>OY744517.1:144796881-144806881 GCA_963556195.1 Sepiola atlantica | reverse complement strand
GTGGGCTACATTATAAACTCTGATACATACAGCATAGTGGCTTCTACAGTTTACCTCCTTTAAAACTGAACGGAACTTTAGATTCAGGTGAACTATTTTATATCATATTCCCAACAAAACTTTGTGCATAACATCGATATTAATAAATAAAAAACATATTATATAATAATAATAATAATAATAATAATAATAATAATAATAATAATAATAATAATAATAATAATAGAAAACAGAACCGGGGAAAATACAACCGCACGAGAGAGGCGCAAGCATAGGCTGACACCACGAAAATTATGGACAGAGGGTCGAGGAGGGAAAGCGCAAACCAGACCTCCACTGGAAGAGCGTGGACAGCTCTGGGACCTTGGGGAGGCTTGTTGCCACTCGGGCCCCAGAGGGGACCAATGGCCCTTATCAGCGGGAAATCGGTGGTAGGTGGCTGTTGCGATACTGCAAGGTCATCAGCGGTGAAGAACGAAAAGAGGTGGAGCATACTGGAAGTCTGAGGAGACTTGTTGTCACTCAGACTCCAGGGAATACCACAGATTGTTGGCAGTGGGCGATCACTGACGATGACCAGTGTGATAACTCCTAGTGAGTAAATAATAATAATAATAATAATAATAATAATAATAATAATAATAATAATAATAATAATAATAATAATGGTAACAGTAGTAATAGTAGCAGTAATAATAATAATAATAATAATAATAATAATAATAATAGGGTTGATAATAATAATAATTAATAACAATAACAATAGATACTACAGTTGTTTACCTTATTTAGAATATTTCAATACTAAACCGTAAATTACTGGTCCATTACGTGCTAGCATCTAGATAAATTTGGTAGTAAAGGATTAACTAAAAGTTTTATGATTTCAAGATATTTATTAATATTGTTTAATATATATTTAATCTGTATGATCAAAATTATCTGACGACGATCTTAAACATTGTGGGTTTTAGTTCTATTTACTTGTTTAGATTAAGTGTACGGCATAATTATAAATATAAACTAATCTTAAATCTTCCGTAGTGCCTTTTTATAGAAATATATATATATATTTATCTCTCTTTTTATTTATCTATTGATTTGTTTATTTCTTACCCCCCCCCCTGCTTTCTCTGTCTAGCAGGCGTCAAATTGAAGGCCACCTGAAGAGAGAGAGAGAGAGAGAGAGAGAGAGAGAGAGAGAGAGAGAGAGAGAGAGAGAGATGGGTCCGTTGAGATATAGGAATGAACTGAGAGTTCATAAGTACAAACTTGGAGAGTCAGCGGACCATGACCTATATTTGATCAACACGAACTTTGAGTGGTTTTAAATCTTCCCTTTCTTTTATCCTTTCTCTTTTTCTTAGCATCCGGTTCCTGCTGATGATTTTTCCAATGCGAAATTCTCAATTTTCACTTTTTATTTTTATTTTTATTCAGTCTTTGAAAAGATGCTGTAGCATCGAAACGTTGGTTGATTGACGTAAGACTGTAATATTGTTTACGTAAAACAGTCTTTCTATATGTGCCTGCTCCACATAAATAGAACTTAAATTCCCTTTCTTGACGTTGTAATGTCTCGTGACCGTTTGGTTAGGATGCTTGCTTGCAGAATATAGGGTGATTTTGTAACTGGGTTTCGAATCTTGCGACTGTCTGAAATTATCATCCCCTACACTGATGAGAGTGAAAGCTTGAAACGCTGGCGTATGTAGGTAAAAATAATTTAATATTGTGTGCGTGTGTGTGTATATATATATATATATATATATATATATATATATATATATATATAATGTATTTATAAGTGAGAAAAAAGCTTTCGATACACAAGTCTTTTGAACTTTTCCAAATCGTCGCAATTTCTATCAGGACGGATTGTTTCATGCCATTGTTCTGGAGCGTCTCTCTACTACTGAAAACGGATTTTTTCCCCCTTTTGGATCTGTTTTACCCTTATCTCTAAGAATTGGATTTCTCTACAAATCTGGCTGCCTAAACTCATTCGTAACAGAAGACCTGGATTTTATCATAAACCAGAATCTTCGAATTTGATCTTACGAACTCTACATGCATCTTCAACGATAAATTTTTGCCTACATCCTCTTATTTTCTTTTATATTTTTATACCTTTTTAAATGTTGACATTATCGTAAATTTTATTTTACTAACTTATTTGTCGAATCTCCTCGATGATAAAATTACATCTTTGAAAAGCCATGGTTTAAGGAAGGAACAATAAAATAATTTTCTTATATGAATCCCTTGTTTTGAACAACTGATGATTTAATAGATATTGTATTCTACACAATTTTTATTTTCATCACTTATATATATATATATAATTTAAAAATATAATTATCCACAGGCATGCAGTTTTGAATCTCGCTGGGTTCAGCCACGCTGATGAGTCGTAAGATGCCCAAACACTTGTCCCTGGACAATTATATTTTAAAAATATATGCTGCTCTCTATATGAGGGCATCACATGAGTGAAGGGAAAATTATTCCCACCTAGCATTTAAGTAAAATGTTTGTTACATATTACGATGAGGCGAGTTAGGATTTTAGAAGTATTTTTAATATCAAGTGTACTACGAGAAAAGAAAAGCATTTTCTCATATTTTTTACTTTTGCTCAGTTTGTGAATAAAGAGAAAATAAAATTTTCTTAAAAATAGTGAAGACGCGTGCCATTTCCTGTAAACCCTATCCCTATTACCCTGTCTATTTCCATCCTGAGATAAACGCCTACATAAAATCCACCGACGCATTCGGTCATGTGACCGACCCCCATATAAGCTATAAGAGCAGAGAGAAAAAAAAACAAAGATTACCAAATGTGCTCTGAGGCCCAGTCGGTCTGCATTAATGAAGAAGAAAAAGTAGAAAGAGAGGAAGACAAAGAGAGAGAAAGGAAGTGAAAAATGCCCTTTATCGTCTTGCGTAAAATATCTGAGGTAGAAGAAACGCTCTAGAGAAAAAGGGATTTCTAATATTATGAATCCTGACTGTGAATGACTAGAGTCAGTTTGGGAATATTTTACTGCCATCAAGAATGAATGGATTTAACTTGTAAAAACTAGCTCTAACCAACTAGCTGAGACTGTTACCTGCCTGTATTACCTTCATCCATCAGCTGGGATTACTACTCGATACACTGACCGATGATTGTGTAGCGCCAACCTCTTTATCAAGAACTCAAACCCTTCTGTGCCTGATACTTATCGGACTTACTTTCTTATATACATTGACTGTCTGACGTAAAGAAATTCATGCTTTTCGCATTATTGAACTTTTGAACCTTACTGTGGATTACTTCTGGAACCACCTAATGATATGGTATGAGTATAACCCTATTTTCTTTCATGAAATGTTTTCATATGTTTAAATGTGATCTTTGCTCGTTGGATAAAAATAGGATTGTTTTGTTCTTTGTTTCTTCCTTTATTTTTCTGTAAATAAATAATTATATTTAAACTGTAATTTGGTTGTTTTGTGTAGTTTCTTGCTTGTTTATTTTTTATTCTCCATATACCTGGTGTCTTGAACTGGAAAAACCACCTTCACCTGTGTTCTTTTATTGGCATATTGAAACCCAGGTACCAGGACCTACTTCCAAACTCTCTTTTTTTATTACCATTGTCACGTGTACGCTACTATAGTCCATACAAAGGCTGAGCATGACAGTATAAACAGTGTAATTCATTCAAAGTATCACAAATCACATGATAATTTCCTATGGCCTTGAGGATAGAATGAATGCATGCAGAGTCAAAAGTGGATGTGTGAACCTGGTTCGCGCCTTATGGCCGTCTGAAATTATCACTTCCCTGAACTAATGAGGGCAAACGCTGGAAACGACGTCGTCTGTAGATGAATATAACTTAATATTTATTTATAAATATTATTATATATATATATATATATATGTATATATGTATATATATATGTGTGTATATATATATATATATATATGTATATATATTTATATATACATGTATGTATCTATATGTATATATATATGTATGTATGTATATGTATTTTTATATATATGTATGTATATGTATTTTTATACATATGTATGTAAATAGATTTATATATATATATATATACATGTATGTATGTATATATATTTATATATATATGTATATATATATATATGTATATATATTTATATACATATATGAATGTATATATATATGTATGTATATATATATATATATATATATATGTATATATATATATTAATATATGTATGCATATATATATACATATATATATTTATATATTTATGTATATATATTTATATATTTATGTATATATATTTACATATATATATGTATATATATTTATATATATATGTATGTATATATATGTATGTATATATATAGGTGTATGTATATATATATATGTATATATATTTATATATATATATGTATGTATATATATAGAGAGAGATATTAATGTATATATTTGTATATATGTATGTATATATATATGTATATATATTTATACATATATGTATATATATATTTATATATGTATGTATATATATATGTATATATATTTATATATGAATGTGTATATATTTTTATATATATGTAAATATATGTATATATATGTATATATATATAAGAGTATACAAATACATATGTATGTATATATATTTATATATATATATATGTATTTATATATATTCATATATATATGTATATATATTTATATAAATGTACATATATTTATAGATATATATGTATGTATATATATATATATATATATATATATGTGTGTATGTATATATATTTATATATATATAGATCTATGTATATATTTATATGTATGTATATATATTTTTATATATACATATGTATGTATACATATTTATATGTATATATATATTTATATATATATATATGTATGTATATATATTTATATATATATATATATGTATGTATATATATTTATATATATATATATATGTATGTATATATATTTTTATATATATATGTATGTATACATATTTATATGTATATATATATATATATACATTTATATATATATTTATGTATCTATATTTATACATATATATGTATGTATATATATTTATATATACTAGCAAATATATGCTCCCTCCGGTCGCATATTTTTGCTAGGCTGCCGCATCAGAAATAAAGGCTCACGCATAAGCCAATGGAGCCCCAGTCATATTTCTGTGGTGGTTAGATATTGATTTTCTGTGTTTATGACCAAGAATATTTTTAGTTGAAAATAAAGGAAAAAAAAATTCGACCGTACCCCGATTTTTGTTGTACCCTCGCCCATAAATAGAAAGACCTGTAGTTTAAAAAGAAAGAAAAAAAATGTTTTGTACCCCCCTCAATTTTTTTATATTACCAGTCATTGAAATATTTTTTAGTTAAGAAAAAAAAAAAATTTTTTTTTGACCGCCTTCCCCCAATTCTTTTATCTTCCCCCCCTATACATGTAAATATTTTTAATTAAAAAGGAAAATAAAAAAAACCTAACCCTAACTGTAACGACGGGGGCAAAGTTAGCGTGGGTCCTAAAATGAAAAAGCACCAAAAAATCAAATACAGTGAACACAGTGGGTGTGTGTGTGTGTGTGGGGGTGTTTCTCTAATGACCTTTTTTTTATTAAACAATTTGATTTTACAATCAGTTGTATAGTTTTCCAGTACAATGTGAGGTCGTGAAAAAAATGATAATATTGGATATGAAAGTATTAAGAAATCAAATACAGTAAACACGAAAAGTTTTTTAATTCTCGGAAAGAAAAAGTTTACCTGAACTGTGTGTGTGTGGGTGTGTGGGTGCGTGCGCGCGCGCGTTTTTATAAAGTAATTTTTAAATCAATTATTATTTTACTTAAACAATTTGATTTAATAAATGTGTGTTTTAAAACATAATGGCTAAGAATAAACAAACTTAGGACGGTTTTAAAAATGGAAAACTGAGCACGGTGAATACCAGCATTGTTGTTTACATATTTAACGTGCCATATTAACATCGTCTGCTTAATCAGATCGCCATATTTAATTACCGGAGGGAGGGAGGACACTACTGATTAAAAAGCCAATCGTCTGCTTAATCAGATCGCCATATTTAATTACCGGAGGGAGGGAGGACACTACTGATTAAAAAGCCAATCGTCTGCTTAATCAGATCGCCATATTTAATTACCGGAGGGAGGGAGGACACTACTGATTAAAAAGCCACTCGGCTGCTTAATCAGATCGCCATATTTAATTACCGGGGGGAGGGAGGACACTTCTGATTAAAAAGCCAATCGTCTGCTTAATCAGATCGCCATATTTAATTACCGGAGGGAGGACACTACTGATTAAAAAGCCACACGGCTGCTAAATCAGATCGCCATATTTAATTACCGGAGGGAGTGAGGACACCACTTATTAAACACCCAATGACTTTGCAATTTTAACAGTACTCGCGTTGAAATGGTTTAGAAAACACGCCGGTTATGATGAAAATGTCTGTAATTAATTGTATGAATAATTTTTATTAATATAACCTCATCGGAAAATATTGTGAATACATATGTAAATTTGATAATAGCAGTTATAAGTGAATATTTGTAAATATGAATTTAATTGAAGGTTTAAAGGAATGGCTTATGTAAATAGGAAAACCCATCTGGTGTCTTAACGGCTTTTAATGACAGTATATAAAGAATTTCAAAAAGATTAGTTTCAGTAAAAGAAGATTAGTTTCAGTAAAATAGTCATACTGGAGTTTCGGCTTCAGACAGACAGACAGATACATAAACTCCATTATTAATAGATATGTATATATATATATATAAATATATACACATATATAAATATATATACATATATATAAATATATATATATATATGTATGTATGTATATATATATATTGATATATATGTGTATATATATGTATGTATATGTATATATATGTATGCATGTATATATATTTATATGTACTAGCAAATATATGCTCCCTCCGGTCGCATATTTTTGCTAGGCTGCCGCATCAGAAATGAAGGCTCACGCGTAAGCCAATGGAGCCCCAGTCATATTTCTGTGGTGGTTAGACATTGATTTTCTGTGTTTATGACCAAGAATATTTTAGTTGAAAATAAAGGAAAAAAAATTCGACCCTATCCCGATTTTGTTGTTCCCTCGCCCATAAATAGAAAGACCTGTAGTTTAAATAGAAAGAAAACATTTTTTTTGTACCCCCCTCAATTTTTTTATATTACCAGTCATAGAAATATTTTTTAGTTGAGAAAAAAAAAATTTTTTGACCGCCTTCCCCCAATTTTTTTATCCTCCCCCCCCTATACATGTAAATATTTTTAATTAAAAAGGAAAAAAAACAAACCTAACCCTAACTGTAACGACGGGGTCAAAGTTAGCGTGGGTCCTAAAATGAAAAAGCACCAAAAAATCACATACAGTGAACACAGTGTGGGGGGGGGGGTGTTTGTTTAATGACCTTTTTTTAATTAAACAATTTGATTATACAATCAGTTGTATAGTTTTCCAGTACAATGTGTTAGTTTATTTTGTTGACATTAAAGAAAAAAAAATCACATCTTTTTTTTAATAAATAAAACATGGAATCATAAATTCTGTTGAGGTCGTGAAAAAATGATAATATTCGATATGAAAGTATTAAGAAATCAAATACAGTAAACACGAAAAGTTTTTTAATTCTCGGAAAGAAAAAGTTTACCTGAACTGTGTGTGGGGGGGGCGGGGCGTGCGCGCGCGCGCGCGTTTTTATATAGTAATTTTTAAATCAATTATTATTTTAATTAAACAATTTGATTTAATAAAGTTGTGTTTTAACACATAATGGCTAAGAATAAACAAACTTAGGACGGTTTTAAAAATGGAAAACTGAGCACGGTGTTTGCAAGCGTTGTTGTTTACATATTTAACGTGCCACATTAACGTCCACTGCTTAATCAGATCGCCATATTTAATTACCGGAGGGAGGGAGGACACCACTGATTAAACAGCCAATCGGCTGCTTACTCAGATCGCCATATTTAATTACCGGAGGGAGGGAGGACACCACTGATTAAACAGCCAATCGGCTGCTTAATCAGATCGCCATATTTAATTACCGGAGGGAGGGAGGGCACCACTGATTAAACAGCCAATCGGCTGCTTACTCAGATCACCATATTTAATTACCGGAGGGAGGACACCACTGATTAAACAGCCAATCGGGTGCTTAATCAGATCGCCATATTTAATTACCGGAGGGAGGGAGGACACCACTGATTAAACAGCCAATCGGCTGCTTACTCAGATCGCCATATTTAATTACCGGAGGGAGGGAGGACACCACTGATTAAACAGCCAATCGGCTGCTTAATCAGATCGCCATATTTAATTACCGGAGGGAGGGAGGGCACCACTGATTAAACAGCCAATCGGCTGCTTACTCAGATCACCATATTTAATTACCGGAGGGAGGACACCACTGATTAAACAGCCAATCGGGTGCTTAATCAGATCGCCATATTTAATTACCGGAGGGAGGGAGGACACCACTGATTAAACAGCCAATCGGCTGCTTAATCAGATCGCCATATTTAATTACCGGAGGGAGGAAGGACACCACTGATTAAACAGCCAATCGGCTGCTTAATCAGATCACCATATTTAATTACCGGAGGGAGGGAGGGCACCACTGATTAAACAGCCAATCGGCTGCTTACTCAGATCACCATATTTAATTACCGGAGGGAGGACACCACTGATTAAACAGCCAATCGGGTGCTTAATCAGATCGCCATATTTAATTACCGGAGGGAGGGAGGGCACCACTGATTAAACAGCCAATCGGCTGCTTAATCAGATCGCCATATTTAATTACCGGAGGGAGGGAGGACACCACTGATTAAACAGCCAATCGGCTGCTTAATCAGATCGCCATATTTAATTACCGGAGGGAGGGAGGACACCACTGATTAAACAGCCAATCGGCTGCTTAATCAGATCGCCATATTTAATTACCGGAGGGAGGGAGAACACCACTGATTAAACAGCCAATCGGCTGCTTAATCAGATCGCCATATTTAATTACCGGAGGGAGGGAGGACACCACTGATTAAACAGCCAATCGGCTGCTTAATCAGATCGCCATATTTAATTACCGGAGGGAGGGAGAACACCATTGATTAAACAGCCAATCGGCTGCTTACTCAGATCGCCATATTTAATTAAATGGTGGGAGGGAGGGCCCCACTGATTAAACAGCCAATCGGCTGCTTAATCAGATCGCCATATTTAATTACCGGAGGGAGGGAGGACACCACTGATTAAACAGCCAATCGGCTGCTTAATCAGATCGCCATATTTAATTACCGGAGGGAGGGAGGACACCACTGATTAAACAGCCAATCGGCTGCTTAATCAGATCGCCATATTTAATTACCGGAGGGAGGGAGAACACCATTGATTAAACAGCCAATCGGCTGCTTACTCAGATCGCCATATTTAATTAAATGGTGGGAGGGAGGGCCCCACTGATTAAACAGCCAATCGGCTGCTTAATCAGATCGCCATATTTAATTACCGGAGGGAGGGAGGGCCCCACTGATTAAACAGCCAATCGGCTGCTAAATCAGATCGCCATATTTAATTACCGGAGGGAGGGAGGACACCACTGATTAAACAGCCAATCGGCTGCTAAATCAGATCGCCATATTTAATTACCGGAGGGAGGGAGGACACCCCTGATTAAACAGCCAATTTGCTGCTTAATCAGATCGCCATATTTAATTACTGGAGGGAGGGAGGACACCCCTGATTAAACAGCCAATTGGCTGCTTAATCAGATCGCCATATTTAATTACCGGAGGGAGGGAGGACACCCCTGATTAAACAGCCAATTTGCTGCTTAATCAGATCGCCATATTTAATTACCGGAGGGAGGGAGGGCACCACTGATTAAACAGCCAATTGGCTGCTTAATC
>OY744517.1:144364381-144789381 GCA_963556195.1 Sepiola atlantica | reverse complement strand
TGGTAGTCTAAGGTGGTTGCAAGCCTTAGTATCTCTCTCCTCTCTTCAGAGCCCCTTAGTCTGTCTCTTTCACCGAGTCTATATCTTTCCATCACCATGTCTATTTCTTTCCTTACTGTCTCTTGATATCGTGACAGTCGTGCCAACACAAGGAGAACCATAAGTCTGTCTCTCTTGTTGTCCATTTCATATTTTGACATGTCTGTCACCACCAGCTATATACTAATGTGTCACCACTTATCAAGGCCTAAAAGCTACTCAAGTATAAGGTCAATGAGATTGTCAGTTGAACGATGGACAACACAATGAGAGGATTTTTTTTATGAAAATCGCTCCAGACAAATAAATTAAGCCACTTGATGTAAGAAGCTAATACTACTTCAAGATAAAAAAACTAGCCAATAATAAGTGTTAGATGGATAGATTTCGATCCAGAAAACAGCAATTCTTCTCCCTTTGTCAGAAACATCGCTCATGGAATGTGAGGACTAAAGGACAAAATAAGGGAAGCGAGAGTTACGAGGTTGCCGAAAGTAAACCCAAGGTCTACTTTCTACTCTCCTTGGAAACAATGGGTGAAATGGCCAGAATTTGATTATTTCAGAGGACAGCTCAACAAGAATTTGTTAACATTGGACATGGTAACGACGATGTTATAGTCAGCTCGAAAGCAACCTTGTGATATTGTGTTCCACATATGGAAAGTTCTTAGAAAGAAATTTTGTTCGTGGAAGTTCCATTTAGTTTTAGGTACACGAAAGAAGAAAGGGGAATTCTTTACAGTAGTTGTAGCTAAACAAGTTTTTGTTGTGAATGTTTTACAGAGGGGAACCAGATATTGGAATTCAGTCAAGCACCTACCATGAAAACAACAATAGAGTAGAGAAAGACTAACAATGTCTCTTCTGTGAGAAAGAGGTTGCACACCACTTGATTTCAAAGTCGATTTTGTACTTCATCAAGGCAGGAAAGAGTGCTCGGAGTGGCACCTCCCCGGATGTGGCAGCAGTACTCCATCTTAGGATGTATCTCACTCTTTTACAGGTAAAGAATTATGTTAGAAGTGAGGTACCTTCTGAAGCGGTAGAAGGATCCAACTATTTCTCCACTGACTTTAGCAACAGATTTGATGTAAGTCTTCCATTTCAGGTTTGGAGTGAAAGTTAGTCCTAGGAGCTTATCAAAGCGGGGGGGGGGGGGGATGGGGCTTCCTCAAGGAGCAAAGCAAAGATCCGGGGCAAAGTTTACCCTTCTTAGTTTTCTCATAAGCTCCAGAGGGACCCTTAAAATTATTAAATTAAAGTGGGAAAATAATGCTTAAAAAAAAGTCACATGATGTTTCAATGTACTATTTTCTCTTGATGCAAACAGACAAACAAGTGATGAGTAATTAGCCCATCGAGCAATAGAATGGCTTGGCATATGAATACAGTTTGTTGAACTAGTTTCGAAGCGCACGCAGGCAATATTTTTTCTACTACACAAACAGTTGGATTTTGGGAATCATATAAATTGGAAGTTCTGTGGCTCTTCCAACTCACCAGTCTGCAGGGAATTTGCTATGGAGCAGAGCGTCTTACTATTGTCTGTTTTTAATCTCTTTCCAGTTCGGACAAAAAAAAAGGATTTTTTATTTCGTAACAATACCATTGTCTACTCTTTCTTCTTTACACCAAAAGGACATTTCATTTAACTGTTTCTAACATGAAGTCAGCAGAGTCGTCGACCTCTACAAAAACTCTTTTTATGATGGTCTTCGATATCAACTTACCTTCACTGCATCTTCTCTAATCGATCATATAAAGGAATCTGATTACTTGTAAAATACGAAAACAGATTAAAATATTGGCTGATTTGTGTACGGATTTTAATGCTGGGTTTGTATTTAGGGATATATCCACCTCCTAGCCCTTGAGATCATTTGAAAATGAAAATCAAAAAAATACCACCCAGAAGATGGTCCTTGAAATAGGAAACAAGATTCTTTCTGGAGAGAGTAATGTCCAGTTGGAAACAATTTTGCAGAGAATTGGTCACAATATTTTGGCATGCAAAACTAATCGCTTTTTATACCTATGTAGCATTTGTTCTTTCTTTTAGTGTTAAATTCTAACATTGTAAATATGGAAAGCGCACTCAGTGCATCATAAAAATTATTTATTTTTATTTTATTTTTTTTTACTAATGTTTTCACCACCTATCAAGAGCCACTCGAGGATAAAAGTTAATGAGATTGAACGATTGTCAGCTGAAAGATGAAGAACACTATGGGAGTACTAAAACCGACGAATGGAATGAACCAAGTTTGACCACTTATGGAACGGTTTATGACCAGTACTTATTAACATTGGATTTGACGACGATCATGCTGTAACCTGCAGGGAAGGAGTCCTGCAGTAATGTTTATAGGAACATGAGGAAGGGGGAGACATCTTTGATAAGAGATACACTATGGGTGCATAAAATATTATTGTATGAAATTTTATGAAAGGGAATGCGAAATTCGCTGGAATGGGAGAGGATGTCGAAGCTGGAAGCCATCAGTTAATACAACATGGTGTAAGGGACGTCATTTTTTTAGATTTTATACTATATGTATTACCTGGCGTAATCGGGTGCATCAGATAATGAAGGGATTTAATTAGCATTTACTATTTTCTGGGGCGAAGGGATCATGTTGTAGTCTGCAGGGAAGCAGTCCTGCGGATTGTTCATAGGAACGGGATGGGGGGGGGAAGAGATCTTTGATAAGAAATACACTATGGGTGCATTAAATATTATTGTAACAAATTGTATGAAAGGGAACACGAAACGAAATTCGTCGGAATGGGGAAGGATGTCGATGGGTTGGAAGAAGCTGGAAGCCATCGGTTAATACGACACTGTGTAAGGGATGTCATTTTTTGAGATTTTATGATATATGTATTACCTGGCTTAATCGGGTGCATCAGATAATGAAGGGATTTAATTAGCATTTACTATTTTCTGGGACGAAGGGAAATAAACAGTTGAAACTGGAAAAGGTGTGTTTTGTCTAGAGAAAAAAAAAAGAAAAAAAAGAAAGAAGATTGGGGGGGGGGAGAAAGAGAAGGCAACAAACGAGACCTATTGTAATTGGCGCGGGTGAAAGCACTCAGAATATAATCGTGGTGGTCGTCGTGTGTTGTAGAATAAGCAGGAGTAACCGAAAACCACACACACACACAAAAGAAATGCGAAAGAGAAAGGAGTCAGAGCCGGTCGATAGGAATTTTCATAGTCTCTCTCTCTCTCTCTTTCTCTCCCGACTTGCAAATACACTAGACACATCGGCTGCTGCTCGAGCCCAAATGGTGCTTCATCGTCAACAAGAAGGTAAGGGAAAAAAAAGGATAATTTTAATTCATTTATTAAACGTCAACACTGCTAAATGGACAAGCACCTTACAGGACTTCATTAAGTCCCCCCCCCCCCACTTCCTCGGTACTTTTTATGGACGAGTGATAACACTAACGCTACAGAGCAGCAGACAGACAAGCATCTATCTCTCTCTCTCTCTCTCTCTCTCTGTTTATATATTATTTTTTCCATTCCATTCAATCGTCATTAACCAAAACCTCACGAAGATGTAGTTTTTTTTTGTGTGTAGTAAATTGAGAGACAGGTTATTAATATTTTGTTTGTTCAACATCCGATTGAAACCGCACCATAATCGTGTTGATGTTGGAAGCTCCAATGACTCCATTAAACCTGGACGCGCCGGTGGTGTGTTCGGACATGTGAACCGAACCCAAACTGGAATCTATTTCACTCATTCATTTCAACGTGACGAGAAGCATTCTTTTTAATATGCTCGGCACTAATAAAATAGTGTGACCAGTTCTCGTGTGTCAGTGTCTGTGCGCATTTCTCGCGTAAACGTAACTTCCATAATTGTTACACATTAAAATTGGTAAATTTGTACATTAACACGCTCAGCTAACCTCCCTCCCCAACAAAAAAAATGAGATTATACCTTTTTAAGCGATTACGTGAGAACACCCTGAAAAACTAAACTTGTCGGAAAGAAAGAAAATCAATTGTTTTAGAATTTAGAGTGGGGTATCAGTTTCGCATATAAATTTAACGTAAAATGATCCCCCATTTCCGGGCCATTCTAACTTTTTAGGGCATTAATTAATTTTTTTACTACTAACCCTAAGTCTGAGTGGCAAGGTCGTAAAACCACATGTAATTGCCTAAAAAAAGTAGACCCCCCCTAAAAAAAACGCACAGAATTTATCTCCCATAGCAATTTTCTTTTTAGTTAATTGCCCTAAAACGAGCGTGTTAATCTACAATACTACCATTCAATTATAATTTTCATTATTTACTAATCGAATATTTATTTAAATAAAAAATGCAATACCGTAAAATAAAACGCTTTAAAAAAATTCTATTTAAAAAATGATTTAATTACGAAATTAAATCCACCAGAATGCATTTTTTTTCGTAATTACGGCGGCCATTTTAATCCTGTGTTAATATTTTCTCAAAAAAATAAATGAAATGATTTCGTGACCCTTCGAAATTTGAAAGGAATTTGGAAGCATTTAAACTGTCAAATATAAAGTAATTTAAACTGGCTTTAAATTCTTAGCAACTCCTCATTTAATTAAAAGATTTGGAAGCTATTTACATCCAATAGTTTTATAGAGATTAAAACATTACCATAGTTTTATAACAATTTGGTTCAATTAATAATTCCAAGACAAAACGATACTGTAATAATTAAATTTAATTAAAAAATAATAATTTTGTAAAGAAAACAGTAAAAACATTATTATTATTATTATTATTATTATTATTATTATTATTATTATTATTATTATTATTAAGTGGTGTTTTTTTTAATAAAAAAGAAAAACAAAACAAAGAAAGCAATTCTTTTAGAATTTAGCATATAAATTTAACGTAAAATGATCCCCCATTTCCGGGTCATTCTAACGTTTTAGGACAACGCGAGTGAAAAAAAAACGTACCGGACGAAACCTTTTTAAGCGTTTAGGGGAAGGGAGAAAGCAAATAGCAAGGCCCCCCCCCCCCCGCCATCGTCTGAAATGAATTTGGAAAGAAATCCTTCGTCACTCGATTTCCCTAATGAGGCTTTTTCTTTCTTTTTTCCTTTCTCCTTTCTATACCGACTGGGTAAAAGAACAGAATAGTTAACAGTTGAAAAATCGCAAAAAAATGACTTATATCAACCGCAATGGCAACCATCTTGCTTTTTCAGGAAGTAAGACATCAGACCGGACCGAAAACACGCCCCTGTCATATCAAAGAACACACTTTTAATTTAATTGCTTGAATTGATGTAATATCCGGCCCTCATCTTCGGTTCGGTCTGTTAACTTACTTTTCGAAAACGTAAGATAGCTGTCACTGATTACACAACCAATATTTAGGACAACTTAACATGCTTATATATTTCATATCAATATTTTTTAAACGCAAATAGGTCACAAATAAGTAGGTAAACCTAACCAAAATATTTTTTTATTGGATTTCCTTTAAAATAATTTATGTCGCCAATAGTAACGTTTACCCAATGTAAATATATCAATAAAAAAGCAAATGTTTTTTATTTTCTGTTTTTTGTTTTCCGTTTCAGGAACCCGGGTTTCATTTTGTGTAGCGATTTTTCAGTTGTTATCGTAACTCGTTACTGGATTTTACCGAGCCAATATAGGCAGTCAAAGGGGGGTGATCTATATAAGTACTTTTGCAGGGATAATGGATTTTTACTCTGATGGGGTAACTGCATTTACAACTTCCTGATTGGAGTTATCGACCAGTTTTTAAATGAAATAGATAGACTTGATTTATAACTGTATTTATCTAAAATACAGTGATTGTTTGGTAAGGAAAGAACCTGGAAATAGAATTCTTATTTTGGTAAATTTGCACATTAACACCCTCAGCTAAATACCCCCCCCCCCCTTCCAATTAAATTCTACTTTTTAGGCGATTATGTGTGAACACCCTGAAAAACTTGGCGGAAAGAAAAAAACAAAACAATTTTTTTTAGAATTTAGAGTAGGGGATCAGTTTCGTATATAAATTAAACATAAAATGATTCCCCATTTCCGGACCATTCTAACTTTTTAGGTCAGTAAATTAAATTATTTTATCACTAACCCTAAGTCCAAGTGGCAAAGTCGTAAAACCATTCGTATTCGCTTTAAAAAGTAGACCCCTTCCTTTCCCCCAAAACGCACAGAATGTATCTCCCATAGAAAAAAAAAATGTTAACTGCCTTAAATAGTGAATCATTGTACATTAAATTTACATGCGAAACTGATCCTCTACACTAAATTCTAGAATCATTTTTTTCGCAAAGTTTTTTTAGGGTGTTTACATGTAATCGCTTGAAATATAGAATCTTTTTTTGGAGCGGGAGGAGGGTGTGTAGCGGAGGATGTTAATTTACAATAATACTAAAATTATTTTTCACGTAAATTTTTATCATTTTTAAAAAGGAAAAGGACATGTGATAAATCTTAGTATTAATAACACCGGTACTTTTAAGGAATGAGTATCCAGATCATTTCAGTACTTATCGAATTAGTTCTCAAGTATAATAAGACCTCATATAGAATACTGCACCCAGGTCTGGGCTCCAGCGACTAGATATGGAAATTGGAATGTAATATTAAAACTGGAAGGCGTACAAAGAAGGGTGACAAAACTAATAAGTAAAGTAAAGTAAAGGAGTGCAGTTACAGGGAGAGATTGAACAAATTGCGATTGACTACTTTGCTGGAGAGAAGAATGAGAGGTAATATGATTGAGACTTTCAAGATAATAAATGGCATTTCTAACTATGGTGGGCATTTTTTTCCTAGATCTGGAAGATTATTGTTAAGGCAGTTTTCAAAAACTAGATCTGTTAACCAGTTAAGTTTTTTTGCTCACAGAGTAATATGTTTTGGAATAAGTTGCCAGATCAGATTAAGAACAGCAATAGCGTGGATCAGTTTATAAGATGAGGTTGGATGAATTCAGAGAAAGTGGTAGGAGGGAGAAATTCAGGGGGCACTTTTGGGAGTTATCAAATGAAATATTTAACAGAATTTGATCCGGATATCGATACTGTACTAAGAGTTTAATTTAAAAAAAAATTTTTTTAACAGTTGAATTGAGAAGATAGTTAAAGGGGAGATGCCCAAGGAGGCATAACAAACAAATAATAATAATAAAGTATTGATGGAAAATCCCGAGTCTTGACTAAAAGCTTGACAGAGAAAAAAACCTTAATAAATTTATTCAATAAGTATTTATTGAATTAAATATTCGACAAAATATGATTTAAATTAAAAAGTTAATGAAAATCTTTTTCAGCCACCAAATTTAAAAAGTCTATTTTCGGGACATCAGGAAGGTTCATTGGATGTCCTGCTAGCTTAGCAGGCTGAAGGCGTTCCCTAAAATAATGGCAATGAGGAGGCGCTTGTAAATCCAAGTCAATTAACGATGGTCCTGGTGTGGGGTGTCATTAATAGACGAAGGCAGTTGAGGTGGTGGGGCTAATCGCTCCATTTGTCTCCAAGTCTTGAAGACAAATCTGTCAAAGACCAGCGTATTTTGATCGCCTGAGGTCTTCTTCTGATGCTGCTACAACATTTTTCTTTATAAAGTGTTTATTTACCGAAAACTATTTTGGCAATGTTTTTAAGTGTTTAATTAAGGTTAGGGTCAATTACACCTCCACCTCCACCTACGTGTTAAGAATTGGTTTAATAGTTTTCTTTAAATCAGTAAGTGAATCAACTTTTTTTTTTATGAGGAAGTTTTTTTGGTATTTTTTAAATTTCTTGACAGGAGCAATTTCGTTTCGGTTATTTTGGGTTTTTGCGTTGTCTATTACTACAGTGTTGTATCATTTTCTTTTTAAAAATAAGACTGAAACGAGAAAGATGTTTTGTTTTTTTTAACTATTTTTATCGAAATGTTATTATTTCGCCTTGTATAAGTTTTTGACGGATTTATCTGGAGATGCCCTGCGTGTCGAACATATTTTTCAGATCGAAATTGAAATTGAATCAGATCATAACATTTCTGTATTTGTGGTCCCACAGAAATGCCAGTTAGCGTTGGGTTAGGGTCTTTTATTTTTGTGAAAGAAGTTATGGCTTGTAGAGGCTATGTCAAGTAAGGTGGGGGCGAGAACGAACTGCACTCGTTCGACAATTTCTGTTGTATGGGCGAACGAGTGCACTCGGGGGTCATTTGGGCATTGTTTCTGATGGTAATTGTTTTTCAACTTTATTTTGTTTGGGGGTAGGGGGCTGATTATACCCTTACCTGGTTTTTCATTTGTATGCTTTCTTACATTTTTTTTTCACGGCTTTCAAATTTTCTATAGTCTTTTTTTTTTATCTAACTGAAGCAAATATGTACCCGCGCCTTTTAATTTGTATCATCTGTCTTCAGACTCGGGAATCTCCGTAAATACTCGGGACTGACTCCATAAATACTGAAATCCTCCGAGTACCCATGTACTGGCGAAAACTATATCAAAAGAATGACAAAGTCTATCCATGCATAAATATATTGATTTTATTTACGATTTGTTAGAATAACCAAAAGTAAAGAGTTAATAAGAGTTCAAAAGGTCTAGACGAAGAAAATATTGTTTTGTTTGTATGTGTGTGTGTGTGTGTGTGTGAGTGAGTATCAGCTGTCGCTATGTTTAGTAGTCCATGACTGTGCCTTGTATTATTTGCCGAAAACCTAGCGTCCAAGGCTAAGACTAGATTTAGTTTGCTCGCAAGGGAGCTGTATAGTTGTGTTGTGATTGCTTTATTTACTTCTTTCCTACGGCAAGAAGATGTGGCATAAGGCCCGAAGGTGGTTGGGGGGAGAAAGCCAGCACTCCAGCGGAAGAGCCAGGCTGGCCTCTAAAAATAATCTGGGCAGTCCCGTTGGCATTCCCCGGTAGGGGTGCCTCAGGCATTTAACCAACCCCTTCCCAAAGAGGGAAGGCAAAGCCTGGGAGGGTGAACCATCTAGGACTACCCAAGACATAATACCTCAATCCGACAGATTAAGGCCACAGAAATGGCCAGTCTTTGTCGGACTGATTGTAGAGTATATATTCTCGACTGGCATTTAGGCGGTACAATCATCAGCCAACTTTCGCAGACTGAATCATTTTGGAATGCGCGAGTCTTTCTGATCAGTTGAAGTCCGATCTTGGTAACCAATCAAAATTGAGTATTTTGATAGAATTGACCAACCAGTGTTAATTATTTCAACCAATAAACATCAAATATTTTACAGGAATCGTTTCTTGGCTGTTATTTGTTTGTTAAGTGACTCGAACTTTTGCATAGAGCTCATAAAGATTGTGCCTTTGGATTGTCTGGTCCGCATGAAGTTCTCCTCGTTGGTCGCAGCTATTTGTTAATCTGCAGGTTTGCAGGTGTTTACCCTCGACACCTAGAACAGCAAGGCTCAGCAGTTGCATGGGAAGTCGGGGAAGGTTGTGGCCAGAACACATAAAGAAATGGTGCAGAAGTATGTTGCCACTCTCATTCCTTTAATTTGTGGTTTCATGCCTGACACATCCTTGCTGTCACATGCAGTGGCAGAGTTGACCAGAGGATGACAGATTCTGATGCTGACTCCTATTGGATTTTCACCAGAGTTCTGTTAGTTGGGTAGCTCTGACACTACGACGTTGCCACCACCCCTACCACAGTGAAGAAGAGTTGGACTTGAGGGTGGGAGGGGGGTTGTTGCTTCGACTACTACTACTACTACAGGGTTCTACAACCACTCCTTACAAATACCATAAAATAATCGGACAAGATCTTGTGTGTGTGTTTCTTGCCTTTCCATAAATTTGATTAAAACACATTGAATTATTTTTTCATTTTTAATCGAATATTTATTGACAAAAAAAAAATTAAAATTAAAAAGAATTAAAAAAATCCTATCAAAAAAAAATTTAAACATGATTAGATTTTTAATTATTTTAACTCAGTCGCCCACCTGGGCAACGCCGGGTAAATACAGCTCGTTTAGAATATTTAGGATTCTAACATCTTTGATCAAAGGCTTAAGCACATTTATTTTAAAGCAGCGAGAATTGAATTTGCCATTCATTAATAACTGATGTCTTTTTGTACTTAATGTTTAGAGATATATAACTGTAGAGAGAAATAACAAAATGATAAAGTCTATCAATAGAACATGAATTTTTAATCGACAACTTGTTAAGACAATGAAAATGAAGATTTGGTAAAAATTGAGAGTTCAAAGAGTCCGAGAACGTTCTGGTGAAAGGTGCTTTTTCACTGTGTAGAAATTGAGTACACATGTTTGTTTCGGCTGCCGCCATTTTTGTAAATTTTTATTTATTTTTTTTCCTTTTTTTTTTCAAACTTTTATTCACTCAAAACCAAACAAGACATATTACTACTTACTGTGAATAGTGTCCAGATTTATAAAGGGCATCCTAAGTGGAGAGTTGTGCAGCAAGATGCTTGTTCACATTACATTTAAATTTCTGCACGTTGGTACTGTCGGGCAAACGGTTGCAGGGAGGGAATTCCAAAAGCAAGAATTCTGAAGAAAGAAACTATTAGAGTAGAAAGTTTTCCAGCATCTGGGGACCCTTACAGTGAAGGGGTGAGATTTTGCTTCTAGTCGGTATTTATGGTGGCTTTGTAGAGAATACTGGCAGGTGTGAGTTTTCTAACCCAGTAGAGAGAGACTACTTTCTTTGCAGCAGACTTGACAGTATATTCTTATTCATGTTGCTTGTGAATGTTAGGACTTTGAATGTTGGACTCTCGTGAAGGGTGCTATTAGCCATGGCAATTGGAAAGGTTTCTTTATAATTTTTAAACGAAAGGAGCTTTGTCTTGGTAGCATTAAATATAACCATCCATTTTGGGCCACATTCTACTACAGTCTGGAGGTCATTTTCTTAGGATTAAGCCATTACTTTGGATGTGTTTTTTTCCATTTGCCTGCATGTTGAAAATAGAGCATAGAGTTATCAGCAAATATACCCATCTCGGACACAACTGCACCAGAGAGGTTGTTTATGAAGATCAGCAATAATAAAGGTCCAAGTATCAACCCCTGAGATACACCCACATTAATGTGAAGTTCTTTGAATGTACGGTTATTGAGAACGACCTGGATCTTTCTTTTAGCTAAGCAGGATCTGATTATATTAAATATTCATCCAGTAATACCGTACAAATTAATTTTCCCGAGAAAACCTTCATGTCAGACCTTCTATAATGCTTTGGATGTATCAAACACTACTGCCTGAGCTTCACATGCATTATCCAGTGTGTGGTATATGCATTCAAGGATGACATATCCGCAGTAGAACGGGATTGCCTAAATCCACACTGTAGGTCAAGAAGAAGTTTAGCATTTTCAAAGTGGTTGACTATTGCTATCTAGGAAAGAAAGATTCAGCAAGACATTTGTTATAGAGTTTGGAGAGGACAGGGGCTAGCTCAGTAGAGCATTTATTTATCACTATAGCAGAGATAAGATCTGGTCCACATGCTTTGGAGGTATCAAGGTTTTTTTTATGAAATCTAGAACATGGGAAGAGGATGATAATGAGAGCATCTCATGTGGTTTCCGTCCATAGTGGCAAATTAGAGAGGGAGTGGTTTGTGGAATCCAACATGGAGTTTTAGATGAACCGTTGGGCAAGCAGTTTGGCGTTTTCCATTGCCACGCAAGTAAAATCACGGTGGTTCGATAGTGGGGTAATTGTTGATTACCCATTGTTCACCACACTATTATAGATTTTCCAGAAATCCCGTGTTCCTAATTTCCTTGTGCATGTACGTGAGTGTAAGCATGAAAATATGTGTGTATGTTAGCATGCTTGTTTTGTTAGTGAGAGAGTGTATGTAAGTTCGTTGAGCAACGTGCGTGTGCACTTCACTGGGCATTGTGCTTAGAAGTCCATGAAAGTCTCTCATTATGTGTGTTTTGCTTGCCCCTCCCATCAAAAGCGCTAGGCAAGATTGTGACGTACGCATGTGTGTTTGTCTCTGAAAGAAAAGGAGGAAAGAGAGAGAAAAACACTGTGTTTAGAGTTTTTATATCACATGCCAGTTTTTGGCACTGAATATTTCTCAAAGATTTTGTGTTTCTTGGCTCAGTGGTTCCAGGACCATTATCTGACATTAGCAGAAGAATAGGAATAGCAACTTCTGCATTTGGACCTTTAAAAGAAAAGAGCAGAAAGGACATTTAGTTAGAGGGTCAATTTTAGTGGGAACCAATTTCAGGTTTGTGGTTTAAATCTGGAAGAAAATCAGAATGACGAACTTACTTGGAAGAATAATACGTCTGGCCAAATCTGACTGAAAGATAAATGTTACATAAGCCAAAAGGGATCACCATTCTCCCACAAAATAAATAATGGCTCCACAACTAAATAGATATGAAGTTTTATTCACAGGAACATAGGAATAAAATGAAAATAGTACAATGGGCTGATTCATGTTGGTTAGATGAAGTGGTATTATCCCGGAGTTTGATATTTCACCCGCTCAGGGTTGAGTCAGGTAAGAATGGGAAAAGGCACGTCCTGTCGGCTATAAGAAAAACTGCGAACTAAAGATTCACCTCGTGGTTTGTGTTCGTGCCAGAACGATTCATCGCGTATGAATTTTGTTGCATGCAGACATACCATATGCTCACGCAGTGAAGAGGCAATGATTACATAATCGCCAAGCCAAATTACAATCTCACTGCTGGTCACGTAGACCAATACAAAATAGTTCGCTCATGCAACTGCTACAGACATATTAACACCTGAAGTTAAGACTTAATTGATTACTGGCAGAGTATGAGAAGAAGCTTAATGCCTTTGAAATGAAATGTTCAAGAACTATCCTTGGAGTAACTTTGCGAGACAGACTAAGAAATGCAGATATTCTGATATTATTATCAGAGGCTTAATATTAACAAATCCGTCAACAACGTTATTCAAAAATAGAGATTAACATGGTTTAAAGAAATGGAGTATTGTTGTCAAATCTAGGTTAGTGCACCAACCACTAGTCTCTCCCTCTTGGACACGGTACAAAAAAGAATCTCTAACTTAATAGGTCTCGCACTGTCTACCAATATTCAGCCCCTGTACAATCACTGCAATGTTGCACCCCTGTGCTTGTTTTCTAAGTACTTCCGCAGAATGTGCTCTGATGAACTTACCCTCTCAACCCGACTAGCAGCAAAATCACCCTTTCACTGCAGATGCTGGAAAACTTTCTACACTAATAGTTTCTTTCTTTGGACTGCTTGCATTTGGAATTCCCTCTCTGCTTCTTGTTTCTCCGATTGTACCAACATGCAGAAATTTACATGTAACGTGAACAAATATCTTGCTGCCGAACTCCACTCTTAGGATGGCCCCCATAGATCTGGCCTCCAATCACAGTAGCCCCTTATGTCTCAGTGGCAAAGTGTCTTGTTTGGGTTGAATAACATTTTTAAAAAAAATGTCCTGGCTACTAAACTCCAGCTATGTAAAGATATCAAATTCAAATTTCATTTAACAAAAATCAAGAGGACGACCACCAAAGAGATGGCCCACCTAGATAAGGATTGATACTGGCATGCTGCTCCTGACAGCTGAAAGACTCGCCCAAAACTGTGATAATTGGTGGAATTTTGTTTTCAAGCATGTGACGAAAAAAAAAAAAAACCTGCTGATTTCAGCTTCTGTCTAATCCAGAGTCGATACAGAATAACTCCTCTTGAGATTTTCATGGATGGCTCTGTTCTTAAGAAATCGACTCTGAAACTTCTTGATCTTTCTTTTTCATCAAATCTTTCTTGGAGTTCATATATTAGATCCATTGCTCTTTCCGCTTCTCGTAAAGTTGATTCTCTCTATCACTTCAAACACTTTCTCACACCTGAGGCTATTCTCTATCTCTACAAATCTACTATCAGACCTTGTATGGCGTACTGTTGTCATATTTGGGCTGGTGAATCTCTGTCCCATTTGAAGATTCTTGATAAGGTTCAGAAGTGTATCTGTAATTTAGTTGACCTTCACCCTTTCTTTTTCTCTACACCCTCTCTCTAACAGATGTGATGTTTCTAGCTGTCCACATAGCATCCTTAAAGGTGGCACATAGAGATTCGTAACTCCTTTCGTTGTCTTCCCCAGAAAATTTTATACATGTGATTTAAATGTTGAAAAACTCTCTCTCATCATAGCACTCTTAGAGAGGGCACATAGAGATTCGGGACTCCTTTCATTGTCGTCCCCAGAAAATTTTATACATATGATATAAATGCTGGAAAACTCTCTGTCCCCATAGCACCCTTAGAGGGATCACATAGGGATTCGGGACTCCTTTCCGTGTCTTCACCAGAAAATTTTATACATATGATATAAATTTCATAAATATTGGATATATTTGAAGTTTTAGATTGTTCTTCCGCCATAGCTCTCTTAGGAGGGCACTTAGAGATTTGGGACCATTTCCATTGTCTTCACCAAAATAGTTTATCTATATATACACTTTTAGTTTTTATGTAGATTCTTTAACCTTTCTTTCTATAGGGAACACACACACACACACATATACAGACATTGGCATTTATATATAAAGACTAGCAGAAAGACCCGACGTTGCTCGGGATTGAATGAGTATCACTACTATGTATTTTTTAACCATGCTCATAACACAATATTACTTGCTTTGTTTTTACTGCCCCCTTCTTCCTGTTTTGCCCCCTAATATAGTTGGAAGAAGTTGAAATGTTGGAAAACCTTCTTAATTAATGTCTTATACATATGGTTTTAATTTCATTAAAATCGGATATAAATATTTGAAGTTTTAAGTTTTTTTTTTGTCCCTATGGGTTACTTAGAGGTCCTCCACAGATATTGGACACATAGAGGGTAACGTAGAGATTCAGGACCACTTCCATTGTCTTCCCCAGAAAATTTTATACATATGATTTAAATTTCATAAAAATAGGATATATTTACACAGAATCAACACCGGCATGCCCTAAAGGACCAACACTTTTCCTGATCTTTCAAATCATATCCTGAAATCATTTGTTGACATCTACGCAAACGACACGACTGTCTGTGGCTGCACTTCGAAGCACACCGATGATCAAGACCTTGCTGATTTTTTTTTCTTTGGACCTTGAACATGTGGTGCACCAGAAGAAAAGTGACTAATTACATTTAACACCTCTAAAACCAAACTTCTCTCCTTTCACCACCAACACTCAGATCCTTGTTTTTCCCAAGTCAAAATGACCAGCTCTTTCCTCGAAGAAGCCCTTTATTTTGATAAGCTCCTAGGTCTGACGTTTACCCTAGATCTTAAATTGAAGACGTATATCCACTCTGTTGCTAAGGTCACTGGAAAATGTTAGAATCTTTCTCCCACTCCGGAAAGTCCCTGGTCCCTGATGCAATCTTTTGCTTATATAAGAGTCAGATACGTCCGAAAGTGAAATATTGCTGCCACACCTGGAAAAGAGCTCCACAGAGCGCTCTTTACTGCCTTGACAGAGTACAAAATCGACTTCAGAATTTGGTGACCTTTTCTCTTCCCTGCAACCCCTTTCTCACAAAAGAGACGTTGCTAGTCTCTCTCTGCTCTATCGTCATTACCATGGAAGGTGCTCGACTGAGCTCCAATCTTTGTTTTTTTCTTGTAAGACATTCGCAGCAGGCACTCGTTTTCTACCACATCAAAAATAGATTTCATTTCTCTCTCCAATGTACCTAGCGTCAGGCAGACTTTTCATAGACAGAACTTCTTTGCAAAGACTTCTCGTCAGTGGAACAAATTACTACGGGACTGCTTTCCTGGTGATTAAAACTTGGTCTTCTTCAAATCCAATGTTAACAAATTCTCGTCAAAAACCGTCTCATAAGTTCATACCATTGATCAATGTTAGTACTCCCATAGTTTTCCTCATCTTTCGGCTGACAATCATTCCATCTCATTAACCTTTATCCTTGAGTGGCTCTTGGCCTTGATGAGCAGTGACTCAATAATAAAATAAAAAAATAAATTAATAAAATATAATCAATATTTATCAGAAGGGTCACTAATCCAAAAATGTTTGTCTTGGGCCGTAATCAAAACTTTATTGAAAGTATTTGGTATTAGATGAAGTTGATGAGCATCCTCCCCTCCTAGCTCTAAAAAAATGTGATTCTACTTTTTTTCTTTTTTTAGGCGATTATGTGTGAACACTCTGAAAAACTTGGCGGGAAGAAGAAACAAAAACAATTTTGTTAGAATTTATAGTGAGGGATCAGTTTCACATATACATTTGACATAAAATGATCCCCCATTTCCGGGTAATTCTAGCACCAGTTTACCAGAATTATTTTTTGCTATGAGAGATAAATTTTGTGCGTTTATTGGTGGGAGGGTTCTACTTTTCTAGGTGCTTGCGTGTAGTTTTACAAGGGTTTTTGTTGGGGATGGATCTTGCCACTCAGACTTAGGGTTAGTGGTAGGATTAAGGGTGAGGGTAGGGAGCTTGCAACTCAGACATAGGGTTAGTGCTAGGGTTAAGAGAGTTTTTTTATCAATATTATTGCGTTAATAATAACTAATTTTTTAATGATAAAAAGTAATTTTTTTTCTTAACTTTTCAGTATGACCCCCCCCCCCCCAAAAAAAAAAAAAACGCACAGAATTTATCTCTCATAGCCCTCCTTCTCCCCAAATGTTTTGTTTAACTGCCTTAAAAAGTTAGAATGGCCCTAAAATGAGGGATTATTTTACATTAAATTTATATCTGAAACTGATCCCCCACGCTAAATACTTAAATAATTGCTTTTTTTTTTCTTCTTTCCGCCAAGTTTTTCAGGGTGTCCACATTTAAACGCCTAAAAAAGTAGAATCTCATTTTCTTTTTTTTAGGCGGGGTGATTTAACGGAAGGTGCTTATCAACACATTTACTAGCTATTTTATTTTACCCACACGTAAAAAAAAGAATGATTGATAATAATCAAGTTTCTGAAATAATATCAAAATTACTATATTCTTTTCTTACCACAAATCTACCATAAAATTTCAATAGTTCCTCGAGAGACAATGGACACCCCATGTAAGGTTACCTGTTCGGGTAGCATTTTGACAAACTGTTTCACACATAGATAAATAACCAAATATGTCAATTCAGAAACTTTCGTCCATGCTGCTCTTCATAAATCCAAAGTTCACCTCTAAAAAAAGTATATTGTAAAGCAGCAAACAGAAAAAAATCACAAAACAAGCAATTTACATTGAATCCAGATCCCACGAGGAAAACAGGGATGTGCTCGTCAGTGAAGCAAGGGGTGCGAAATCTCCAATCGCACCTCTTCTAAACTGACATTGCTTAAGTCTAGTCACAAGGATATGTCCAGAATTACTGGAAATTATGCCGGGTTAAGCAGAGAAAGACTGGTGCTATTTCAGGATTTTCCTTTTCCTGGACTAGTTGCACAACCAAGGCTTAAGAATTCAGTATACCCTACTATTCAGTTCATAGCTGGAGGGAAGATATATTGGTTCATACCTTTCCCAAGAGTATTAGTGGAAATGATGCAATAGCCTCAAGCTCGACACGCTGAGCCCGTATCAACTACACCTTGTTACTCCAATTCCAAAAGTCTTTCAAATGTTGATAGAGTTGGGGGTGATAAGATGCTTATTGGAGATAGCCATTTTGTAGTAGCGTTGCTGCGTCTGTATTTATCTGACTGGCCGTGTTTTAGATGAAGAAGAAAAGAGGGTCTCCAGAGTTCCAGTTAAAAAGACAAACATCTTCCCTACAATTTATATTAACTTTATTTAACAGTTTCACCAAGACATGTTGGTTCGGCTGGCATGTTTTAGCTAAAAGGACTTGAGTCCAGGTCTTTAGGTCTTACCTCTTGCCAAAGCCATGACAAGAGGTGAGCAAGGTATATTACATCTTATCATGTTGGCGTTTCGACTGGAACTGTACAAATTAGTGTGATACTATGGAGAAGAGAAAAGTATTAATTATTTTTAATTTATTTCAACAAATCTCTGCAATAAAATTTAAATGTGAAGTAGTGAACTCACTACATAACATTAAAACAATTTTTGTTTTTTACATTGCATGTTTTCGTTTTCTTTTTCGTGATTTAGAAATCTCTCCCTCTGAATGTTTGTGTTCTGGCCATACCTTTGCCATCCGATCCCCACGTTCAAGCACCGTCAGAAACGATGCTCAAATTAATCTCCTACGCACTACTTTGCCCATGCAACAGAAACCGGCGAACGAGCGCAGCTCGTTAATGTCCCCACCTGACGTTTATAGCCTCTATGAGTAATGCATTAACTTTTAAAGAAAAAAAAGTTAAAAAAAAAGGTATACTAAAAGCATAAAAGCGAATACAATTTATTTTAAACTATGTAAAAAATGCGAGAGAAAAAAATCGAAAAATAAGAAAACAGCGAAACCCTAAAAAAAGTGAGAACAAAAATGCGGTTCAAACAAAAAAACATTAAGAAAAAAAACATTAAGAAAAAAAACATTTGTACATTATTCTACAAGTCCGAAAAACAAATAAATTAGAAAAAAAAAAAAATGGCCAAGAAAACAAAGAAAAACGGATTCTCCAGCAACAATTGGTAAGTGTACGCAGAAAAAAATGAAAAAATATATATATGTTCCGTAAAAAATGTCAAAACAAGTGGCGGGTAAAAACCGAAAAACACAGTTTTATAGAGATTAACTTTTAGGCCTGACTTTAGATGTCGATTTTGTGTGTTATCTGTTAAAATTGATGGCATATTATTTTGGGGTAAAAAGTGCAGAATAGTTAACAGTTGAGAAAAAGAAAACATCAACAAATAACTTCTACCAAACGCAGTATAATTTCATTATCTCCTGACCTGTATACTTTTAACTTGCTAAAACTGTTTATAATATTTTTTTATTTCAACATTTGATTTCGTTCAAAGCGACACAAAAAAAAAATAAGAAAGATAGTCGCTTAGATTTTCGTTCATGCTATTAAAAAAATTACTTACCCTACTACTTACCCGAAGTCCGGATTGGGGGAGGGGGGCTTATCACTCGGACTTAGAGTTAGTGATAGGGTGAGCCATTATTTTAATAACTTTTCACCCCCCCCCCCCAGTTAAGCGACACCTCGGCGGCCATTTTGCTATCTTGTGTCGATAAGCCAGCTTTCGTAGGAATAAAATTATGAAATTAAAACTTTTTACAGCTTCACGTTAAAAGTATACACGTCCGTAGACAATTTAATTCTACTGCGTTTGATATAAATTATTTCTTGTTTTTGTTTTGTTTTTAGTTTACGATTTCTCGTCTGTTAACTATTCTGCACTTTGGTTATCTTGAACTTTTCAGCTCTGTCAATATGTTTGCGATTAGTTTTGTCGCACATTGCAACTAGTGTACGGGCAAAATAATATGCCGTCTTATTTTTGCCCTGTTTGATTTTTTTTTTATTTTGCAAATATTGAGGGTTCTTTAAACAAACAAAAAATTGTTTTATTTTGCAAATATTAATTTTTCTGATTTTTGCGGATTAGTTCACCGTTTAAATTATCCTGGTAATATCTCCTCCTTTTGATATGCTTTTTTCTGGGCAGGTAGTGAGAATTGATCTATTAATTTATATTTGCAAAATAAAAATGAAAAAAATTAAATTCCATTTTATATATATATATATATATATATATATATATATATATATATATATATATATATATATATATAAGAAAAGAACATTTGTAATATTTCAATTCGTTGGATTTTATTTGTTAATAAATATTTGCAAAATAAAAATGAAAACAAAAAAGAATACAGAAAATTTGTAATATATTTCAGTTTCATTTTTAATAAACAATGTTTGATTTTATTATTTGTTACCGTAAAAATCAGAAAACAAATTATTTGTAAAATGAAAAGAAAAAGCAAACAGATCAACATAATACGGCATATTATTTTCCCACTTACACCGGTTGCAATGTGAGAAGAAACTAATCGCAAACATTTGGCAGCCATTAGAGAGCTGAAAAGTTCAAGATAACCTGCATTTATTCATTTTTGTTTGTATATTTGAAAGATTCAAGTCAAGAAACGTGATTAAAGATTAAATAAACAATTAAAACCAAACAAATATTTCCTCTTGCTGTCCTCGTACGAGATGGGGTTCCTGTTCTCTCTCTCTTCTTTTCATTGACGTTTTTATTTAATCAACGTGTTTTTTGTTTACTATAAAAACACTTCGTCTGTCAATGTTCATTTAATTTTTCATGAATACTTTATTGGTTTACAGCAGGGGAAAAATAATGTTTTAAGAACATTTTTTTGAAGATGAAATTAAATTAAGCTATTATACAGGGAGTTTTGAAAAATCGATGGCATCATTTTGGGATTATGTTCTATATGTGTAAAGGAACCTCTTTCTCTGTGTATGTGTGTGGGGGTCATTTATAATCACAATCCATAACTAGTCTAATTTTCTTTTCTTCCTTTTCGTGGTCTTTGGTTTGTGCTAATCATATTTATTTACCTGTATTTGGTCTGTTGTATTCTGTTGCCTGAAATAGAAAGGGCCAACATTCGCAGGATGCCGATTGGGCCCCTCATGTTGGCTACCAAAGGAACTCCTGTCGATCATGATGCTCAAACCTTTCTTCTGAGCCCCAGGACTTTTATATTTTGTTGGTGTATATGGCAACACCAGGCTCAGACTTATTTGACCTGTGATTATGTCACAGATATAGCGTTTATCTATCCCATATGCAGAAATAACAGTGTGTAGAAGTTGATGAGATGATAGAGATGCTTGTTATATTTAGCAATTTTGTAGTAACGTCGCTGCATCTGTATCCATCTGATCGGCCTTGTTTGAGATGAAGAAGAAAAAAAGGACACCAAGTTTTTAGTTAAAAGGACAAACATCTTCTCTACAATTTAAATCAACTTTATTCAACAGTTTCGTCAACACAGAATATGGTTCGGAAAGAGTAAGGAACACAAGAATATAGAACAGGTTGGTTCAGCCAGCGGGCATATACTGTAGAAGAAGAATTGAGTCTAGGATTTTCATCTTGTCTAGTGAAGTGTTGCTAAAGACGAGTCAAGAAATATAATGTCTGATCACATTGGCATCTCGACTGGAACTTTTATCTCGCCTCTCTTCGAGTCATGGCACAGTGCTTGAAGTCTAACTGTTTGTAAGAGATGCGAAATAGCCTTGGTGGAAATGGAAAAAGGTGCGCATGCACAAAGTATTTTAATCGCCTGACGTATCACTACACGAGTCTGAACATGCCTGTGTTATTTCACCGAACCACACACTAATCATTACGCAAGAGATTGCATGTAAATCCAAAAGAAAATATATCTTAATTCTGTAACTGCTACAAGTGCACTATAACACACACATTATACCTGTTAGATGTTTACAATAAAGAATGTAGATAAGTATTTGTTTCAATTGCCTATAACTCGGAAACCAAACGTTTACGGGCATATGTTTATTGGAACGTTCTCATTATTTAGACATATAAAAGGACATAATCCCAAAATGATGCTATCGATTTTATAAACAGCCTTTCACTTTGATAGTTTTATCTATTATATAAAGAAAAGTCTTAATTCTGTCTGTATGTCCAGCTAAAAGTCAGAATCTACACAAGATGCATTTACAAACCTTACATCATCATATTTAATGTTCCCCGGCTTGGTTACATTAAAGTATCTTTACTTTAATGTAACCAAGTCGGGGAACGTGTAGAATAAAAGACCGTCTCATTCTAACATTTCTATCAACTTTATTGGCCATCTTCGTTAAATATGTAATAAAAGACAGGTGTTAGTAATAGAGGATAAATCTATGAGTTTGGACGAGGAAAAAGTGAGAGTTCATAATATGTAGAATTAATGTCCTGCTTGTAGGGAACAGAGAAGAGTTCATATTGCTATTGTTTGAAAGTAAGCCTGTGCGTCGAATGCTATTCAGAGGAGAGTCCACGTGCGACAGGTCGCCATCTTGGATATTGAAGCCTTCTTGTCAACACTTATAGCACGTGGCTAACAGCAAGTTTGGTTTGCATCCCAAGAGATGAGTTTGGTGGTTGAACTGAGCGACATGGGTTGGTTACACAGTAAGGGCCTTCTCGCAGCTAAAGAGGGCTAACAATTTCAATGCACTCCCTTAAATAACCTTCGGGAGCCAGTGCCTTGCTTGCATAAGAAATTGTTTCTGATTGGTTAAGTCAGAATCGAAATTACATGTTTGCTCCAATCAGTGCAAAGCTTACCAGTCAAGCAGATATTTCGAGCATCGTTAATGGCAGTTGTTGCTGTTGCTGTTGTTTGTAGTAAGGATTACTACTGCTACAAACGTGCAGAATAGTTAACAGCTGAGAAATTGTAAACAGCAAATAACTTATACCAAACGCAGTAGAATTTAATTATCTACTGCCCTGTATACTTTTGACATGCTGAAACTGATTTTAATTTTGTAATTGTTTTTTCTCAAAATTATATCTCGTTCAAAGCGGTCTTTCAGGCCACACGAAAAAGAAATGGCCGCCTGTTACTTAACTGTTGAGAGCTTCATGCCTAAAATACAGTAAAAACAAAATGACTTACTTTACCATTAACCCTAAATCCCAGTGGAAAGCTCTCTCGGACTTAGGGTTAGTGGTAGGATAATTCTTTTTTTAAACTATATTTTTAGGCATAAAGCACTCTCAACAGTTAAGCGTATATTTTTCGTATCATAAACATAGTTTAAAAAGAAATTGAAATAAAAAATTAAAAAAATTTCAGCACGTTAAAAGTATACAGGTCAGTAAATAATGAAAAACTACAGCGTTTGGTTTAAGTTATTTATTTATGTATTACAATTTCTTGACTGTTAACTATTCTACACTTTTACAAAGAAAATACTGTAATATTTATTCCCTTAGGTGTCACCAGGGACTAAATTAGTGCAGGTGGGGGAGGCAAATACCTTTTCATACTTAGTGATAGTTGTTTCTACAACACTGAAACTAGGTAAAAAAAATCAGTAAGCTTTCCTTTTCTTTGTTTCTGTTATATTGTACCAGTTGCGAGAGAGACATGCTACATACACCTTGTAAGATTATTCTATTTTGTTATCCACACTCCTGGGTAACGCCAGTTAGCCCTGCTAGTTCATAATAAAACTTTTAAAGCAAAACAATGAAATACGCCACTTTTGCCATGAAATGTACGCAAACTCGATAATTATTGTGACATTGTGTTTCTTTATTTTTTATAATTGGAATAAAAAGAAGAAAAAAAATGATCAAGCTACGATCGATTTTCTCCTCGTAGCAATGGCAGCATTTTTAGGGGTTACCAAAAAAAAAAAAAGAATTAAGGAAACATCTCTAGAATAATACAACTATCAGGCAAGATCTCGTGTGGCTGTGTTTCTCGTCCATACATAACTTTGATGAACACATTGAATTTTTGTTGTTACTCTTAATCGATTTCTTTTAAATAAAAAATGAAATAAGGGAAAACTAGAACGAATTTTACAAATCCTATTAAAAAAGAAACATGTAAATCGCTATATTTTGAATTATTTTTATCGGTATTATTGTAGATTATCCCCACCTCAACTGAGATTCTACTTTTTAAGGCAATTGTGTGTGAACACCGGGAAATATTGGCAGAAAGAAAAAACAAAAAACAAAGCAAGTTCTCTAGAATTAAGAGTAGGGGATTAGTTTCGCATATAAATTTTAAGTAAAATAACTCCCCATTTCCGGGACATAGCGTTTTAGGGGAAAGGCAATTCACTCCATTTTTTTCCTATAGGAGATTAATTCTATGCGGGTTTTTAGGGTGATGATTTTACTTTTTTTAGGCAATTACGTATGGTTTTACGACTTTGCCACTCGGAATAATGCTTAGTGGTGAACATTTTAGTTAACTGACCTAAAAAGTTAAAATAGCTCAGAAATGGGTCGTTTTACGTTAAATCTATATACGAAACTGATCGCCCACTCTAAATTCTATCCCCCTTTCCAACATTTTTTTCAGGCTGTTTACACGTAATCCCCTAAAAAAGTGGAATCTCATTTTTTTAATTGTTGATTTAGCTTAGAGTGTAAATTTACAAATTTACCTAAAAAAATTATGAATGAAAATTTGAAGCCAATGACTGGATTCGAACCTGTTAAGTTGGCTTTACGTTTCAAATCATTTTAGAAGAATTGTTGTGTTTCAGTCAGTCCGATCGTACTCGCCGATACAATATGGATAATATATCTAAGTTCTTGTCCGAATAAATAAGGTATATTCTTCGATATTATTTTAATATATATATTGAACCATATCTTTTGAATATTTCTTTCTTTTTGTGTGTGTGTAAATGTTTTTCTTATTATGTTTTATTTTCATTCGCTTCCATGTGACACGTGTTTGCCAAAATGTCTTCTTTTACGTCGACCGACCTGAATTAAAATTTGAGATTTTGTTTGAAATTTAGAACATTTAAATCCATATTTTTGACCATTAGATCAAACAAAAAAAGTAACGTTAATTTGTTTTCCTTGTTTTGATCTAATTTACGATTTCAATTAATAATTAATTGAATCGAAAAATGGTGTGGACTTTGGAATCGAATTTCAATAATGCATTCATGTCTAACGATGACAATTTAAGGTAAAGATATTAAAATTTAAATATCTTAGTTCATCTTAATTAGTTAATTTATTAGTTTCAATTGAATCTTTTTTTCCTTTTTTAAATCTAGATAAACAGTTGCTTATTTTATTACTGTATTTCCTAGAATTAACCGCTCACTTTTAATGTGAATTGCCACTAAAATTGCTCCAGAAAATACGCGATTACCTTGGATTACCTTTAAAAATAAAAACAAACCGTTAACAAGAAAGCATTTATTTATTACTACTAATAATAACAACTTAATAATAATAATTAAGGGGAATCTAATAATTAACGACCCCCCAGTCTAATAATCTAACCAACAATTTTTTCGTAATTTTGTTTTGATCATTCTTTAAGTGTTGTGTACGTTTTCAGCGTCCCAAAATACGTCAATTTTATATTATTCTATTTGTAGTTGTAAAATTATATGGCTATTTAAGATTTAGTAAAAAAACAATATAATATTTAAGAAAATTTAATGTCGATTCTTTTTTGGAAGAGAACTTAATATTTGTATATATATATATATATTTATTTAGCAAGTTTTAGATTTCTATCGTCCCTTCCCCATACCCGTGACTTAAGCTTTTTTTTCTTAATGTTAAAATTCTAAGTTCTCTTAAAAAAAGAATCGACATTAGATGAAAATTTTATGAATATTTGTTACTTTGTCAATAAATCTTAAATTGCAATGTAATTTAAAAACTATTCGTGTAGAATTGACGTCTTTTGAAACGACGAATTTGGGACACCGGAAATCTAAGCCAACCATTTTTTGTGTTAAACTTAAAAAATGACGTGTGGCAAACTTTTTTTTTTTTTTAACATCGTTTCATTTTGCCAAAATTGTTTATTTAAAAAGGTGAAAATGTTCAATTAATATTTTCAAATTTTTTTTTTCCTGAATGGGTGAGTTTTTCTTGTTTCGTTTTTTTTTTTCTGGGCAAACTTCTTTTTTTGTTTTCCTGACTTTTGAAAACAAGAAATATATTCTGTTTCTTAGTATTTCCAATTACATAAATTTACCCAACTTTTCCACTTTATTTAAATTCAATTTATGTTCTTAATCAGAAAATATTGTTTTTAGGAGATTCTTAAAAAAAAAGAAGTATTTCTTTGAATTAAAATTTGGTAAAATTTTACTGTTTACATGACAATATCAACGGAAAAATAAAAATGAGATTTTTTTTTTTTATGCGATTACACGTCAACACCCAGGAAATACACGGAGAAACGGATATATTTTAGAACGAGGGTTGGAATTTACTATATAAATTAAAGGTAAAATGATCATCCAATTCTTGGCCACATAGCGTAAGACGACCCTTCTCCCCCTATTTTTTTACCTGACAAAAAAAAGCAGGACTCGTAAAAAAAAAATGCCGTTGGCATTCATTAACCTAGAATGGGTGTCACTTTTTATGCCCGCCACTGCCCGCTCCAATGATAATTTAGGATTTGTTTCACGTGAATCAAAATTAACCAATCAATCGCAACCATTTGAAATTAAAGAAAATCGTCTGCTTTTTTTTTTAAAATAAAATAAATAAAAACCGTCTATTTTGAATATTTGCCGATTTTACAATATATATATATGTATATATATATATATATATATATTTAGATCTATTTTATTTATTTTTTTACTATTCAAAATAGAATCAACGTTAAACTGTAGTTCTTTATCTTTTCTCTCTTCGATCACGGTCAGTGAAGGTGAAATCCTTCTAGACTATGACAGTTTTTTTTTATGCCATCGCTCCCAAAAGGGGCACTCTGGATTGGGGGGGAAAAAAATTACCTCAGTATAGAAGGATTTCTTGTTCACTGACCAAGTTACAGAAAAGATAAAGTATAGTATACTACATTTAAGCGTTAATTCTAATTTGAAAAGTAAAAATAAATAAATAAAAATAACAGAAAAGAAAAAAAGAAAATCGGCAAATATTGAAATCGAGCACTCCGGATTGGGACAAAAATAAAAATTGTCAGTCTAAAAGGATTTTTATACACTGACCGATTCTAACTTTTTAGGGCTGTGAACTAATTTTTTTTACTAATAACCATAGGTCAGAGTGGCAAGGTCGTAAAACCACGCGAAATCGCCTAAAAAAGTAGACCCCCCCCCCCAAAAAAAAATATGTACAGAATTTATCTGCCATAGAAAAAAAATGGTTAACTGTTCTAAGAACAGTTAACCATTTTTGTGTGTGTTCTAAAACGTCAGAATATCCTGGATCATTTTACGTTAAATTTATATACGAAACTGATCCCCCACTCTAAACTCTAAATCGTTTTTTGTTTTTTCTTTATTTGCACGAAGTTTTTTAAGATTTTCACACGTAATCATCTTAAAAAAAAGTATAATCTCAGTTTTTGGAGGGAGGGTGTAGCTGAGTATGTCAATCTACAAGAATACCAAATTTAATTTATTTACTAGTGTTTAAAAACTATTCTCAGGTCTTAAAATCAAGATGGAAAGTTAATACAAGCAAAAAAAAAGATTAGTTGATTTTTATATATTTCTTATTTGTTAATCTTAAGATAAGATTAGTAAAGATCAATCATAGAATTAATTTGGAATCGTTTCCACTCGAAGATTTGTTATTCACGTTCAAATTGTTTTCGTTTCATTTTTGTCTCGTAAATTTTCCTCTGTAATAATAATAAAATGAAGGCATAAAAAAATATTTCTTAATTCTGCGGGTTTTTTTGGGTTTTTTTTTTTTTTACATTAATTATGTAAATTATTTAATGAAAATGTTATTCTTATACAGAATAATTACTGCCCAGTAAAAATCATGTAACAAATTACAGCAACTATAAGGCGACCGCACAAAATGAAACCCGGGTTCCTGAAAAGAAAGAAAAATGTATCCCAAAATGCAACGTAAATAAATCTGTGTTTATTTTAGTCTTCGTTTTCCGTTTCAGGAACTCAGGTTTCATATCGTATGATCCCCTTCGACTGTTGTAATTCTTTACCTGATTTTACTCAGCCAATGTGGCCATCCATGGGGGCCTATCTATATAAGCACCTAAAATGCATATATTTGATGCGGTCCTCTCATCTTATTATTTATTAAAATGTTGTCCTCGCCGTCGCCAGTACTACACGTGTTAGTAGTACAGTAAGTACATTTAGTACAACTAGTGGCTGCGCCTGCTCGAGTCACTCCAGTCTGTAGTATTTTCAAATACGTTGTCTCAGCGAATGAATGAAACCGAAATCGATGAATGAAATCTTTCTCCAAATGATTGTTTCTACATATTAGATAAAATAAACGTTTACTTTTTTTTTTCGACCCAGATTAAATAAAGAAAAAGAAAACAAAAGCGTTTTTTTTTTTGTTATCACATGTGTTTGTGTGATTCAATACATTATCTAAACTTGTCTGTTCGTTTTTTGAAAACTAGGGTTTTGGAGATAGACTTCCACAACCATATATATTCTGAAACTACCCCACCCAGGGTACTTGGATAAGTATATTTCATGTTGATCAAAAGAGTTCAACATTATTGCGAGAAAGGAAATACGACGTTTTACTTTATCATTTGCAAATTTAAAAAAATGGAAATGTTAATGAGTGGATTCAGGGCTTGATGCAGGAGTAATTAATCCCCTAGGGAACACCGAGGCTATAAATTTACCAAAATTTTATTTCAATTAATTTCACCGTAGAGATACTTCCTCCCACCGAAATAGATGCCAGGAAGATTTGGTGACGTAAAATTCGGTAATTTTTGGCCAGATAGGAAAATTCGGTAACTATGAAATTGAAATAAATATCGATTGAAAATAGATTTTAGGATCGTTCTGGAGGGGTATTTGAGAGGCTAGGCTCCCTCTCCTATACTTTTAAATAGGGGTTCCCCCCCCCCCCTTTAATATATTTAAAAATAAATATTACATATTTACTCAGTTGTTAGTGTTCTTATATTATCTTTTAAAATTTATATACGTTTAAATACAAAATGCATTTGATTTCAATCAATACTGAACTGCTGTACCTAGCCAGTGTTGCCCGGGAGTCTTAACTTTCATCTTTTTTCGCTTTTATTCTCATTTTTTTTTTTTAACTTGCCGTTTTTTTTTCTTTTTTTAAATCAAATTCTTTTTTAAAATATCATTTTTAAAGTTAGATGTACTTTTTTACGGTATCCTTTAAATTGTCCCGAGGGTTTTCTAAGAATTTTACTTCTTAGCAAATCCCCCATGTATTAAAAGATTGGAAAGTTTTTGAAGCTTTTACAAACAATAATTTTATAGACATTGAATCAACATTACCATAACAACCATTAAATAATAGTTTCATAACACTTTGGTTCAGTTAATAATTTTATGACCAAATGATATCGTAAAAAATAAATTTACTTTCAAAATCCTATTAAAAAAAATTATTTGCATAAAATAAAACAACCCAAAACGGCTAGTTAATAATAAAAAAAATTTAAAAAATGAGAATGAAAGCGAAACAAAGATGAAAGTTAAGACTTCCGGTCAACACTGACTAGGTACAGCAGTTCAGTAAATATATTGATTGAAATAAAATGTATTTTTTATTTGAACGTATATAAATTTGAACTTTGAAAGGATAATGTAAGAACACTAACAACAGATTTATTAAAATACTTTTTGTTGGTGGAGGAGCTTAGCCTCTATTTAAAACTATAGGGTGCCTAGCCTCACAAATCTCTCTCCAGAACGGTCATAAAATCTATTTTTAATCGATATTTATTTCATAGTTATCGAATTTTCCTACTTTGCCTAAATTACTGAATTTTCTGTTACCAAATCTTCCGTTACCGATTTTTCCTAAATTCACCAAAATCATGAGTACACTCTTGAACCTTACTTTCAAAATTGAATATTCTAAAATGTAAAAAATAAGTACAAAAGGACATTGGGTTTCTCATTCAATCCTGGGCAATGTCGGGTTCTTCTGTTAGTTATACAATAATTGTTAAACAAATATTTTTTTAGGTTTTAAGCAGTCTACCAAGGAATCAACTATTTATTCATTCTCAAAGCCGTTGGCGTACAATTTTGAATCTGGAAAATCTACAAAGATATAAGTTTGAGGTAACGTAGGTAGGTGTCAATGGTTGTTGTGATTCTTCCTTCCATGGTAAGTGTTTTCAGCATAAAATTACTGTTAAGTTACTAAGCCCATAATCTGTTGAGTTAATGGGGTTGTGTGAATAACCTGCAGATTCATTCATTGTAGAATGATGTGAAAGGAAATGAAATGCGAGCTTTAAATCAAGTGAAAGAAAAATATAAAACACATATGAAGTTGTTTATTTATTTCCTTCTCACTGAGAAAATGTGGCACAAGGTCGGAAGGTGAGAAGAAAAAGCCAGTGCTCCTAAAGGAGCACTCTGACTTTGCAAAAATAGCTATGAACAGACCTGTCAACATTTTCCGATAGGGGTTCCCCAGGTGATTGGAAATAAACTAAGCCCTCCTCAAAGAGAGGAGATAATTCCTCAGGGGATGCAGTACTTAGGACTGAGTCAGACTATACCTCATCCCGGTAGAAGAGGGCTTGAAGCTGACACGGCAGCCTCTGGTCTGTCAGGTTTAATGCTGAGGCGAATCTTGGTGAGTATAACAACCACAGAGGCAGCTTTCAGATTTATTTTTAGGAATTAACAGAAAACATATTCCTGTATAAATGCGGTAACACAAAGTTCATCTATAATTGTTGCTACTTTCTATCTCATGCTAAACGACAACACATATACACATGTATATATACACATGTATATATACACATCAATGCACACAACAAAATACCAAGATCTCAAAAATGATCTAAAAATAACATGGTCCCTCGATGAAATAAACATCATACCGGTTGTAGTGGGGGCAACTGGTCTGGTGAAAAAAAATCTAAGTAAATACTTAGAAACAATCCCCGGAAAACCAAATTGTAGGGAAGTACAGATAGCAGCCCTAAAAGGAACCACATCTATCCTTAAGAGAGCCCTCGGATATAAATTTTACTCATAGGGAAATCAAGTGTTAGCCTCAAGAGTAGGCCCCTTGATCTCTTTAGATAAACTAAATTAAAATGAAAAAAAAAAAGAGATCAATATATATGAACTAGCTGTATTAACCCAGCGTTTCCATTACGTTCAAATTTGTTTTGTAAATATTTGTATATTCTATACCTATGCCAAGAAGAGTTATTCTCTATTAACTGATTTTTCTTTTAAGGTGATTATTTAAGAATGTCAACATGTTATCAAACTGTCGGACCAGCTTAAGTATTTAAAAAAAAATGAATTGTAGCTTTTGTCCGACAAAATTAATATTTAATTCTAATCATTTCTACTTATGTGGTTTATGGCAACATGCTCTTCAGAACACTAAAATGTAATTCGAATTAATTTCTTTCAGAAAATACTTTATCAGGCCTGAAATATTTTCCAGACCAAACCATTTTTGCTCTCAGCAGCAAATTTCACAGCTAACAGTAAATAGCAATGCTAACACATTCTTTTATTACTAATAAATAACAGTTAAATAATGTTTATTCCTATTGAAAAGGAAGTGTAAAGAATTAGGTGGGATTAAGTTTAGAAACTTTGACCTTTAGGGACGTCAATTTGCTAAAATGTTCTTTCTTACAAATCGAAACCTTTTGATTGTATCTGTATTTCATTTGTTGAAAAGTTGTGCACTCAAATGAAACCAGTTTATTTGTCGATAATTGTTGAATGATATATAAACAGTTTATCAATAATTATTCATGGTTTAAAACCATATCTTGTTATGCATAAATAAATGTTTTCTTTCTTATTTATTCTATGTATATCGATTTTTCTAATGTAGGTCACATGCTATGATAGGTGTTTTCACATTTAGTTGGTAGATCACATTCAACTGGTAGATCACATTCAACTGGTAGATCACATTCAACTGGTAGATCACATTCAACTGGTAGATCTTATGTGTCAACAAGATGATAGTTATTTCTGTCAATGAGATTATGATTGGTAATCAGTTGGTGTCAAAAGGATTCGCCATCGAACGTTACAAATGGCTTATTAGTGCCATGTAACGTTACTTTTTTTTATGGAAATCGCTACAGACAAGGCATAATGCCACTTGATGTAAGGAGCTAAAAAAATACTACTTCAAGGTTAAAAACTAGTCAACAATAAGTGTTAGATAGATTCCAACCCAGAAAACAGCAATTCTTCCCCCTTTGTCAGAAACATCGTTCATGGAATGTGAGGACTAAAGGACAAAATAAGGGAAGCGAGAGCAACGAGGCTGCTGAAAGTGAATCTAAAGTCCACTTTCTACTCTCCTCATTTAAAAGCTAAGGTGTTTTTTTTTTCATGGTGATTTGGTTGTAAAGAAGCAACCATGAAATTTTAATGGGAGACTTTAATGGTTATTTCATCAAGTTTAATAAAATAATCAAATCTGCAGCATTTAGTTGGAAAAATTAATGCCTTTCATCTATTTTATTTTCTAATTGTAAAAACAAAAAGTTTATTTTTTAATTTTTTTTTCATTTATGCAAGTCGCAAATTGTTTCCGAGTCCGACATTTTCGTTTTAATGGCAATCCAATTTCGTTTATCAGGAAGGTTATTAGAAAATAAACAAGTAAAACAACACCAATAGCAACAATAATAAAAACAAAAACGTTACAGTTTACAATGAATTCTTCCGTATGGTCATACTGGGTACCAATTTAACTCCCGTACACACACACATTAACTGTTAACTCGCACACAAGTTAGATCACTTTCTGGAAGTAAACTATCTACAAGCACCGGAGAAATTGTGGATATGAAAGTGATACTTAAATTCACACAGGTTTTTAAATACTCTGTTGCCGAACACGCTCACACGAGAGTAGGGAGTACATTAGGGTGTAGGATCTTTTTGCCAATGCAAGTGGCTTATCAGACCAGCTGTAGAGAGATGAACTTTCTCATGTTATGATTTACACATGAGCAATTTCTTAATGTTGGATGATGGACTCGCCAAAATATTAAAATCTCACCATATGACTTAATTTAATTCTATTGTATTGGCATATTCACTTTTTCAATTTAATTTCTACATATAGATAGTAGTAGTAGTATAAAAATATACTTATAGCAAGTAAGCTGCACAGAAACGTTTGTATGTCACTATCGAGGGATGGAAATCATCAGGCTAATTGCATGGATTTACATTTTGTGATCGTTTTTATTGTTAAGCTGTGTTCACTCCTGCTTCAACCAATCAGTCCTTGAATTTATTTCCCCCTCATTACTTTTAGTTGTCTTCAATAAATGAATTTTCATTCCTTTGCACAGTGGGCTGGGGGGTGGACATTAGGCAAAAAAGAATGTCGGAGGAATTGCTGATGTTTGGTGTTTTTATAAACTACTCTATATTCCTGATTCAACAAAAAAAAAAGTAAGTCAAATCGTTAAACGGTTGAAAAAATATGCAACATTGAATTCGTGATATTTCGCATTTTTCTCCAGCTCACGCGAAACATCCACGATTTTTCCCCCAAAAATTATAATTTTCAGATTTCCATGATTAAATTCCAAAAATCAGTGTGGAATTACTTATTATTGCATATTTTTTTGGTTTATTGATAACCATTTGTGAAAATGCAAAAATAGACCACTTTGGGACCCAATTTGTCGATTTTTAGCTATTTTTATGAAAGAAATTAGGAAAATTTGAGCTAAATTTCCCTCTTTTTTGGCTCAAATTAGCGATAAAATTCTATATTCATCAGAAAATAACTTGTAAACCGGGATAGGACACATACCAAACCATATATGTTTCTGAAAGCTATGGAGGTATAGATTATGAAAAACTAAGCAGATCTATGTGCCCTATCCCGGATTTTTCAAAAAACAAGCCGGAAGTTTCTCGCTTGTGTCACGTGTGGACTTGCTCCAAAGAGCATTACCAAAATCTCTCGACTCCTGATCAGGGCAACGAGTAAGGAGTAACCCCATCAATTGGGAAGAAGTCACTTTCTCCTCTGCAGCCACTGCCTGAATTTTTGCCCAGATATCATTGGTTCTTCTCAACAACTGTTTGCGGCTGCCCAACTCTTCAGGGGGCCTTTTCCTGGATGCAGTTTGCGTCGAGGGGTTCTTGTAATAGCGGAACACAACATTTTCAACTTCACTTAGTGAGCTCAGCTCATCCCAGTTAACAGCAATCCGTTTATCTGTATATCGTCGTTTCTTCAGCGAATGGTATCTTTTGAGCGACTTCTTGACCTCGTCTTTCTGCTCCTCTGTTAACTGGATGAGATACTTTTGCTCCAGCAATTGAACACATGCGGTGATGGATAGATGGTCTCTAGTTTTTGCATCTTCTACAGTAAACACTTAGAAAAAGTGCGTTATCGCTGACCGCTTCCATTTTTGATAGTAACTCTATCTAAATAAACAAAACAAAGATTTGAAAATTCTGTAGTGATTTTCTGTAAAATGCTTTGACAGGAAATTAAAGTGTGTAAAAAGGTGTGCAAATGAAAGAAAAGAAGTGTGTCAAATACTACTTCATGTCACATGTTACCAGATTTTTTTTGATTTTTTAGAAAGGCCCTCAGATTTCGCTTCTAACGAGCCCTCACTGAGCTTCTATGATCAATTTTGTGCCAAGATATGGCCAAAAATGTGATTTTGGGCCGTTATGCCCAAATATGGAAATTCGGCCCCAGACCCCCGAAAAATGGATTTTATGAATTTCTTTTGATTTTTCCGAAAAGCTCTTGAAATTTCGCTTCTAACGAGCCCTCAAACAGCTTATATGGACAAGTAAAACTAAAGTTATGCCCAAATGTCTTCCAAAAACCTGTTTTGGCCCACTGTGCTTTGTTTAAAAAAAAAAGATTTTTCCTCTACTCACTTTCAGGTGGGTCAAACAAACAAAGAGTGATCTTATCTCAGTCAAATAGAAAATGAGTCATTTCATCTGTCACCTAATTCTTTTGTTAAATATTCAAATGTTAAATTTTTGTATTTATTTTACATACTAATCTATTATATAAATGCCACCTGTCTGCCTATATGTACGTCTGTATGTAATGATACTCGGCAAAAACTACTCAACAAACTGTCACAAAGTTGATATTTTTCTAACCGGACAACCCTCGGACGAATCTGTCAGAATTAGAAGAGACCATCGATTTATTCGTGTAGAACGGACAAGAAACATGTAAGGGGGTTGCTTTGATTTGATCGTTTTTTGTTTTTTTTAACTATCTGTAAATGTTCAGCGCTCGAATTGGAAATTTCACTTGTCTTTGTATACATAACTTTTTACTCGTCACGGTCATCTTCATGCACAATACATTATCGTAATCATTTATTTTTATATAAACAGATTTATTTTTAATGGAATTAAAATTTATCTTTTTATTAGTAACTAGCAGGGATACCCGGTGTCGTCCAGGATCCTAATTTTCATAAATTATTTAGATTACAGAAAAAATAAAAGTAAAACTAAACAATTTGCATAATATTGTCAGTTAAATGTCAAAGTTCATTTTGGGACAAAATCAAAGTAAATTTAATTATACCTCGGTCAAGGTTCGAACTAACAATCTTTGTCTGCGCACTAAGCGATTGAACCACGGGTCAAGTATGATATGGTGATACTATTGTTAATTCTATACATAAAACAGACTCTTCCCCTCCCTTTCTCTCTAAGGCAAAAAAGAAAGGAAATAAAAATAACATCAAGACTCTCTTTCCCTCTTTTTCAATCACAGGTCTGCTGCTTAAGCTGCTATCAAGGTCAGTATTCACAAATATGTCCATTTTAAAAATCTTCCAAGGTGGATAAATTATATTTTTTTTGAAAGAAATTAAATGAAATATATTTCTTGTTGTTAAGAGTATAGACCGATATTCTACAAACGCCCCCACCCCCAGAAAAAAAAACTGGTGAATCAAATATTGATTTTGTATGAAGAAAACTATTCACCACAAAGATTCGGAGAAACATACTTACTTTACTTTATATATTAGATAAGTTCATGTTGTTGGTATATTTTTAAACTCATAATCTAATTATACACCTTTCTGCACAAATGAATTACATACTATCCAATTTATCAAATTCCTGATCAAGCAAATTAAACAATGCACTCCTGTGTGTCGGGGTGTATCAGAAAAATAAAATTTTGTAAATTGGAAAAGGCAATTATTGCAAACCCGAAGTAAACTTTAAAATCTACGGTCATCTTCTTTAACAAAAATCGCCCTCTTGTTTAACACGTTCTAAAATGTTTCAATCCTACATCGTAACCAAAAAAGTTGCATCCATTTTAAAGTAAACAATCTTCCATTTTCCATATATTTTCCATGCAGTTATTTATAGCTACGAAAATATGCAAGAATGATTATTTACAAAATTAAAGGCTTAAGATAAACTTTAGGGGAATCCTAAAAAATGCTGCTGGCACTATTTCAAAACACCTTATTATCACCTAAAACCATTAAATTCAATGTTTTCTTTTAACCAAAACGGTTTAATTTAATACAATTTTTTATCAGCTTTGTTGTCAATGTTAGTTGGAGTCGATTCAACATGGCTGCTTCTGTTTCAAACAAACATAGCCGTCATGATGAGATGCATTATAGGAACAAATAAATTTGCCGAAAAGGAAGAGTAAAAATTTTGTAGAATAAGGATCTAAAGTTAATATTAATTCAATTTTATCTGAAATATCTGCCAAATAGGTCCATATTCTTTAAGTCACAGGTCGTCTATGATTTCTGTTTTAATGGATGACATCATTCCATATGTGATGTCATCCCTTTGAGATGTCATCCAGTGTGCATGGAGACAAACAAGCTTTGTTCATACCAGTCTGGACCATTTTGAAGTTAAGGTGGCTCTGTTTCTGTTGGGTTGAGATGTGGTTTCGTACAGTTCTAGGAGGTCCACTCTCTCAAGCTTTCTTTTTTGTCTTTAAGAAGGGGTTAGTTTATTGCTAATCGCTGAGGCATCCTTACTGAGGAATACCAACAGAGCTGCTCAGACATTTTTGTAGGCTAGAGTGCACTTCCTTTAGTGTGTTGGTTTTTTTAATCCCCACTTGACCCTGTGTCTCATCTCCTGAGGAGATAAATAACTCCACAAAGTTTTAGTAGCATATAGATAGACATGTGCTTGAAAATGGATGTTATCATAACGGATGAATGGTAGCTTTGAGTTTATTCTACGTTTTTGATATCCAGTGCACAGTAACAAGATAAGTATATAGATAGATTACTTAGCATTTTAATTATCATTTTACATTGAACCCTTTTTTTTTTGTTTTGTTTTCATACGGTGTACGATGTAGTCAAATGCTTTGGTTTTACCATCTCACTACTTTCGTTATCTGTATGTGCATTTATTTTGGCCGCATGTAAAACGGACGTTGAACTACTTCCTGGTGCAGCTGAGAAGCACAACTGGAGGCTTATTGACAAATGTTTGATTGCAGAGATTTTTATTTGAAAATACATAGAACGCATAACATTCTGACCCATATCTGAAGATAAGATGTGTTGAAACATAAATTAATGAAAGTATGTATTTTTATTGTGGAAACTGATAAGTATTAAACAAAACAAAGAGGTAATCAAGATGTCTGATAAAAGATGAAGATACCCAGACCAGAGTCAGCCTTACGATGCAACTGTTAGATGTACACACATCAATGTTAAGGGTAACCGAGGAAAAAGTAGACTGAAGAAAACTTGGAGTGACTAAGTGAAAATTATCTCAAGCAATGGCACATTAAAACCGATGTAAATGATAGAATTTCATGGAAACATTCACTTTGTACCGCTATGGCCAATGTGCAAACCACATTTGATTTGGAGAAGACATGCTAATCATGTGAGGCACCCTTACTGGGGTCCATTTTCTGCTATTTTCTTATCTGACCAGAATTCCCTCTCAGGGGAGCTGGTTTCCGCACCTTCTGACTTTGTGCTACATCAGTGGGAAGGAAGTAATTCCCAACTGATTTTCTTTTTTTTTTACCTATTTGTCCATACTTTATGGCTACCTCCTCTACATATACTCACAATACTCTATCCTAGTCTTCTTCACTTGTTCCTTTTTGCAATTTTTTTTCTATTCGTTCTTTCTTCTGCTGGTTTGTTGACATTCATTGTTTTTTTTTTCTTTCTATTTTTCTAACACATTTACAGGCACGTGTCTTTGTATCACATATTTAAATCGATATTTTATATTCTACTCCTATAGTCCTATTGTCACTGCTGTTTGAGTATTTAGACCAAGCTAAGTTTGGAAGATATGGAGAAAACAAAATGATTTGTAATTTGTGTAATCTGTAACTATACAACGCTGATAAATGAATGTTTGTAGGAGAATCGGTATGAATTGCCAATTGACCTTTACAAATGTATTTGTTTCATTTGTAGCACTATTGTCGGCACAGGACTATATGTAGCACTATCGTGGCTGAACTGTATTTTGTAAAACTATTGTGCCATGGGGACATCTTTTGGGTGGAATATTATCGTCCTGGGCACGGTTCCATCCGCTATTGGTGATCACGAAATTCATGTGGGAGGCTAGTTGGCATTAATCATATTTCAGAGTACGATAATCACATTCACATTTAGAGCAGTGGTTGACTATTCTTTTGAGCCCACATTGTCTTTAGGTCTTCAAAAGATGTAGTCAGCTGCCTGGCTGAACGATAATAAACAGTTGTAAGGCATCATTAATTCTCTGCAAAGAATTGATTATTTGGACTTCAGGAAAAGGACTATCATCGCTGAAAATTGAACACTTGGCAAAAAAGTGAATGAGGTATTTTGTATATTTAGTTCGATATTTTAGAATATTAGGTGTCAATCGGATCTTATATCTTTTGATTCTGATAACCATTACATCGCTACCCTTTAAATCAAAAGATAACTTATGATGATGAACAGATAATGTAGCAATATTTAGATGCAGGTGTGTAAACAGTTAATATCGGAAATTTCCATCAACGGTTAAAATTAAGTCAGAAATTAAGTTGCAGGATAGGATATCATGGAAGGAAGTGTAAACATGCACTAGGCTGTATCTTTTAGTGGTGCATGCGAATGGCAGATGTTGCAAGTGATATATGCTCGGCCAAAGGAAAAAGGGGGTGGGCACAAAAGAAATTGAAAATATCTTTGATTTTATATCGGGCCACCCAGAATCTTATTTCTCTTTGAAATAAAATAAGTGCCTCATAAAAACAGGGAATCCAGCTGAGACTGGCCTGTATGAGAAAAGTAATGTTCTTAGATGGGATCCATGATACCCCCCCCCCCCCTTGAGTAGACACCGTTTGGCAGTTATCTCTAGTAGATATCTCTAGTAGCCATTATCTTGGGTGGTTGAATGGAGAGGGGGACCTGACATCTCGGATTTCCAGTCAAAAGTACATATATTCCAGCCTATGGGGCAGGGGGGGGGGGCAGTTAGACTTGTCCATCTGGGTGTGACACAGACAGTTGGTTTTTTAGAGGGCTGGCGGTCAGTTGGCTGGGTGGGCCATTTATGGCTAAAGGATTGAGTTCATAGGACTTATGTTTTGATTTGGTCGAGCAAAGATATCATTTTTCAAGTCTGCTATTCAACCTAGGAAAATGAGTATCATTTGTAACCTCCAACAAATAAACGTGTTACTTGTTTATAGACTGGACTTGTGGTTTTGCTTGGAACGGGAATTCTTTGTTGCAGCACTGGCTGAATCGAACAACAACTTTAGACTGGCATAACGAGTGGGGCAATCGTAACCAGTGCAGTGAATCCACTCATGCATGTTCACAGAAGTACATGGTAGAAGAAATGAGATTGATTCTGCCTTTTTGGGTGTATAACATCAAAGCGACAGATGTCTTTTCGAGGTCCACCACCCCTACGTTGGTTCGTTAGGAAATTGCATTGCTGTAAATTACTGAAAAAATTTTTGAAAACTAAACCCCAGAAGCAAATAATGGAGTTATTTATGTTCTTTTACATTCCTTCAATTATTACAGCTACCAAGAAAAAATAGGAAAGAAGTTAAGGACATCACTATCAAGGAGCCAACTACTCCATGAGAGAGACAAACAGCTGACTTTTGTTCACAACACAACACCGGTGAGTTGTTCACACTGGGGATCGAAGAACATCTCACGCAATATTACAAGTCGCTTATTATCATGCCTATGCTACAATAACATGGCCAAACCGTTGAATATGTTTTCACTGTTCACCATTGTTAATTAGCTGTAATTTTGATGTTTCAGAATGTTATTGTCTGATATTGATTGCGGACAACATGGTTTAGTGTTGTTCTAATTGCTAAAATATTCCCCAACTCTGCCTAATCCATATGTCTGGTCTTGGTTGATAATATATCTTGGCATCCATCATCACTTGGGCGAGTCAAGTTTTTCCTCAAGGAGATTGGATTGTTTTTTGTTTTTGACGGCTCAATAGTACAACTACTACACCTAATCCGTTAGATAAATCCAGGTCAGTCTTTTATAACAGAGCTATGTAAGGGTTTAGAATGAAGTTGTTAATTCGACAACAACGTGTGCGGCTTTAACTTCGCTTTCGTCAGATCTCCATTTGCTTTCTCTTTTGGTACGTTCTTTGTCGTCACCCTCCTACTACCACTATCTATATATAGGATGAAAAAAAAATCCATCCATGGAATCGTAAATAAAATTAACAATCCTTTCTGTAAATTGTAATACAACCACATTTGGTACAAATAAACTTCAGTTTATGCTTGACTTGTCCACCAAGTTTCAGTCATGAATGCCCAACAGTCTGTTTTATCGCCTTTCGATGATAACCACATGTTAATACGACATACAAAATTGTCAATAACTCTGACACTGCCCTGATTTTGATTATTACGGCCGTCTTCAATTCAGGAATATTCTGGGGATTGTTTTCGTAGACATTTTCTTTGAAATAACCCCACAGATAAAAATCTGAGGGGTTAAGGTTTGTTGAGTGTGAAGCCCATTCAGAATCACATCTAATAAGATGATGATTCAATGGGTGACGGTTTTATTGAAGGAGTGTCGCTTTGTATGAATCACTTTATTCCTCCTAGCTATGGGTTAAATAGCATTGCTAAACTTTTTTTCTAATATATTCAAAGAGGGCTGACTTCTCCCAGGTACAATTGCCCAGGACATACTGCATGACACAAGTGGCTATGGGATAAGAAGCGTGTTTAGTTGTTTGTGTGTTTTCAAAATATTCTAACAAGTCTTAAAAAGTGGTGAATATGAAATTTAACTGGTTGGGACTATAATGTCAGAGATTATTCCTATATTAGTAACAGCTGTAGAATCAAAATTACATTTACTGGTGTCCAGTTGACAAACTTTTTCTTGAATGAAGCAATATTTATACACTCATGGATTAGCAACCAATCAAAACCCAAATAATAGACTTGCCCATCTAAGCACACAAAACATCATAACCTGTTTATATACAAACTGTCAGTCATCATGCAAATCCACGAGGTAAAAAGTGAGGGTCGCGCCATGTGTCATTCATTGGGGATTGAACCTAGAGCGTTCCACTTACAAGATAGAATATTCTTATTTTTGTGTGATGACAAGAGTTCACTTATGCAAATGAGCATTGTTTTGCATAGGCGAATTTTTGTTGAAATGAAGAGTAGAAACTAGCAGAGACAGCGGTAAAATTGATGTGACAAGTTGGTACCATGTCGAGTGTTCAGCAAGAGAAAAAAATTGAGTTGTTGTCGTTTGTGTCTGTTACTCGATTGACGAGATTCATGTTTTGCAGAATTTTTAATTACAATTTGAGAGTCGGACTTTTTATTTTATTTTATTTTTTTGTGTACACGTTTGCGACTGCACAAACTCTTTGGCTTGGTAGAAATGAAGCAATATTTATATACTAGAATGTCCACTCATTTACTAGCAACAAATCAGAACACAAAGCAAAAAAGAGCATCCCAACCTGTTTATATACCAACTCTCTGGCTTCTAATCTCTATTTAGTTTTAGCTCAACTGGTCAGACAGTTGAGCACTGGCTACTAAATTCAGTATGGTGCTAGACAGCCATACCAGTGGAGTCCACCATGCTGGTGACATCTACCACAGATAACATAAAGTGACATTATCAACTAAAATTAAATGAACTCTGCTAAAATAATACTGTCCAATCTTCTAATTGGATGACAAGCAATTAACTTCACATTCAATTATGCGACAGTCTAAATAATATCGGGTCAGCTACGATTCTGCTTCTTTTGTTTTTACATCCACACATTTCTTAAGTGAAGAAAACGTAAAACTCATCTTTTAAAATTTTAACTGGCTCAGGAAGTGAACCGATTTAAAATTCTATTTTGATACGAATATTTGTTTTATGAATGCATATAAAAACATTTTTTAATTGAAAAAATTAATTTTTTTATTGAAATTCTTTTTTAGTTAACTAGCAAAAATATGCTCCCTCCAGTCGCATATTTTTGCTAGTTGCTACCACGTCACCCCTTCTCTCTCGCTGTTTGCAAGAGGGTGTTCCTATTTATTTGTCTAGAATTATATAAATGTGAAAAAAACTACATACAATACATATTTAAAGCTAAATAAATTGTTTTGGACTATTAAAATAATTTCCAACGCTATTGATAATGTTTACCCATTTATTTATTTATTATCGCTTATATTTGAATTTCTGTTTTGTAACATGGCGTAAAACAAATCTATGATGTTGCGCCAAAGTTATAATTATTTTAAGGGAATGTTTTAAGATCTATTTATAAGAAAGTGTAAATAGCTCAGTTGGTAGAACGTCTGGCTGAAGATCTCAATATTTCGGTTTCGCTTTTTGGCCATGACATCCGCTTTATTTCTTGGGAATTTATTATTTGCTATTGATGCAATATTATCCATTTCTAAAAGTAAAGATTTCTGATATTTCGAAATAAGACAAATTCCGCAATGTATTTATTACGTTTTAAAAAAATTGTGACTGACGGAGAGACGGACGGACGGACAAAATCCCTATTTATATAAGATGGCTTTCTTTTAAAATTCGAACAAAGATTTTGCTTCTATATATGAAAATAAAACAATAGGATTAGAAATCCATGATATTGGGAAATTATTTGTTATAACTTATTAAAAAATGTTATGGTAATGACACATTACATTTATCTCTCTCTCTCTCTCTCTCTTATATATAATACTTGAAAAAAAAAAAATATATATATATATATATATATATATATATTAATTAGTTAAATAAGACAGTCTCGCCTGACAAAGTTGTTCTACAACGAAAGCTTGCAAAAAGAAAATAATTAAATAAATGAATTTTTCATTTAAATTGCACGATTGTTCATTTTCAAGATATTTCACTTTAATCCATTCTAATGCGTGCTTCAAAGATGCCAATTTCCTTACTTAAAAAAAGCGCCAATCTGCGCATAACATCGTCAGGATTACACTTATCCTAACGTCTTTAAGAACTTGACGTCTCTTTCTGCTCATATCGTGATTTGACCCCTCTGAGTTAATACCATCAAAATGAGGAGGAAGAAAAGAAGAAAAAAAAAACTATAAGTCAGTCTCGCCTGGCAAAGTTGTTCTACAACGAAAGCTTGCAAAAAAAAAAATTAAATAAATGAATTTTTCATTTAAATTGCACGATTGATGATTTTCAAAATATTTCACTTTAATAATTAGTTAAGTTTAAATATATTGATAACATGAACTTAAAACCAATATTTTTTTCAAAAGTGCTCAATACGTGAGTAGAGATTTTATAAATAAAATTATATACACATTTGAAACAGTCTACGTGGATCAACCAACGTTTCAGCATTAACACGTCTCCTCGAAACTCTAAAGACTTTAGAGTTTCGAGGAGATGTGTTAATGTCGAAACGTTGGTTAATCCGCATAGACCGTTCCTAATGTTTATATAATTTTATTTATATATGTATGAGGGGGACATTGATTTTTTGATGACCTACTAGACAGTCAAATGTACTTTTATATAACTATAATATATATGTATATATACTAGAAGAATACTCGTCCCAGGACAGGTAAAATTAATTCACCAAACAGAAGAGTTTTGCACCCTTTTTATATCCTCTTACAAGATTAAAATCAAGATTCAATGATGATGAACCTTATTTCTAAAATCCTTATTCCAATTTTGATTCTAGAAACTGTCCAAAATTTAATATATATATATATATATATAATATATATATATATATATATATATATATTTACTTATATATTTCTCCCTCTGTGTACCTAGAACAAAACGAGACTTCTATAAGCAAAGTTTCTTTCCTAGAACTACCCGTCTGTGGAACACATACCACAAGGCTGCTTCCTCCCTCTGACTACAACATGGTCATATTCAAGTCCAATGTTAACAAATTCTTGTTAAGCCGTCCTCCGAAATAACTAAATTCTGTCCATTTATAACTATCACTACCAATCATAACGGTGTTATCTCAGCGTCCACCTTACAAGCACATTAACTCTTATCCTCGAGTGGCCTTTGGGCCTTGTTAAGTTGTGACTCATTAGTCTAAAAAAGCCACATCTCTAAGGCCACTAGTATTTCGGTCGTAAATCTTACCAAGATAAAGGTCGGATTAACGACCGAAATATCGGTGGCTTTAGGGATGTTTCACTGCCATTATTTTCACTAGTTTTTTTTTAATACTTATCCACTAATTACAGTCTGCTAAGGAGGTGATGTTTTAGCTTGAGTTTTATGGGTTTTCATTTTGTTGTTTACAGCTTGGCATTTACATCGCTTGAGCAATCGTCATAAAACTTGGTCAAAATATCTATCATGGTCTAAGTTAGTACTCATTAAATTTAAAACTTAAGCATAAGGAGTCTTAAGAAGAAATTGAAATTCAGGGAATTTTGCTTAATTGGTGTCTAATGAGTATGGATAAAATTCAATGCAAATCTAATATATTTGAATTTTCAAATGCAAAGTTTTGCCCATATTATGCTCATAATAAACCTTTTAAAATGTTCCTAAAAAACTGAAATTGAGGAAATGTTCATGAATTGATGTCCAATACCCATTATTAAAATTTCATAAAAATTGGAGGTATCTGAATTTTCACTAAGGGCTTCCACCCCCTTTTTACCACTTTTGCATTAAACTAAATATAGATCACATTACGACCATTTACACCTAGCAGCTGTGTTCCAAAATTCATAATGATCAGTTAATTAATTTAGGAGTGAATCCTCTACATACCAATATATAAACATACCTAACTTTATAAAGTTAGAGAAAAGGAAATCAAATTTTAGTTTCAAGTGAGAGGACTCTTTTTTTATATCTTCAATAAAAACAAATATAGTTATTCCCTTTACTAATGATTGAACACTGTTTCCATATTACCAGTTGTTCAGGTGGGACCGCATAATTTAAAAAGTAAATATTAAACGAAGTACATTATTATAGTACCAATATTATTGCACAGCGATAACAGTTGAAAAATCACTTGTCTGAATCAATGATATGTTAGCTTAAATGCTATTTAGGTACAAATTTTAAAATTTCACAAGTTATCTTACTAATGAGTCACCACTTGTCAAGGCTAAAACCCACTTGAGGATAAGGGTTAATGAGATGGATAGACTGGCAGTTGAATAATGATGAATGCTATGAAACTGAACCACACACCACTCACTCAAAACAACAGCCGACCCAGAAAGCAGCAATTCTCCCTCCTTTGTTAGGTTAGTGGGAGAGAATCCAATTTGGGATTTCTACCTGAAGAGAAAATCTTTTTTTACTTGCCTAGAACGTATATATTTTAGCAAAATTTGCAGGTAGAAATCTTGAATTGGTAAAAAAAATAACAAAATAAAATTAAAGATTGAAATATTGTAGAAAAATCACGCAGCGTGCGAGCCACCATTTTCCGAGAAGACCGACATAAACAGAGACTAAAGAGAGTCTGGTATAGAAGGCCAACTATAGGTCCCCTTTGTTTGTATTTGAAACCGACGGTACCGATGTTGTCTTAATCTTCTGTAATTACATATATAAATAAAAGTTATAGATATATGAAGAGATAGACAGTCATAGCACATTAATGATAGTCTGTTTTGAATGAATTCTATTTCTGTGTGTCAATGACATCACTAAAATAAAACAATTTTCAATTTTTCAGGCTAAAAACAATGTTTTGTAAATGTGCTATATTTTCTGATACAGACACCAAATCTCTATTAAAATAAGATACAGTATTTTTTTTTTTTTTTCTTCAAACTTAAAAAAATTTTTTTACTTAAAGTTGAATTTTTTATTCACATTTTATAACTAGATGTTTTTTTAATTTTTAAGTTTTCTATTTTAATTTTTTCTTGATAATATTGAAGTTCCTTTTGTTTATTTTGGTAGAGCCAAAGATTTATTTCTTAAATCTTACAAGATGGATGACACAGATGTGGAAATGGTAAGCTTAACACACCCTGCATCTGCACATGTCATCCAAAAGATGTCAGAGTTAAAAATATGTACCCTGTTGCCAATCTCCCACCTGCTTAAAATAATAACGCTTTTTTTTTTTCATCACAAATATGCTTTACAGCGTATGTGATTGTGTATACATCTTTTATCAGTTTTAATATTATACCACAACATCATTGGTTCATTTAGCATAATGGTTAGTGTTCGCTAATGGACCGGGAGACCAAGGTTCAATTCTCAATTGAGTCATCCAAAGACTCTAAAAATAGTACTTGATGCTCCCTTGCTAAACACTTTGCATTATAAGGTGAGGATCAAGGGTAAGTGGAGTAATCCCTATACCTCGGTGTAGCAGCTAATAAAAAAGGAGCCTTCGGGTCGCTGTCGACTATGGTCGGCCACTTTACTTTTTACTTTACATCATAGTAGTATACTAGACTTCCAGGAGTCTAGACAATTCGTCTAGAAGACATCCCCTGATCCTTTAGGTCACGGTATGTCTAGATAAAATGTCAAAGAATTTTACCCCATTTTTCTCTGGTTTAATCGATGACCTGTGCATAGTTATCCTCCGTCCCTGTTTTTATGTTAACATCATCCTTTATGCATATGACAAACAAGCAAGATAATAAGATCCACAGAGTTTTACTAGACCCCCCCCCCCTCCCTTGGCTATAGACGGTTTATCATATAATATATATATTATATATATATATATATATATATTAGTCACTGTTTACATAGAAGACCGGGAACCAAAGAGTCATGGTTCATCTATGTTCTCTTAATGGATGTTATCATCCTTTTGTTACTTTATCATTTATGGCGTCACATGTTCTCGTTCCGATGTCTCTATTCCCTCTTTGTTTTACTCGATGACGTCACAAAACAATGATGACAACCATTTATGATATCATAAAAGATCTTCCCTATGTCTTCCACCTGTTTTAGTGGATAACATCATCCATTTGTGACATCATCCAATATGCACGGAGACAAGCAAACAAGATAACAATCAAAATTCAGTTTGCGTAGTGCTATTTCGTATCTTTCCTTGGATTTTATACTCTCTCTCCTCTTTTCCATAATTTGTCACTTCCCTATGCCACTTTCACCTATTTTAATAGATTCTTCATAAAAGGAGACTTTTCATCATTACAGTTTCTTTTACAAGGTAAGGAGACTGAGTGGATGTTCTTTTCATGTTTAAACCACAAGGGCTCATTTTACAATCAAGATTTAATGCCACTGCACTGCTGTCTAATTTATTAAGGGGGGGGGGTAGCAGCAGCTCCATGGTTACAGATCAAAATTACCGAAGATGGAGGACAAGTTCTCTATTTGTATTAAGTAGGTAACAGGTATCGGTAACAAGTGAGTATGATGATCAGTGTGATAAAAAGAGGTGTGATATGCCATTGATGAGATGCTCTGTACATAGGACCACCGAATGCTTTTTTTTACTTAGCAAAATCATCTTTGATAGGCCATGTTGTTCTATATTATTGGATACCGATTTGTTTGAGGAGGGAGTATAAATGGTGTTCAGTTTTCTGGTCTGTCGTTGATGTGAGGTCTGGATACTTCTCTTGAATAGATAACTTAAACATGTTCATACATGAAGAAGCAAATGACAACACATTATTAAGACATTATTATTAACTTATCTATGCATGAATTTTCCTTAACCAAAAGTTGCTTCTGGTTATCTTCAGAGGAGATACAAAAGTTTTTAAATGTCCCCATTTACCAGGACCTGCACGCAACACCTTTCTTCACTAAGGCTTAAACTTAAAATATTTCTTTGATTAAATGCAGCCAACAAGAACTCTACCTTATGTACGGGACTGTAACTGACCTTATGGTCAAACTTTGTCAATCATATTTTAGTAACCTTTTACACTGGGCAAATTATATCTACACTTAAATTCAGAAGCACATTACTACTTAGTGTTATGCTATAATCAGGATTGCAGAGTTGGAGGTTTTGAACAAAGTCTCTGTTCCCCTCCTCCCATCACTTCTCCTCTGATTTGTCCTGATTATCATCATGTAGGCAGCTGGAGTCTCGTTGTGTAGATGGCACATGGCAGTAATTCATCCTGTCTCCTCCTCCTCTTCCTCGTTGTTCTGTCGTGATGCGTGTTGATTAATAGAAACGATTTTGAATGACAGCACAAAATCATTTGAGGTTTTTATTTTTCGTTTTCAGTATACATGTGTAATACAGCTGTCCCCAAACCAACCACTCTCTCCCGCAGCCCAGAAAAAAAGAGCATTATTGACTTCCTGTTTGTAACGCAATATTTTGACATGTAGGTCCAACTTGATTTCTAACGGAATTTTCCACTACTCTAACCTTATGTAGAAAATACCGTTTTTAACATTATTTTCACACAGATGTATCCATCTTGCAAAATTTATAAGGCAAAAATGACGGTAGTATTAATTTTGTCGTAATTAGGATTGATTAGTTATAGTTAGAAATCACCCCCCTCCCATTACTGGACTATTGATAAAGTAACTTGTGTTCAATTAGTGCTATACAATGAATCGTTGACAATAGGTGAATTGTTTCAACATTAAATGACCCCAAAAGGGGTTAATATTCAGATCAACTAAACCGTAAATACCCTTCATTTTCCTTTCTTCCTCAAACCAAACAGAATTTTCATGAACAGTTTCTTTTCAAGAACTTCCCATCTTTGGAATGCATTGCCATGGGGCTGCTTCCCTGCAGACTACAACACGGCTGTCTTCAAGTCCAACGTCAACAAATACTTGTCAAGCTGTCCTCTTAAGTAATCCTATTTTGTCCATTCCATTCATTGTTTATAAGCCTCTCATCATCCAACTGACAATCTCATTAACCCTTATCCTTGAGTGGCATTTGGCCTTGGTAAATGGCGACTCATTAGTAAATGATAAGTTAGATGTAAAGATCCTTTTCTAAAAGGTACTCACTTTCTGTATAAACCCCTTAATCCTTTGGCGTCCTTGACTGGTGACTGATGTGTCTCAAAGCACTTCCTCTATAGGTAACAGGTATCGGTAACAAGTGAGTATGATGATCAATGTGATAAAAAGAGGTGTGATATGCCATTGATGAGATGCTCTGTACATAGGACCACCGAATGCTTTTTTTTACTTAGCAAAATCATCTTTGATAGGCCATGTTGTTCTATATTATTGGATACCGATTTGTTTGAGGAGGGAGTATAAATGGTGTTCAGTTTTCTGGTCCGTCGTTGATGTGAGGTCTGGATACTTCTCTTGAATAGATAACTTAAACATGTTCATACATGAAGAAGCAAATGACAACACATTATTAAGACATTATTATTAACTTATCTATGCATGAATTTTCCTTAACCAAAAGTTGCTTCTGGTTATCTTCAGAGGAGATACAAAAGTTTTTAAATGTCCCCATTTACCAGGACCTGCACGCAACACCTTTCTTCACTAAGGCTTAAACTTAAGATATTTCTTTGATTAAATGCAGCCAACAAGAACTCTACCTTATGTACGGGACTGTAACTGACCTTAGACTGAATGACTGTCCGTGTGTGACGAAGAGTCACACCCTTCACAAGGTAACCCTATTAATGTGCATAGGTATAGTCAGAAAAGGTGGATCTAGAGGAGTGTAACCTCAATAAAAAAATATCCTTTAGGGTTGTAGTCCCTGTGGTGATCATCGATAGGTGGATGCTTCGGCAGAGACAACATAGCAGCATCGGGGAAGATCATCCTGCATAACAACTGGCAGGTGCGTTGCTCCAATTAGCAGTGAACCGTAATATATTTATAGTAGTGGTGCACAAATATATCGTCAGCCATCGAAAGATTCAAAAGACAGTTCCTAAAAAAAAGGTTAGGAGAATCTGAGAAGAATTCTCAACCTAATTGATTGGTTTATCTGACAAAAAAGGGTGTTCTGCACAATTTTGTTTCGCTATTTACATATGTTTATCAGTTTTATACCTGGGAGTTTGCTCTCCTTTTATACAGACTATTGCTAATCATAGAAATTTGTCTTCACCCACGGTCACTTTACTTTTCAGTTTTCCCAATATATATATATATCTTTTAACATGCTCCAACCCTTCACCCTACAGTATCTGTTACCCCCAAATTAAATTTCATCTCAATATGAATAATTTCTTCCTGGAACTGCTGACTTAATGCTAGCCATGCTATTGTATTAGTTTTATAGCACCCCAATCCCCAACTCTTTACTGTTATCCTACCCTGCTTGGCAAAATCAAGCAAGTTATTAAAATCTATTTTTACTTACTAACAATGAGCTGTATCCAAACAACCCTCCATTCCACTTCAAACCAAGTGTCAGCCAGAGTATCCCCCACTCAACCCTTTCCTCCCACATCCCCCACCCCTATCCCATCCCCAACTCTCACCGGCCCTGAATTTCACCTAACAACCTCTTTCAATCTCTAGAGGCCATCGGACAAACCTTTAAATACCAGTGAACCTGCTTTCCTCTTGGATTCTACTTGAAATCTCTACAATATTTTAAACTCAAATTCTTTAAGAATTTCTTTACTAAGGTCCATCGAAGGTTTAAGATGGCCTCAAATCTCCAACCTATACCCTAACCAACTTTTTCTCTACGGCAAAACCACATTATTCTGTTGGATTAATTTCTCCTGAATTTACAATATTTTGACCATATTTGACGCAGTCTCCACAAACTTTTAATGGTGAATTTTTTGTCTTTCCATTCTTAACCTTTTCCTTACTGGACATTTTCTAACTAGACATGTTTTACATTTTGGCAACCTTCCTTCACACTCAATCCACTTTTTAAAATTTTCTCCAATTTTTCAAATGATGATTTTTGGCTACTTCCCTGCCAACTTACGTATCTATGTAATTCCTCTGATGATAAGATTCCATTCTTTGAAAAGCTCGTCTTAAGGAAAGAAAAAATAAACATGGTTTTATTGAATACACCTTGCATTGAACAACTGAAGATGAAATAGATTTGTCATTCTTACATTTTTTATTTCTCTTTTTTCATATATATATATATATAATACTTTAAAATAGAAAAAGTTATTTTGAAAGCATCTTTTAAGATTCCAAATTGTAAAATAGGCAAAATGCCTTTTAAAAACACTTATAAGATGCAAATATTTTTTTATTAAGAAAAAAAAATGAATGATTTTTAACTTTTATCTTAAACTTTTCGGATAACATATCCATCTTCAGAGATCGAGAGTTTCACACCAAATGTAAAGGTATTACCATTATTTTTATTTGTACAAACATGATTGGCTACATATATGCATATATGTTTCAGCTGTGATTTTATTGCAGGTCCAGTATCCTCAGGCCATATTAACTAGACGGCCTGAGGACGCTAGACTTGGAATAAAGTTGCAGCTAAAACATGTATGCACATAAGTAGCCATTAATTTTTAAATAAATAAAAAAATCTATACTATAATACAGCTTTACTTGTTATTGAACACAACCTTATAAACACCATAGTTTCATTAGATTAACATCTAAGAAACAACAACCATACAAGCACTATATATATATATATATATATTTGAACTGCTTTCAATAAATGTCAAAGTTTTTCTTAAGGATATTATCAAATGTTCAGAAGATAAAATCACACAATATAAAATAGAATAGAAATAGTAGTGGAGCTGATAGGAAAAGATGTACAATGATTGAACTCACACTTGGACTACGAGACTCTTGTGGGACAAAGAAATGATCCACGTCAGGTTATGCAAATGATTCATTTTTCTGACGAACCAATGACATTTTGGACTTTATAAGCCGGCATATTTTTCCTATTCAGTCAGTTCAGCGACTAGCCTACTGCTCAGTTCTAGTCAGTTTCCATTGTGAAATCACTCTTAGTTGCGATAACTGGTGTCTGTTGAAGGTGGTGTTCATTGAAGACTTATAGCTCTTGGTCCATTCGTCCGTCAGAGTTTAGGTCGGTTAAACTCTAACCGACTTAACCTCCTCTGTTATTTTCCCACATAACCAAGAAATTTTACCAGCCTCATCTTTTTATCTTCTCGTTTTAAGTCCTTTTTCCTTTGATGCTGTCTCCACAATATTTTATTACTTGCATCTTGATTCCTCTGTTTCATGTCTTCAGCCATCGACTGTTTCCAATTCCTTCGAGGTTTACCCACTTTTTTGTGGACCACTTATCTCCGTTAAAACTAATTCCCTTGGATCTTCTGAAGACATTCTTTGCACAAGACTGAACCAATTTAATCTTCTACTTTGGATAACTTTCTTTACATCGATGACACCCAATTTTTCCATTGATGAATTTGTTCTTCTAATCATAGATTTGTCAGTTCGTTTCACATGGGTTATGGAATTGGAATCCGTAATCCATGTTTTATCCTTGTAAAATCTGATTCTCAACTAATGCGACGCCATCTTTTGATTCTCAATAAAAGATGAACGATTCTTTATTTTCAATTCCATCTTTATAAGAGACGATGATTATTAGTTTCAGTTTTTGTTTTTGTATCGCATACTGTGGTTAGACGGAGAAGTTGGAAGTCATTCACAAAACGCGTTTCGTGAATGACTTCAAACTTCTCTGGGTTTTTTTTGTCATTTCGCTTGTGCCGCCCGCTAGGAGCAGGTTATCAATTGATCCCTTTCATATCTGAAGCAGCCTTGGCCATTGACATCGATGTGGGACGCACTTTGGAGATTTCGAATGACTGACGGCTGGCAATGTGGCCGCATTGTGCGACACAATCTTTTCTGGAAACCTTCACAGTGAGACCAGAAATTTTCTCTATCTGATGCACTTCAGCCAGGATCGTGTTGTTTTGATGTTTTCTCGACCACGTCTTGCAGTCATACACAGTGGGCTTAGAAGGGGGTTCAAGCGGACATTAACCTATGAGTGCCCATAAGTTTAGCTGTTATACATGTTGGTCATCATGTTAGGCATCAGGGAGGGTAGTGGAATATTAAACAGACTGATATTCAGCAGAATTATACCATTTTGGGAGTCTGAGGCCCCAATCACTATCATTTTGGGCCAATACACGGAGGGGCTAAATTCTGGGCAAATTTCAAATTATCATAACTTGCAAAGTAAACAAGTTGAGCAAACAAACAAGACCTTTTTTTTAGTATTACAGGAAGAGAACTCTTCAAATATCCACTTTAAAATGAAAATATATCACTCGAACATCAATGAAACAACAAACAGTGATTCACATTATGCATCATCCGTCAGAAAGCACAACAACGATTCGTACTCGGTGTTACACCCAAGTATCGCAGCTTTGAGCTGCTCACAGCTACGAATACTGTGCCCTGTCCTTTTACAATGTCTGCAATTTAATCGCTCTCTGGCTTTCGACACTGGGGTCACTCTTGTCCCATAATCGATTGATACAATCTGATAAATTGATCAAATTATTTCAGTATGTTAGAATTAAAATGGTTCCCGAGAGTGATTTTTTTTTTTCATCCAATTGGATTATGATAGCTTTCTATGTCTAGATTCTTATTTGTGAAGCATGAGAAATTTCATCTCGGGGCTTTTTTGCAATCTTTCGTTAAAATATGCCGCAACCTCAGACTCTGAGTTATTCAAATATATAGATTTCGTAATGATTTTAGAAAGTTGCTAAAAATCCATATGTCCGCTTGCCAGCCCACTGTGTCATACAAGAGTACAGGTTGGACATGTGTGTTGTACGCTGCCTTGCTCTCATATTGTCAACAATTGCATGAAAACTCTCCATGTGACAGATATACGTCATCTTATAGTTGTGTCAGTTTGCCCAACAGAATCAATAATTAAAATGTTATCGATTAATTCTGCTCCAATGTCTTGAAAAACGAGATTTTAATTGTAACTTTGACTAATCGCCTTGGAAATTGTTTTTCCACCACTTTTCGACTGACTCTTTTGCGACTGAACGTAAAATTCTATCTTTTGAATTAATTTAAAGAAATTTAATGTAAAGACTAATTACATTTCATTCTTCATGTGTCTTCTAAAAATAAATTGAATTTCTTAAGAAAATGAATTGCAGTAATTAAAATTGATGTCTTTTGTTTTTATGCTTTTTGCTTTTAAAATGTGCACGCTGCATAATCTGCATTCTGTTCTCAATTATTTTATACCAATCAAACGGGCGACTCTGAACGATTTATTCTAAACCATACCTTCGATGAGTGCGTCTGTTAATTTGTGTTCCTCTTTCCTGACTGAGGATTGTCGCCACTGCATGCATCTATTTGTTATAGAAATGTAGTGCTGAAAAATAAGGCTCATCAGATATTCTCATAAAAAACAGAAATTAATAATCTGACAAACATCAGGTTGAGAAAACGATAGATTTATTGAGTTGTGCGCTGCTAATTACGTTACAATTACATCATAGTTGGTTAATTATGTCAAACTGATTATCTTCGGATAGAGATTTTAGCCTGGTTTTAAATGATTAAAGGTTTATTTTTGTCTTTTTTTTGTATTATAATAACCCTTCACTCTATAATAAAGACCAATGTGTATTTGTATATTTATTTTTATGTTTTTATATAAAAAATATAATATAGTCATCTCATCACAGAAAAGTTAGCGAGTAAAAAAAGCTTGCCTTTTTTGAGCCTACGGACAAAATCATTTCAAGTGGTGACGGAAAGCAAGAAAGCAAATAGAAAGTCAGACAACCCCCTGCTGTCTGAAATTAATTTGGAAAAAAATCTTCCACTCAAAATAAAAAGTCAATGGTCGGTGTGTTTTTTTGTTTAGGTCATCAGAAATGATAATAATAATTTATATATGAAAAATTGAATTACTGATGCAATTCTATCCTGCCTGTACCTGGTGCAGCATTCGCCCAAGTTGGGTTGCGTCGGCTTCCTCCTTTGGAGGAAGTTACTAAGGAATATTCTATGATTTTTATATGGATATTAGTGCGAACACTGACAGAGCATTTTTTTTTCTCAGACATTTTTGACAAAGGATGTACATTAGTGTATAATAAAGGATTTGGTCATTTTGTTTAATGGCATATCAACCTTTATTGCTGGGAACCAGTTTTTTAAACAAATGTTTTTCTTTTGTAAATGAATTGTTTGAAGAACAGTAGTGATGTTATTTAATCGATAAATGGATGGAATGAGGGGTTCATACCATTTCAGAGTTTTATTAGCGGTATTCATTCGGTGTTGTCCGTGTGGAGACATATTGCTGGTCAGATGGTTTCTTAGGGAAAAATAATTAATTTCAAATATCTGCATGTTTACAATTACAATTTTTACCCTGAAAGAAAAGTTAAAAATAACATTTCCAATATGAGGACAAGTAATCAAAAAAACTGTCAATGCAGTAGGGTTCTTAAAACAAAATCTACTTGTTAGCACTGTTTCTTACCGTTTCTTTAAAATGACAAATGGCTTCAACGAATCAAAAAAAATTTCTATTTTCTTTAATTATTTTAAAACTTAAAAATACCAATGAAAATAATTGCTTAAATGTTTAAACCGTCCACTGGGATATTCTTTGTGAAATTTTATTTTTGTTTTATGAAACAAAGAAAATCTAATTTAAAACATGAATTTTGTGTCTTTACGTTCTAATATATTTAATTTATTTTGTGGACTTAACCGATAATTACCCCTAGTGATTCCAGATGGAATCGAAGGAAAATTTCAATGATGTCTTCAGATTCCTTAAAAAAATTTAACCCTTATTGAAATTTATTTGAATGTTCTGTTAACATATTGATTTCTATAACACAGAAACAAACATTGATTATTATATATAGAATGTTCGACCTATTTGATACCCAACGCTGGGTAAATCTGCTAGTTTCTATATAACTTTTGGTCATGTCATTTTTTTTTACCTAAAACCAAAACAGTATTTTTTTTTCAAAAGTCTCCCAAAAGTCTGCTTCAGTGCCGGCACCTCCTCTAAAGTGCAATTTTACTGTATTTTCCGGTTTGTTTGTAATTTTGCCGGGTCCTTGGGGGAACTATTGTATACGAACACATGCACTAGACATCTTCCCCTTGTTTGAATGTCAATATCACATAACAATTCCCCCCTCCACCCCCAGGAGCTATGGTTCGATCGATTTAAAAGATCAAAGAAAATAGCGTACAGCTATCCAGGATAAAACATTATTTATTAATTTTTCCTATTAATTCCTAAAGTGTTTTTTTATGCCGAATGTCTCCACCGAGGAGGAGAAAAAGTAGTCTCTTGATGAGCAACATTTATTCCCTCTTTTCTGTTTGCTGATAAATATTCCTTTGTTTTTAAAATATGTTCACTTTTTCTTTTCTTTCTCATTTCTTTACTTTATGTGGCCGCCATTTTTGTTGTCGCCCCCCCTCCCCACTTCTCACATCAGAAGTGACCAATTCCTTCCTGATGGCCTTATTTCCAAGACTATTAAGTTAAAGGAAGCGGTATTCCTAATTTATTCATGAAAATGTCTTTTCTTGCCATGCGAAATTTGATTACCGAATTTATAAATATACGTCCACTCTTCAGTTGCTGTTTCTTGATGTCATTACGGTGAGCGTGTAAGCAAAGCGATGCTAGTTAGGATATTTCTGACTCGCTCGATTCTGCTTTGCTGACATTGTGAAATGTATTCACAGGAGGGACTGCATGAAGGTTGCCAACATTTTTCTTACTTCCTCCTTGTGCTTGACATTAAGCGGAATTTTCGTGAACAGATTTTCTTTCCAAGTACTTCTAATCCATGGTGGAACACATTACTATGGGACTACTTCTCTGCAGACTACAAGATGATCGTCTTCAAATCCAATGTCAACAAATACTTGTCATAAATCGTCTCCATAAGTAATTAAACTGTACTTTCCATTCATCATTTGCAATCCTCTCATGATGTTCTTCATCAATCAACTAACAATCCAACCATCTGATTAAAGCCCTTATCCTCGAGTGGTGGTTTTTGGCCTTGATAAGTGGTGTCTCATTAGTAAAAACAAAAATGAAAGTATTGCTATGGAAACAACAGGTCTCAAGCATCCTATACTTAGTTGTTGATCCATGCCAACATCCACTTTCCCAACATTTGGAGATTGTGTTTATACAATAAGTGCAAACAGCTTTTTTATTTCTATAAATTCGATTCATTGATATTGTATCATTCAATGGTTATGAAATTGGTCTCATGAGACGAAGAGATAAAGCTTGATTGCTGGATTGTGAATTCTATTCTACTGCATGGAACACATATTTGATGAGTGAATCTTTCAGAGGTTGTTGACTGGCTGGATCGTTGTTAATTATAATTAAACAACTCGAAGACAAGCTATTAATCGCAAAAATTTGAGAATCAGACCAGGTTTACTTTATTATATAGAAGAAGATATTGATCATTATAACCAAATTCTTCTAATTTAAGTAATTGTTAACATATGGTGTTAGCAAGCAACTGTCAAGGCTTCAAAAAATGAAAAATTGATGCTGCAATGTTTCACAAGAAAAACTGACAAATCAGAATCAGATGTTGATTTTGTAGGAAGAAAGCTATCGATAACAAAAAACGATAGAAAATAATAGACTGACTTTATATATTAAATTTAAAACTTTGATACAAAGCCATTTAAAATTATGTTATGAAATTGTTTAAAAAGTAATATTGATTTTGCATCAGTTATATGTGACAGATCAGGTAGGAAGTAAACCGAATGAAACGAAAGAACAATAAGAAATAGGGAGCAACAGCTAGTTCAAAAGAAGGTCAGGAGAGAGGGAGGGGAGATCAATATCTGATTTTAGTTTGTCAATTTTTCTTGTGGATCATTACAGCATGTTTTTAAGAGGAATAAAATGTAATACAGTTCAATTCCTTCAAGAAAATACTTTGTCTGGGTTGGAATTATTTTCAAATGGTCGTCATCTTTAAAAAAAAGACTTGCTTTTTGTTTTTTACTAATGGGGCACCACTTATCAAGGCCTAAAGTCACTTGAGGATAAGGGTTAATGAAATGGAATAATTGTCAGTTAAAAAATGAAGAATTTCATGGGAGTATCAAAAATGTTTAATAGAATGAACTAAGTTTGATTTGTAATTCTGTATTTATCCATACCGATTTACTTCACTTTGACTCATCATCATCATCATCATCAGCCAGTTTATTTGTTGAATCAGGTCACAATTAATCCCCTGATGAGGGTGGGGCCTGATTGTCTAGTCATATATTGACTAGACAGTTTTTAAGGCAGTTTTACAGCTAGATGCCTATTTTTCACCAACTTAAACACTTTCGGCAGTCCAAGACCTCCACCGTTCTTATCTAACTAGGGCTGATGTGGTTTCCACTTAAGCATGCACCAATGTCACATATTACCTGTGAGTTGCTGCATACACTACTGTCACCCAGGTTGTGACAGACCATCCAAAGATAGCATTTTCCTGTGGCCGGGGATTGGATTGGTGAGTGTCAGGATGTGTCCACATACCAGTGGGCCATGCACACTGCATCTCTAGGGCTCCAATCTACTCCGAGATCCCTAGCCAATTAGCCTGGGGCTGCAAGGAGCCCAGTATCCATGGTGTAACATCGGGAGGTTTGGCCAGAGTCTTGTCGGTGGAGAGGTTATATAACAGCAGGGAAGCCTTATGCACACGGTTTCCTTTTCCAAAACAAAAACCTAATATTTTGGAGGGGAAAAAACTGTATAGTTTAAAAAAAGCAAAGCAAATGAAGTAACTACACTACTGGGCAAAACTGGATAAGTACAGTTCATAGCGTATCGTTTTCAAAGAGAGAGTATGAAAAAAAATATTCAAGTATCTATACTATTGACGGCCCAATTATAAAACATCCAACATTTCAACAGCAAGCTTCTAGCGAGATAGATAATCCATTTGTTTGATTTTTATCGGATTTTACCATATCAACCTTTTAATGCTATCAGCCCTAAAGAGGTTTCAATTATCAAGTCCCTGGGGTCGATGTTCACAGCCATTCCTTCATTCAGTTGATGGCACCTCCAGTTGGTCAAGTGGCAGGCGTTAATGCTGCATATTGATATACAGTGTTAAATGATTGCAGACTTTATGCGATAGTAAGCATGTGAGACTTGTGGCCACATTTTGGTGCTTCCGGCTTTAGAGGGTTAATAAAAACAACAAAAATAAAATTATGACACTCTCACTCTCTCTCTTATTTATATATATATATATATATATATATATATATATATATATATATATATATATTATATAATTCCAGTGAGTTTATGTTCTGTTTAAATCTTTACTGTGCTCAATAATAAATAGAGCTCTATATTTATTTGTTATAAAACTTTTTTTATTTATACAAACATTTTTGGCTACATATTTGCAGATATGTTTCAGTTCTAACTGAGGATTAGCTGAACCTCATCAAGCCAATATCTTAGTATGAATGTAGAAATGAAAATGGAAACATGTCTGCAAATGTGTAGGCAAAAAATTTTTTATGAATAAAATGTTTTATATCAAATAAATATATATATATATATATATATATATGAATTACAACAAAACATGTTTTCTTAGCCCGATGAGATTGTAGTTTTGATAGCTAACGATTGAAACATCTCCATGGAAGTGTCACTTTTGTACATGTTTGTAAAATAAAAATATTAATATTTATATATATTTATATAAAGTTAGGTATTTGTATGTACAGTATTCACTCCTAAACTAATTAACCAATCATGAGGAATTTTGGACGACATCTGCTAGGTGTAAGGGGTCGTAATGTGGGTTAGGGTTAGTTTTATGTAAAGGGGGTGAAAGTCTTTCGTGAAAATTCAGATATCTCTGATTTTTGTGAAATTTTAACAATAGGTATTAACATTAATTAATGAATATTCCCCAAATTTCAATTTCTTTGGGGTATTCTAAAGGGTTTTAGAGGGCATAATATGGGCACAACATCCCCTTTGAAAATTCTAATATTTCAAATTTGCATTGAATTTGATTAATAGTTATTAGACACCAATTAAGCAAGATTCCCTGAATTTCAATTTCTTTAGACCCCTTAAGTTTTATAAATTCTGAATACATTTTTAGAATAAAAATCATGTAATGGATTTTGATCAAAATAGGAATAAGGATTTTAGACATAAAGTTTAGTATCATTATAACTTGGTTTTAATCTTAAAATATTTTCTCTCTCTGTCTTTATATATATATATATATATATATATATATATATAATGAATAAATAAATGTGTAGTTCCTGTCTATTTGTTTGTTCACAAACTTCCTCTATATAATATATATAGATAGACCACTATAACTATATATATTTTAAAACTACATTACTAGGGTACTTGGATAAATATATTTAATTTTGATCAAAGAGAGTACAACATTATCGTGGGGTCTGCGTTTGTGACATCCATAAAAAGGAAATACTATATTTTACTACATTTTATTTATAATTGAAAAAATTGTAGAAATTAAAAATAAGAATAATATAACAATGTCATAGAACTAATTAAAATAATAACATAAAGCCATGATTAGTTAAAGTAATGCCAGTCATAAGACTAATTAAAATAATCAAACCATACATTTATATTATGAATAAATATTTGAAGGTATTAAAAATTTGATGCATAAACACTTGTACAAAAATTACTGGATTCTCTATTAAATAATCAAATATCTCATATAATTATAGAGTGTTTAATTTTTATTTAATTTCATTGATTTTTTTTATTATTACTGATAAGCATAGGTTGAGATATGCACTCTGAATGATATTCTAATTATTATTGTACTCAAATATAATATTATCTGACTTCTTGAAATGGTGTAAGAAAACACTGGATCTCATGTTGATAAAGACGGTTTCATTTTCCTTTCTGTCAAGTAGATTAAGCAACTTCCCGGTTATGTGTAAATTTGCTTGTGTAGGCCAAATCATGAAGGCAGGATTTGTCGAGATGAGGCTTTCGTCGGTTATGTCTTTTTCATTTGTAAAGAAAAAAACGACTTTAATCTCTGGAGACCATTCTCAAAATCATTATTTTTAATTTTGGTCTTCGTATCTCATGCTGAGGTTAGACGTGTTGTGAATGCCTGCTAACTACTCCTGTATGTTGTCATTTTCTCTTGTGTCACCTGCTAGGACAAGTTCATCATCAAATGTTCTCTATGTCTTAAGAGAACTACTGTTCGGCTTATAGGACACACTTTAGAGCATATCGGATGACTTTCCCATGGAAGCCTTTACAGTGAGACCGGCAATTTTCTCCATCTGATGTGCTGCAGCCAGGATCGTGTCGTTTTGACATTTTGTCATATGTCACGTCTCTGAACCAATAATACAGGTCGGACATGTGTGCTCTATGCTGCTTCTGTCGCATACGATGAGATCTCTGCGTTTTGTAAAATTTTCGACAGCTACTTAAAGACTCTCCTTGCAGTGGATATACATTGCATTATAGTTGTGTCAGTTCACCCACTGGAATCAATTGTGTTGCCAAATAGCTACGTAAATCGTTTAAGTATTAAATTTCCAAACTATTGATTGGAATAATCTTCCAATGGATCATTCCAAGTGTAGTTAAACTTATTAGGAACGTCCACAATTTTCTTAACATTTTTGAGGGCTGGAAATAAGACATTTATTTGCCTTGCAATTATTTTCACCAAGTCTTCATTAACAAGATTTTTCGGGTATCTTTTATTATAATCCGTACGCTGAAAACGCTAAAAAAAACAAATATACAACAAATAAAAGTAACTGTCGTCGATAAAAGTTAATTTGAAACTGACCTGTGATATTTGTTTGTATTTTTAAACCGTTCCAACTGCTATTTATTAGAAATCAATAGTTTTGTCACACGAACATTGCAACAAAAAAATGGTGCTTGCTCGTAAGGAAGTGAGCAGACGACGCCATTTTGTCTAGAAAGAATACGAGTAGAAAATGAACAAGAAATTTCTTTTTACATCTAATAAAAACCCATTTATAGTACGTAAAAATACAAACAAATATCATAGGTAAGTAGACAAATATCTCTTCTCGACGTAGGTTAAACTCACTTGTTGCATATTTATTTTTATAACCCCGTTCTCGTTCGTTTTTTGGACCCCGTCCGCGACTGTACTGATCATTCTAAAAGATACCCGATTTTTCTTTGGGGGGGGGGGACTTCTAGCATCTCTGCAAGCTCCCTAACCACAATCTTGGTATGCCGTGTTGAAATTCTGCATGATCTATCACCATCAATCTCTCTATATACTACTACTAAAACTCTGGATCTTGCTTCTCCCCGTGCACACTTTGTGACGTCATTGATTAAAACAGAGTTGGGGATAACCAGACACAGTGGATGATGTCAAAAAATGATGTCGTACATCAAATAAGAGAGAGGAGGGAAGTGATCCTTTTATCTAGAAGACCCGTGACCCGAAGGTCATCTACTAGATAAATGTCTAGTATATAATACTAAAACTTTGATAATCTTGCTTGTTTGCACATTGAATGCTTTTAGATGGTGGGAGGCAGGGTGGATGTGGCGAGAAGTGGTGGGATGAGGAGAATAGAAGGAGTAGTAGTGCTAGTAGCAAAAGTAACATAAGAGGAGGAGAGTATGAGAATGACGTAAATAAAGAAATAAAAAATAGTTCATTTAAAAAAAAAAAAATTTTTTTAAGCCACTTATGTAAGGAGCTAAAAAAAATACCACTTCAAGGTCAAAAACTAGTCAACGATAAATGTTAGATGGAAAGATTCCGACCCAAAAACAGCAATTCTTCCCCCTTTGTCAGAAACATCGCTCATGAAATGTGAGGATTAAAGGACAAAATAGGGGAAGCGAGAGTTACGAGGCTGACGAAAGTAAATCTAAAGTCCACTTTCTACTCTCCTATTGTATATGAACAAATAAATAAAAATTAGCTGATCTTTTACAAAACTTAATGGTCAGCTTTTTTTTCTTTTGGCAAGCATAAGTGCATGGTGGGAACATTTTACGGTTGATGTCCAACTGAATAAAACTTTTTTTTATAGCAAGCATCAACTTTTAACCTGATTTCTTATTTGGATTATTCAGTTTACTGTTCTTATTTTGAATGTTGTTCTCACACTGTTTACGCCGATGTAATCCTTGACCTTGTTTAAAAGAGTCAAACTCGGGAATTTGTACCCTTTGATCTTGTATGAAACTTAAATGTTCACCTTCTATGCCACGACCAGGTACAAGTGTAAAGTATTTTTTATTATCTTCTTAGCTAGTACCGTCTACAGTGAGGATTGAACCTTCAATCTTCAGAAGACTGTCACTTAGAAATTATTATTACTTAGCACTTTATCCGTTGCGTCACGGATCCAATTCTTCTATGAACTTTGGGAACATTAAACATAGTATTGTTTCAGATGTGTAGTATTACTAATTTTTACTATATATATATATATATATATATATAGTAAATAGGATTAAACTCTCGCTGATATACCAAGTTGTTTACAACGGCCGTGTGGGCTAGGACGTTGGAATTTGAGTTTGAAATATAACTAGTGTTCCAGGGTTCGGGTTCAGCTACTGGTGTGAATAATTCTTCTTTACACTGACGATTCCCATAAGGATGAAACCAATATGTATGTAGATAAAAACAAATATTTATAATTATATATATATATATATATATATATATTGTTTTTCTTTCTCGGGTTCAACAAGAAGCACCTGAAGAAGGTCAGAGGTTACATCATCCGGAAGATTGTGACAACAACATCCAAGATGAGAACAGTAGTCCAAACAATCCAAATTATCAATCCTTATCTAAAAATAAATAATAGGTTTTATATATATATATATATATATATATATATATATATATATGCAGTGGAACTTCAGTTTTTAAACATAATTCATTTTGAAAAGCTGTTTGAAACCCGAATCATGTTTTCCCACTAAAAATAGTGTAAAAGAGATTAATTTGTTAATTCTTAGATATAAACTATTTTTAGGTATTTAATGGGTTAATATACAAAATTATTAAACATCAGTTATTTTATTGTTTTTAATACTCACGATAATGTATAATATAAAACCTTATTTCGTAAAAGAAATATATTCTCTGTGAACTTTTTATAAATTAAGACTATTTTTAGTGCATAATTTGACCATTTTACTAAACATTTTTTAGGTATTTAAAAATATAGTTCCTAAGAAAAAACCCAGATTAAAAAAATAAAAACTCAGATTGATTAAAACAAAAAGAAAACACATCTGGATTTAAAAACTCAGGAGTGACAACCCTGCACAGAACTGTTAACGTTACATCAGACTATATGCTTCGGTTGCTGTCAGCTTGGTTCGGGAATTGAAATTTTGTTAGAAAACCTGAGATAGCCTCAAGTTTTATTCGAAATCCAAATTGTTCCCGTTCAGAGACGTTCATGAAATGAGATTTGTCTGTGTGTAATATAAATGAATGAATAAATAAATATATATATATATATATTTCCAACACTCTAACTCCTATACCCTTTTTCAATTATTAGCTAACACCCCTTAGATACTTATCCATTGCCTCTCTTATCTCCCTTTGCATACAATCCATCAACTCTGTGGATGCAGTGCTCTACCGACAATCCGTTTCTCATAGATCCCATAACTCTCACCTTTAAATTGCGCTCCCCTGTTACTTCTATATTGACCTATTTGCCCTCCCCCCTCCCTTCGGTGTCATAATCTACCCAATCCCACCCCATAATCCTTATACTAGAACTCCCTTGGTGCGAACATATTAACACCGCTCACAATCCTAACTTCAGTAATATATTAAAGTATCTTAATTAGTCACACCTATAATTATTTAAGTAACTGGGAAATCTATAAATTTTTTAAGCATTAAACTCTGAAATACTATAAATGTCCGGATAATTACATCTTAAACACGCAAATTCCAGATTTCCAACCGTCTGAGCCTTAATTCCCAATTTGAACCCTTTTAAATTTTCTGAATTATATATAATTTTGTCTAAAAAAAAAATCCCCCCCCCCCCGAACTGTTTACTTATTGACCAGAAACACAACTGTATTAGCTTATTGAAACCCCATCCGAACTCCTAAGTGAAGCCATTCCAAGCCTGGCAAATAAACTAGCAGTAATTAAATTATAGTGTTGCTTACAAGCGATGAGCTGTAACTAAACAAGCCCTTCTCCTACCCCATTCCTAGCATCAGCCACAGTTTCCTCTACTAAAACTTCTCCCACATCCTAACCTCACACTCCTCTTCCACTTTTACTGGCCTCGTCCGCAACCAGAAAATTCTCTCTCAAACCCTAGGTTCGATGGAATAACTAACACCTCTCACCAGTAATTCGGCCTACTTGAAATATATACAATATTTTAAACTCAATTCCTTAAAAACTATTATCATTCGTGGTCCACGGAAGTATTTCAAAATGGCCCTAATTCTCCTACTTACATCCTAATAAGCGCTTTTTATCTACGGTTGAACTGAACATCATTCTGTTGGATTTACTACATTTTCACTATCTCTAACACAGTCTCCACAAAAAAATCTCTTTTTCCATCTTTAAATCTTTCGTCACCAGACAATTTGTTAACGGACATTTACCCAACTGGACAGACTCTATATTTTGATAACCTTTTATGCACACACTCTTACTTTCCATTACTTTATATTGTTTCTTAAATTTTTTCAAATTTTGAATTTTGGCTATTCCTCTGCCAACTTATCCATCTATGTAATTCCTCTGATAATAAGATTTTAATCTTTGAAAAGCCTGGCTTAAGGAAAGAAAAATAAACATGTTTTTATCGAGTACACCTTGCATTGAACAATCGAAGATGAAATAGATTTGTCATTCGCACATCTTTATCTCTCTTCCTTCATTTATCTTTATATTTATTATTTTCATACTAATGTATCACCACTTCCCAAGGCAAAAAGCCACTCGAGAATAAGGCTTAGTGATATTTTGAGTTAGATGGTGGAACAGTACTATGAAAGGATTGAGAACTCTGATTAGTTCACAGGATGATTCGACTAATATTTGTTGACATTGGACTTGAAGACGACGATGTTAGGTTAGGGTTAAAACGACTATGTTGTAGTCTATGTAGTGTATACACTAACGCATGGTGTACCAACGTTGACCCAAAATGTCACGAATCATCTAGTTAGACACAATTCCAACTTTTCTGTGGAACACATTGCCATGAAATTGCTTCCCTGTGGGCTACAACAACGTCATCTTCTAATGTCAATAAACACTTGTTATACACCTTGTAAGGCATAAAATTTTATTAATTCCATTCATTATTATCAATATTCTTGTAATATTTATCATTTAACTGTCAATCTCGCCATCTCATTAACCCTTATCCTCGAGTGGCTTTTAGCCTTGATAAGTGGTGATTCATTAGTAAAAAAATGATTAGCAGTACTAATACTGTTGGAAAAAGTATGAGCACCCAAGTTTCTCCCAGCTATGGGTAACATATAAAACCCATATATAGCATAATCATATTGACACACCAATTCTTGTTAGATTACCAAAGTTAAGCAACGTTGAGCCTGGTCAGTACCAGATGGGTGACTATTTGGGAATAAAAAAACGATTATGCGAGTTAAAATTTTACTTAAAAAAACTAATATGCGAGCAACGTGTTACAAAAAATGATATGCAAGATAAGATTTACTTAAAAAACTATAAATAAAGCATGTGTACCCGTAGATTAAGTTTTATTTTAGTTACAAAAATATTCAGGAAATAATTTTTTTGTGTTTGTTTAAAGTGAAAGAAATCCTTTCCATTATTTTTTTTTTTAATCAGTTTTAAGATTAACTTCTTTGCTAATAAATATTAAATTTGCATATGTAATTATTCTTTCTTTTCTTTATTATTATTAGTTATTTTTAAGATTAAGCCTCCCATTCTTTGCTCATAAAAATAAATTTGCATACGCGATTATTGAAGCAGTCCGGACACATGTACGTTCACTTTTATTATATAGGTTATCAATATAGGGGGAGATAAGTCTTTGCAGGTTCCATATTGATGTGTTAGATTACATGCTATTTAGGTCTAAATTCTAAAAATCTGACTGACTTTACTTTATATATAAGATATAGGCAGAGAATCTAATCTGAACTGACACTGTTCAGCCATTTTGTTTTTTCAAATCCGATTATGTAAAGTTTCTTTCATGTTTGAAAGCAAAAAAGTTTTTTTTTTCAAGAAATGTGGAAGCCAAGAATATAATGGCCATTGACATGTGGAAGTGGCAGACATAATTTCAAGCCATCTCTCAGATCTCTTACAGTAATTTATGCACTTGAGATTGAAATATTAAAAGAAATTTACGGTTAGATTTTATATATGATGTGTGAAGGAATCTGATGTTGGCTGGGAGCAAGAGGTTAAAAGTTTGAAGGAAGTTTTTGTCGCTTTTTTCTATATTCTTCTTTTTAAGGCTTGTCTTTGCTCTGTCTCACTATATATATATATATATATATATAGCGCCTATCCCTCTCTCTCCCTCCCTATTGATGCCTCTCTCTCTCCCTATTGATGCCTCTCTCTCTCTCTCCCTATCGATGCCTCTCTCCCTATCGATGCCTCTTTCTCTCTCCCTATCGATGCCTCTCTCTCTCCCTATTGATGCCTCTCTCTCTCTCTCCCTATTGATGTCCCTCTCTCTCTCCCTATTGATGTCCCTCTCTCTCTCCCTATTGATGTCCCTCTCTCTCTCCCTATTGATGTCCCTCTCTCTCTCTCCCTATTGATGTCCCTCTCTCTCTCTCCCTATTGATGCCCCTCTCTCTGTCTCCCTATTGATGCCCCTCTCTCTGTCTCACTATTGATGCCCCTCTCTCTGTCTCACTATTGATGCCCCTCTCTCTCTCTCACTATGTATCCCCCCCCTCTCTCACTATGTATTCCCCCTCTCTCTCTCTCACTATGTATTCCTCCCTCTCTCACTATTGATTCTCCCCTCTCTCTCTCTCTCTACCTCTTGATTGCCCCCCTCTCTCTCTCTCCTTCTTTATTTCCTCTCTTTCTCTCTCCCTTCTTGATAGTTTCTTTCTCTCTCTAGATTCCCCACTTTCAACATTGTATTTTCTTTTAAATATTCTTATTGTTGGAACTTCATGTCTCTCCTGCTCCTCCCCTCAGAAAATTTCAATTCTTTTTCACTAAAAACAAAAATAAACATTAAATCTCATCTGATTTGGAAACCTTTTCGCCACTTGACTTTCAATTACTGTTTTCCTCTTTTTTTCCGCAAAAGAAAAACAAATATGTTTGCTCTAAAAAATCTTCTTATCTCACGTTTTCTTCACATTTTTTTCTTGTTTTTTATTTTTAAACTTAAATTTACTGAAATATTTTTTTTCTCCATTTGATTAAAATAGATTCACACTCAGTAAAATTGTTGATCATGGCCGGTTTTATTTGAACCGAGTTGTGGTGTTTTATATTAAAGGCCAACTAATGCAAGATCATTGTGCCACTAAGGACCAGAACGGGGTGTCGGTTTTAACATTTTTGAATTGTACATATCTAAAAATATCAAAGTAAATTTATTGAATTTAATTTTGTGAGTTAATTATTTATATTATTCAGATTACTATTCTCATATTGGGTGTTATTTTCACAACGTTTCGACCAATGTAACCTCCAACTTCTTCAGGTACATCTTTTTTAACTTGGGAATCTTCATGTTGAACTAAAAAATTTTGTGGAATTTCAAACTGAACCCTTTACTTAATCTATGTGGTAGATTGTTCTTGTTCTGTCAGCCACGACCGGATAAAAGTTTTATTTTATTCTTAATTCATTTATTTCTTACTTCTCTCTTTCAAGTATTCGTGCGATAAAGGCGTTGATTAACAAGTGACAGTTTTCTGAATGTTTAAGGTTCACACCTTACTACAGGTTGTAATAACTAAGAATAACAAAATAATTAACATTTCTACCCAGTCATGGCTGACAGAACGAGAACAATCTACCCCTGTGGATTAAATAAAGGGCTCGGTTCAAAATTCTGTATAGTTCGACATAAAGATTCCGAAATTTGAAAAGATGCACCTGAAGAAGTTTAGAGGCTACATCAACCGAAACGTGTAAATAACAATCAGTAAAAAAGGGGTAGGCATGTTATAAACCATTGCTTCGTAAAAGTATTATTTTTTTAGAAAACAATAACAATGTGTGGGTTAAAATAATATACATATTTTAACACACACACATTGTTATGGTTTTCTAAAAAAAGATGAGTGGTCTCAGCAACAATAACAAGTGCAGGTTCTGCCACACAGAAGTGGAGAGTGTGAGCCACCTGACATCCAGTCATAAGGTTCTCCTGGGGGATGGCTATTATACAATGCGACATAACGGAGTGTGTAAATATCTTCAATAGACTATATATAAAAAGTTGAATATCCAGTGTAGCAGCAAGTCCTGGGAGCATATACCAAAAGGAACAGTTGGAAATAAGTTATACACCATCCACTATGACTATGCAATCCCTACAGCTACATATCTAAAAAAACGGAGCGGTTAAACCTGACATCGTGATATGGGACAAAAGGGAGAAAGTAGCAACCCTAGTTGAAGTCAGTGTCCCTAATGATGCAGGATTAAACAGAGCTGAAAGGGAAAAGATTGCAAAATACTAAGGTCTTATGTACGACATGAAAAGAAACTGGAATCTTAGGAAGATCATCATCCCAGTAATTATAGGAACAACAGGACTAATGAAAAAGAATTTCAAAAACTATCTGGCAAATATACCCGGTGAACCGAGTGCAAGAGAGATACAAACAATTGCACTTAAAGGGACGGTTAGAATCTTAAAGATCTCTCGACTGGAGTGTCTGAAATAGTTGGTGAATGTCTGGCATCTGGTAGGATGCCCCGTCCCCAGCAAAAACAAAAAGATAAGAAAATGAAAATATAAATAATAATAATACTGTGTAAATAACAATCAAGATGTGAATAGTAGTCCGAATAATCTAAATAAGTTATCAATTCTCATGTCAAAAATTCCGAAACATTAATTTTGTAGTATAAAAATATTAAATTTGATTGTGTTTTTTTATTGTAAACTAAACTAAAATTCAATATACATTTCAGAAATTAGACAAATTACTAAACCAACAATTTGTCATGAATTGTTTTTCGTTTTTTGTATGATTTTTATTGGATGACAACTTATTATTTAGATTGTTTTTTTATGTACTATTGTCTTCATTTATTTATAGTAAATCCAAATACATATATTTGTTTAATTTTAGACAATGCGCTGGGACACTTATTAAACTAACCTTGTGTCAAACTTTAGGGTTAGTACATAGTACTAAGTTTTAACGTGATACAAACATTTTTAAAAAAGTTTGTTCGTTTACACTAGTTTCCATGGCAACCGGCAAAAAAATAAAATAAAGCATTGACCTACTTTCAGTTCCAAACCCTGACATGTGTTGCCCTTCAATATACACTCCTTTATTTCATAGATTTTTTTTTACTTGCTCTTTTTTCCATGAGGAAGTAACAACTGCTTACCGTCGTTGTCTGAGCAACTCTATGTCTATGAAATATTGATTTGTTCTTTTTTTTATGCATTCGTGAATTGATCCCTTGCTTTTGAAGTGCACCTACAAAAAGTATGACTTGTCTGTCAAGTGTTTAAACCTGATTACCGCGCAAACAATCTGGTAGACTGACAACTGCTCAGACGATAGAACTACTTTTTTGTGTTCTTCATACAAACACAAGTTTTTGGTCAATCTATTTGTCAGATTTTATCTGATGTAAAGTCCATGAATTATTTTTTTTCTTTTCAATGAATTATGAACTTTGAGCCAGAAGAATGAATTGTATGCGCGTGGAGCCAGAAGAGTGAATTGTATGCGCGTGGAGCCAGAAGAATGAATTGTATGCGCGTGGAGCCAGAAGAATGAATTGTATGCGCATGGAGCCAGAAGAATGAATTGTATGCGCATGGAGCCAGAAGAATGAATTGTATGCGTGTGGAGCCAGAAGAATGAATTGTATGCGCGTGGAGCCAGAAGAATGAATTGTATGCGCATGGAGCCAGAAGAATGAATTGTATGCGCATGGAGCCAGAAGAATGTCTAAGCTGATGTTACAACATTTTGGAAAAAAACCGGGAGGTTTTATTTATCCGGTTTGAAAAAAAATTTTTTTTTGTATATTTTGAATACTATTATGGTGTATGTGATGACGGATGGAAGAAAAGAGTGAGAAGAGTAGGGTGGGTGTCACCATTATCAATTATTTTTTGTGTCATTAGGATTACTTGGACTATTATTCTCATCTTGGATGTTATTCTCACAATGTTTCGGACGATGTAACTGAGGTGCACGATATTAGATTTATATAAAAACTTGTGTCAAGGGATTATTGATCGGCCATTCTTTCTTTTTGGCAACCTCGCTGTCGGCCACTCTCGCTTTTTGATCATCTCTCTTGGACAAGTCTCTCTTTCTTTGACCCCCCCCCCCTCTCTCTCTCTCTAACATTTTTTGGGTCAGTCTCTATTTCTATGACCCTCTCTTTCCCTCTCTTTTTGGCCAGTCCTCTCTTTCTTAGATCCCTCTTTCTCTCTCTCTCTCTTATCCCTCCCTACCCTTTTTTCTTTGACACTCTTTCTTTTTGGGGGGGGGGGGGGGCAAATTACTAACTACTTTTTCATTCTATTTGTCTTTGGTTTTTATTCTTCTCTTACTTTTTCTCATGAACTTCCTTCTTTTTGTTGAAACTAATTATTTATCAGCATTGTTTAGCCAGAAGAAAATACCAAAATAGAAGTTTCAGAATGTTAACAAAGTCATATTTCTTCCCCTTCTCCTCCTTCTGCTTCTCCTCAATTGCTTCCTACCTTCTTACTGACACCCCCCCCCCTCCTCTTTCTAATATTGTCTAAAATATTGATGTTTCCCTGGCGTATTTATAGAAACATGATTCAACTCACTTGAACACTCACTCTGGTTTCATAATTTAATAAAACGAATCAGCTGCTAATGATTTCTTGTAATTGTTTTCTCTCTACCATATAAAATACTAGCTGAAGTACTCTTACATCGCCCGAGGTTTGTCATCAAGTTGACCCGACACAATCCTTTACTTCTTTAATTAGTTTAACCATGTATATCTAAATCATCTTAAAATCATACCTTGTCTTCTGGCCGTTGTCATTTGTGGATGGATGTTGTTCCTCCGTTAGTTGTAATAAAAGTCATCAGCATATTGCTTACATTAATTTAATTACTTGAACAATACGATCTTAGAAGGTGAATGATTTATTCGGCTATTGATCATCCAGCAAGCTCAAAAAGGGAGGAAGGAAAGAGAGAGACAATCAATTACTCAATTTTCATGCCAATTCCTTAATTATATTTTTGTTAGATTAGCAACATAATATGCCTTCTCAGTCTGATTGCTTTCTCCGAACTGTCTAAAATGGTGCCTGTCATTCTCTGTCGTATGTCTGACGTCATATCCAACTAGATATTATTGACTTCTTTTCTCACGATTTTTAGCTTAAATAAAAAAAGAGGTCAAATGTTTGAACCTTCATGATCTCTTGTTGGAAATGTTTCTTGTTTTTAACATCATGCCAGATCTATCTCAGCAATTATATTTTAGCTAATATTTATACTAGCAAATGTACCCACTAATATTTAACAGTAGATGCCAAACACCGGATGTGGGGTTATAATTATAATCTTTTAAATAGCATTGGCTTTGTCTATTCTGTACATAACATAGTAGATAAACACATTCATTTACCTAAACTGGGAGCCCGAACAAGTGCACATTTGAGTCGGATAGGCCACTATAAATAAATCAGAGCATGCATGTGTAAATCCAAGGAGTCGGTAGTTGAAACTTAGATTTTTAAATCTCTCTTAACACCGAGAGCAAAGAGAGACATTTTTTTATAAATCCAATTAATTATTTTTTTAAAGTCTCAGTTAAAATTTAATCTCATTCTTTTCACCAGTAGTCAAACCTAAAGATTCCTTTTTTTTTTAATTGCTATTCAATTACTTTAATTAGTTTATTCACTTTTATTTGTAGGCCTTTTAATATTATTATTCCAATTTAAATGTCTAGCCTACTTGTGTCAACTATTCTATATGTTGTTGTTGCGACGACGTTCACTCTGATCGGGTTCAACCGGCTTCTTCCTTAGTCTACACCCACGCACGGCAGTCCTAAGCAAGGTTGCACAAGATGGTTAACCAATTGTGAGTCCACTGTCGAAAACCAACCACTTGTGGACCTGAAAGCTCAGTCAAGTCCTTTCTGATGGTTGTCGCCCATGCCTTCAGCTGCCCACCTATAAACTTGTGTTATTCAGACAGAGAGGCAGGGAGGATTATTTCACAAATTAATTCCCTACTGGACGATGAGTTGCATGCCTGAACCAACGAAGATGTCTCTGCAAGAAGACAAACAGCAGAGACTTCAGGCTGAGACATTGGTGGAGAATAAAATTTTATATTATGTTTTATTAGTCTTATATTCGTAGAATATAATTTTGCTTCCTTTGAAATACAGGATGACCCCCCCCCCCAAAAAAAACAATATGGCACCCATGAAATCGTTAATAAAATCCACAATCCTTTCTGCAATCCAACCATATAAACTTCACGCTCTGCCTGATTTGTTTCAGTCAAGAATGTCCAACAGTCTTTGTTTTATCGCTGTTCAATGATAAGCGCCCGTGTTATAATCGACATAAAAGAGCCAAGAGAAAGATTTCACTAGCTTCTTTGCCATGTCTAACTCGAGACTTCCTGTGATGTCACCTTATTGCAATCCAAGTTGGAATATAAATTAAAAAGATTTTTGCAAGCTGACTCAAAAACAAAATGTCACCTATGGAATCGTTAATAAAATTCACAATCCGAAAGAATCCAGACATATTTGGTATAATAAACTACAATCTATGTTTTACTTGTCCACCAAGTTTCAGTTATGAATGTCCAACAGTCTTTGTTTTATCACCGTTCAATGGTATGGGGAACATATTGGTGATCCTCTCATTAGTAGGTGTGATCCTGAATGCGCTTCACACTCATCAGACCTCAACTCCCATCCCAGATTTTTCTCTATGGGATTATCTAAGATAGTATCTATCAAAACAATCCCCAAACTATTCCTGAATTGAAGATGTCATCACAGCCCAAACCAGGGCAGTGCCAAGAGAGAAGTGTTTCAGTCAATGATAATTGTGCACATCGTATTTAGGTCTGCTTATGATTGAATGGCAATAAAACAAAAACTGTTGGGCATTCATAACTGAAACTTGATGGACAAGTCAAGCATAGACTAAAGATTCTTTGTATCAAGTATGGTTGGATTTCAGAACGGATTGTGAATTTTATTACCAATTCCATGGGTAGCATTTTTTAGGGTCACCCTAAAAATAAAACAAATAAATCTATAAACATTTAAAGATATTAAGAACTTGAAGCATAATAACTTCAACAAAATGACTGAATTCGGCATTAAATGACACCAAAATGGTTAATAGCCTTAAAAAAATGACCAAACTTATTTAATAATGTCTCGTTGTTATGAACCCGTTCTTGGACAGATATTTCTGCTAGTTGTTTAGTAAATTCCAAATTCCAAAAATTTAAATATTCTTAATGCTTTTGTGTCATGTGTAAAGTTCTGAAGTTGAAGAAAAAGGAAGAAAGAAATGCTTGAATGTAATATGGTTTCATCTGTGAACTTCAGCCACAAATATGTGAATGCATTATCGTTGATTTCCATATGAACATTTCTCAGACGATTGTTGGCTCATACGTTTAGTTACCTTTCTGCACCCAAATCGTGAATTGGGTGAGTTCGTATTCACCTGATCTGTCTTTTCTTCTGGCCTGCTGTTAGGAGAGAGAAAGAGAGGGGGGGGGGGGCGAGGGGATCAATGCAACGAAAATCAATAAGAAAGACAGTAATTCACTGATACAAGATCTCTTGTCTGAATGTGCAAGGGAAAAGTCGGCAAACTGTATGTGGAAGAGGCGAGGGGTTATGGGGGGGGGGGGGGCAGACGTAGGTTTTAAAATAATTGTGGGCAACATTGCTAGGTTTCAGGTTGCAAACCTGTCTGAAATATATTTTTATTTTATTTTATTATTTGTAGAAATGCAGAATTTTTTAAAAACAGTTTGTAATTCTGTTGAAAATTCTATGATCTTCATCAATGTCGAGACTCTTCTACTAATGATGATCACAGATTGTATTCCTCCACATCATAAAATAAATGTTTTCATTAACATATATATATATGTGTGTGTAAAGATACAATTGAAATAAATGAAAGCACCATTTTAGACAGAGACTGAAATGGTGTTTTCAGTTATTTCACTTCTTTCTTTACTTTTGCTCTGTACCTACACTGGGCTCTCTTACAGAAGGTATTCCTGTCAAGGACAATACATCCAACTCGGATCTATCATTTTATATGTCTCCTATTTATAGGTTGAGCTCTCTAATAGAGGAGGTTTCCACTTAGCCTAAAGCAATAATCTTCTGTCAAGAATAGATTTCTCAGACTTGGTAAAAAATATATGTAAACAAAGAAAGTACATATATTAACGCTATGAATGGCGAGTTTCTTAGCACAATGGATAAGGTACTTGGCTCCCGATCGTATTTGGATGTGACCGGTTGTTAGTTTTGAATCTTGGCGTGGATAAACATGTTACATTTAGCCACACTGATGAGTTTTGAAAAGATGAAACAACTGCCTGTGAATATATATATATATAATGTTATGAAAATATATTTATGGCAATTAAAATCCAACAAAATGTAGAGATGAATGAAAAAAGCGAATATACCAAAACAATACAATGAAATTAACTCATGTAGTAAGATTTTGACCCCCCCTAATAATAATAATAATAATGAAATCATTGTATACAGTACTCAGGTGCTCTACAACCCCTCAAAAGTTCATGTGTATGGATGGAGGGGCATCAGATATAGTTTTGGTGAATTTCGAAAAGCATGAGTGTTTTAAGGGATGCAGTGTCTCGGCTGCCAACAACTGATGCAAGCAGTTTGTTCCATGCATAAGCAATTCTGGGCATGAAAAAATGTTTCCGAAAGTAATGAGGATGGTTCTGTTATCTGACTTTGGGGGTATCTTTATCTGTGTTAGACACATAGAGATCAAAAAGGTGCTCCGGGTTGTTGTTGACGCAATGGTTAATCATTTTGTGGGTGTTTATTAAGTCAGGTGTTAGACATCAGAGTTTCAATGAATCCAAGCCCAGGGAAACGAGGTGTTAGAGTATGGCAAGTTTCTGATGGAGGGTATTTATTTGGTTGCACGTCTCTGAACAGTTTTCAGGCAGTAAATGTTCTGAGCAAGATAGGGGGTCCAGACTGATGATGCAAATTCTAAGTTTGGTTGCACCAGAGTTGTATACAATTTTAAATAGAAGGGTGGACAACAGCTAACAATGTCTTTGAAGTGTTATGGACTGCGGTGATCTGCTAACACAAAGGATATGAAAGAAAAAGAAGACGAGCTGAGAAGGTTTTGAACTGAATAAGAATTTAAACTCACGTTTATTCAAAGAGAAGATATGAAAAGATATTTCAAAACAAGTCAGAAATTGAATGTCAAATACAAATGCAGAGTACACACAAATGTTTACGATGAATAAGGGACGAGGACTTCAAGGAATACAACTGGTTCTCAAAAGTTCTGGGAATGTTATTTATTTATTTATATATACTAAGAGGATAGTCGTCCCAGGACGGGTAAAATTCATTCCTGAACAGAACGGTTTGCACCACTTTTATGTCCCCTTACAAAGATTAAAATCAACATATAATGATACTAAACATTATGTCTAGAATCATTATTCTAATTTTGATCAAAATTCATTACATGATTTTGATTCTAGAAACTGTCTAAAATTTAAGAGGTCTTAAGGAGAAATTGAAATTCAAGGAATCATGTTCAATCGTTTTCTGATGACTATGGATCAAATTCAATGAAAATCTGATATATTTGAATTTTCAAATGGGAGTTTGTGCCAATATTATGCCCCCCTAAAAAACCATTAAAATACTCTACAGAAACAGAAATTTGAGGAATATTTATTAATTGAGGTCTAATGCTTATTAAATTTCACAAAAATCGAAAGTATCTGAATTTTCACAAAGTGCTTCTAACCCCCTTTGCATAAAACTAAATTAACCTAAATATAGCCTACATTTGGCCCCCTTACACCTAGCACCTATGTTCCAAAATTCATAATGATTGATTAGTTTAAGAGTGAATCCTGTACATACAAAAATATATACATATAAATATGCCTCACGTTATATCGAAAAAGATATATACATGCAAAGGGTGTATAATTGAAAGGTGTGAGAACAGAGGTAAATGTGAGGTCACTAAGATATAACTTACTAGAAAGTCAGTAATTACACAAAGGGTATATAATTGAAATGTGTGTATGCAAAAAATGGCATATAATATATAATATTTTATTCTAATGGCAAAAGGACAGTATTTAGGGTTGTGTCAGTGAAAAGCAGGAATAATATTCTTCCTCCAAAAAGTCTATAACAAGAAAGATAGAAATATATATTGTTTGAGTTTACAGGGTATTTTCTCAGACAGGAATTTGGTGACACATCTTGCCTCCTCGATGTTGTAATCCAAATTGACGCTTTTGTAAAATTAAGCGGGGTGGGGGGTGGTATCATGTGACCAAATGTTACTAATCCCCTTATACTCATATAGGAAGGAAAAGGAATTCTTAAGAAAAAGGTATGAAGAGATCTTTAACCCTGGCAGCTGGCTGTTTGCACTCGCTGACCAGAAATTTTAGAGTCAGTGGCGCTGAACATTCCAAGTTCTTTTGTTCTACCAGACGTCAGGTGTTGTATCTCTGCTGTGCTTAAAAAGCATGATGACAAACACTGATCTATAAAAATATAATGATATATCTTTATTGTCGGCGGCAGTGAATGAGTGGGGTAGGTGGAAGACACATAGGAATTGATAGAAGTTTTTTTTTTTTTTCAAACTCGATCGCCAGTTGACTCTCAATCTTAATTTTCTGGTAGTTTATATAATAATTTGAGACACCCACGCATCCACTTGTAAACGCCCATTCTAAGATTTCACTTTCACTGTCAATAGAGTGTTTATTTAGCAACAGAGTATTCCCATCTGCAGGTAAACTTTTATTGGTAACGTTTTCAGATGATTTTGAATCAATTAACAAATATTTTATTTCCAAAGAGTTTCCGTGTCAATCAGCTGCATTTTGTTTCTTCTGGCCAGGTGAGTGTCTGTCAAGTACGTTTTATTCCTGCTCGGTAAGATTTCCCGTACCCCAAACCCTGATATGGTGCCTTAACAGAGGATATTAAAATTTTCACCAAAATGACTGGATTCAGCATTAAATAACCTAAAAAGGGTTGATATATCGTAAAAACAAATATACTTGTTCAACTAATGCACTTTGAAAATCATGTTTGGGAATTTTTTAAATCAGGATTGATAATTTGGATTATTCAGGCTTCTGTTTTCATTTTGAATCTTATTTTTATGTTTTGGCTGTACGGATCGTGGGGTAATGGATAAAAGTGCTAAGTAATAATCAGTGACAGTTTTCTGGAGGTTGAAGGTTCAATCCCCAGTATGAGCGATACTAAGAATACAATTACAAATTAATTAAGACTTCTACTTAGTCATGGCTAACAGAACAAGAGCAAGCTACCACCATGGATTAGATAATGGATTCTGTCTGAAGTTTTTTTTAGAGATTCTCGAGTTCTACGAGACGCACCTGAAGAAGGTCGGAGGTTACATCGGCTGAAACGTTGTGAGAATAATATCCAAGATGAGAACAGTAGTTCGAATAATCCAAATAATACAACTTTGCAAATCATATTTACACATAACTTGAAAAGCATCTTACAGCTAAGTAATATGTGACTGTTTCCCAAGTTCAAAACAAGGCTGTTAGTTCTTCATTCAATTCAACCGCTGATTTCTTTTTAATGATTCTTTGTAAGTATTTGGGTCAATAATCAAAACATGCAGCCTCCTTTTGGCAAGAATATGCAACGTTTCCATCTTTTGTAATATGCACTGCTTTGGGGATTATCTTTATCTCCAAAAAAACAACATTTGTTGTTCTTTTTTATTATTATTAAAAGGTTGTATGATCTTTCAAACAAAATGAATATATGTTCTATCACTATTTATGATCACGTCAATATAAAATAGCAACTTGCATTCAATGAAACAATTAAAATAAATATATTTACAGCATATGATCACATTTTTGTTATTGAATGCCTAAACAGGCATTAAATAACAAATACTACTGATATGCCGTAAAACAGACCCCTCCTCTTTAACAATACATCAATTGCATGTTTTAATCTTGCGATGTGACTTTAAACTACATCCTGTGGCGTAACCCCAATTTTGGTGACTTGGAAGAGTATGCAGTCACCCCTTGTCATTACTAAAGTTCATTCTGCTGACCTGGTGTGGTAGTAGCTGTCATGGTCTCATCTGTGAGTCAAATAGAATCTATTATTTAAAGACTATTTACAAAATATACACCTATGCATCTAAAACCCTTCTGTATACAAAAGTAGATACAGTTTTAGCATAAAATGACCATATAAGGGCTGACATGCCATAAAATACAATAACCAGCCCTGTCTAAAAATTATTAAAGACATCATTTTTTTTTTTTTGTAGCGATTAATTTTAAAAAGAAAAAAGATCTTTGAGAGAGACTCTTTACAAAAATCTCCAGAGTGAAGTAAACAGCTCATTGGAAATAGTTTCTTATCGGAAAACAAAAATGGGAAAAATCTGCAAAAAATTTTAAAGAAAAACAAAAAAATAACGGTTGAAAAACCTGTCATTTTATAGGACTAAATCCCTGCCTATGCAGTTTATCAAAGAAGGGGGAGGGGTCACATCTTATTTTCTTAAAATGAGCGTTCCCATAAGATCCCCTAATGCGAGCTTAACAGCACAAAATTAACATCTGAGCTCATAACTTGAGTCGTGTAATTTTTTCCTTTTTTTTTTTCCATAGAAATGTATTTTTCATTACTTTGAAGTATTTTTTTGGTCCAAACTCTTTCACTCATTAGAGTCCAAAGGTTTCTCGGTCTTATGAGTCCATCATTCCTGTCATGTATTTTAACTAATTGTTAAAATATATAATAACTATAAACTGTTTGCACATTTTTCCTGTTTTGACATTTTTTATTTATTTTAAGTTAATTACTGGGAGGGGAGTGATTATTTTTGGCAGAATTGAAAGTACTTAGTGTGTAAATAATTTTTTTTTGTTAATAATTTTAACACTAATATTGAAAAATAATGAAATAAAAGAAACAGTAGGCAAAAGTTGCCTATATTGTTTATACGAACTCGTTTGAATAAGTTATAATCATAGTTATGATAATAGTTATAATAATAATAATAATAGATCAGTTATTACATTGTATACATTAGAACTTATTGACTGGGTATAAATGTTAATGGCTGACAGAATGAGCACAATCTTCCTCTGTAGAATAAAGTGTTCACTTCGAAAAAGATTCACCTGAAGAATGTCAGGTTACATTGGCCAAAACACTGTAACCATAGTAACTAAGATAAGAATAAAAATCCTCATCTAAAAAATTCTGAAACATATGATAAAGTTATAACTTATAACTATTATTATTTACTCACTTGGAATTTTCACACAGGTCACGTCCCCTGGAGTCTGAGTGACAAGTTTTCTCAAATTTTCAGCACCTTCCGCCTCTTTCGATAACTGTTGCAAATCATTTTGCATTATCGCAATAGCCGTTTACCGCTTATATCTCATTGGCAACGACTATCAGTCTTTTCTGTATTTGAATGGCAATAAGCCCCCCCCCCCCCAAGGTTCAAGTGCTCTCAGCACCATTCCAGTGGAGGTCTGGTTGGTGTTTTCCCTCTTCTGTCTTTCCATCCTTCTTGACCCTTCATTCATTAGTATTATTATGATGTATTATTACTAGTATTAATATGCCTTATAATGCATATTACTACTAATGATAAAGTTATAATGTATATTGCCCCCTTTGTAAGGTCTTAGGTATGATCTTAAAGTGCACCCAGTAGTGAGCCCCAAATTTAGGAGCTTTTGAGGAGTGTGGAGTTACCCTTTAGTTACCACTAGCAGGGCTACATGGTATTGCCCGGGGCAAAATTGTAACATATTTATATTAAAACTTCTATCTTTCTCTCTTTCCTCTTCCCCCGTTTTCCCCTCCCTCTCCCCACCCCCTCTTTATTCTCCCCAGCTTATTCCTCTCTCTCTAGACATACACTTTTATAGATTCCTCAAGAAGAAAGTCGGCGTAAGAGAACTCCTTGAAAAAATCAGTTACTTCCCTTTAGTTATTGGCTGGAAAACAGAAAACAGACCCCCCCCCCCCATCCTGACGAAATCTGCACCAGTTTAGGGTCAAAGAATGAATAATTTTTTTCTAATTTTTAGATATTATTCACTCGGAGCAACGCCGATCCAGAAAATACTAACTTTGTGGGCGTTTTTGTATTTTTCAAGTTTTAGCTGGACATACACACAGATAACTGCCCTTCATATAATAGATTACCCTAGATCGACTCTGACATGGAGTGGTAGTACTTGTCGGGGTCCCATCTGTGGGTTAAGTATTATTTTTCTCAAGCCTGACACTAAACGGTCTCATACATTCTTTGTCAAGGTTTTCACTTCTACACCGTCTCAAAATCCATCTTTCTCAGCCCTTTCTACCTGTTTTTTTCTACCTACCCTTTCTCCCAACCCTATCAACTATTCAATCCATCCTCCACCGTCCTATGTATGACCTGAAATGACACCCAGTGGTGAGGCTCTAATTTGAGAGCTTTGGGGAGTGTGGACTCACCCTTTAATTACTACTCTTAGGTCCACTCTGTTTGGGGCCCATCTATGGATTAGAAACTATCGTTTACAAACTTTGTTTACAAAATATACGATTACAAACAAATTGATCTACAAGCTAATCATATGTTAAATTTATGTATGGTTTCAGCATAAGATAACACAACGATGGTTCACATGCTGCAACAACCCAACAACCAACCTTTTAATTAAGCCTCCTCTATAAACATGGTCCTTCGGAATAATTGTTCTTCTCCAACCCTTGAGATCTCATTTGTGTTGTAATCTAGTCAGCAAAGCCAATCGAGTTTCTCATGTCGTCTTCTGTCAAACAATAATAGAGACGATATTAAAGCGAGTTTGATTTCAAAAGCCTGCAGATCTGATATTCGAAGCATAAACTGGTTGGATAACAAAAGGCGAAGATAATCAGTTATTTTTTGTTTGTTTTATCAACAAACCGTTTAGTGTTTGTCGATGCTAGTCAAGCCTTTGATGACCATGTAGACATAGGTATCAAAGGCTTGTCTTGCATCAACACTGAACAGTTTGTTGATAAAACAAACAAAAAATGACTGTTTATCTTCAGCTAACGGAACAATATTGTGCACATTGTATCGAATATTTTTATGTTGCAATATTGCATAGCGGATAAAATAAGGAAGAAAATTTCCAGGCAGAATTAATTTCTTTTTCCGTGTTTAAAATAAAAAGATTAATATAATATAAACATATTAGTATAAAATAAATATATTAAAAATTGTAATAAATACTGAGTCTTTATACACTAATTCAAAAAAAAAAATAATTTACCCATTACAAATTAATGAATAAAATAAAGCTAAATTAATATAAAATGACGTGCGTTATCACCTTTCACGCACATTAAACAAAATGAGATCGTCCAATCAGTAAAAATGGTAATTGGTGATTAATCTGATATCACTAAAGTAAACGATTCTGACTTTACCCATTTTTAAATAAATTGTTCCAGAATATTTAGCTGACAATTATTTTTACGGTAAGAAGGCAGAGAATATTTGTTTTAAAAAGAATTAAATTGTTACAATTTTAAATAAATAAATAAATAAGAGATATGTTTGTTTTATTTATCTAAAGAATATTTAGCTGACAATGACAATTATTTTTACGCAAGAAAATTTTAAAAAATTATTATTAGGATTGACCCTGACAGACATTTATTATATCAAAAACATATTATTAACAATAAATTACACAGATTCACGTAGAAATCGCTGTGTAATTTCCACAATGTCCTGCTAGTATATTAATCATAATAAAAAAAAATGATCCTACAAGGCAATAAAAAATAAATAAGACAAAACAAATTAATAAATAACTCAAATATTAGTTTCTGTTGACTCAAATCTTTGCTGCAACATAAGCATCCAAATATAACAGCAACTTTTGGCGACATCTTTTCAGAAAATGGAAAGAATGTTCGTTTTTTGAGAAGGGGAGTGTTTATCAAGAAATATCGAAATATAAAAAAAATATTTTTCATCATCCCGGACTCTATTAACAGTAAGTGAAAGATTTACTGAAAAATAAATAAATAAGTTTCTGAAGAACAATATTGCATATATTGTCTTCAATTATTTGTTTTTGTTCATCTCTTTGAACGTTCCGGCTTCTTTTTTTTTTTTTTACACTGATGAGCCACATAAGGGTTAAAGAGATCGTCAGATGATCGCCACTACAATAGGACCGGAAACAATGGGTGGAAAGGGCAGAAGATTATTTAAGAGGAATTGATTATCTAAGAGGACGGCTCAACAAGTAATTGCTTACATTAGACTTGAAGATAATCATGCTGTAGTCTGTTGGGAAGTAGACTTGTATCTTGATGAGATGTTCGAGGAATTAAACTTCCATTTGGTTTTTGGTAAAGAGAGATAGAAAGGAAAGTTCTTTGCTGTCGCTGTAACCAGACATGTTCTTGCTGTGAATGTTTTAAGAGGGATCAGGGATTTGAGCTCAGTCAAGCACCTACCATGAACATAACGATACAGTAGAGGAGGCTAACAACATCTCTTCTGTGTGAAAGAGACTGTAAGGACGAAAAGAGATCATCCCCAACTAAATTGTGAAGTCGATTTTGTACTTTGTAAAGACAAAAAAGAGTGCTCCGACAGTACCTCCCCAGATATGACAGCAGTACTCCATCTTATTGCATTGCAAAAAGGATTAAATTTTTTTAGGTATATGTGTAATAATATATATATTGTTCAGATAAAAAAGTTCACAAAGTACAAATTAAAACGGTTACTTTTAACTTTATGTATCTCGTTTTCCTATGATGTAAATCTTACATAAAGACGGTTATTTTCCACCCCTATATTTGTGATAACTTTATTAACAAAAGTTAAATATCAGTCTATTTTTTTAGTCAGATAGGGCAAATATTGGTCCATGTTTTTAAAATTATTTTTTTTATTTTCAATCGATTTTAATATTTAGTCCTTATCAATATTTATTTTTTATTGGTTAAAGATGAAGGTGGAGGAGCTTTCACCATCACAGAAATCCTGATATTGCTATGCAACTCACCGGATACTAATTACATATTCACTAATGTCTCCCTGTCCTAGTGCCACCAGATCAGGCTGTCTGAAGATACAGGCTTCCTGACTTAAAATGCACCAAACATTGATGTTATTGTTTTTTTCCTTTGCCTTCGCAAAACATAATCATGTTCTGCAAAGCTAAAAACAAAAACAATTTTCCTCTACAAAACAACCAAACGAAACATTATGAATAAATATTTGAAGATATAAAGAACTTAAAGCATAAAAACTTTTACCAAAATGATTGGATTCGGCATTAAATAACCCGAAAAGGGTTGATATGCCATAAAACAAAACAACCAACCAATGTCTCCAATTAACTTTAGGGGAATCCAATAAAATTCTACTTGGCACTATTTCAAAACAATTTATAAAAGAATTATGTTTACTGTTTTTTGACAAAACTATGTGTATAAAGTAAAGTCAATTTTTATTGTTTCTTTGTCATCGATAGCTTTCATTCTGTAAAATCAATGTTTTAATCTAGTACGTCAGTTTTATTTATATTTTTTGGCAACGTCGGTACATGTTCTTAGGAAGAAAAAAATGTAATTTGATTTAATGTTTCACAAATTATTTTATTCGACCAGAATAATTTTCAAAATGACATCATCTTAAGAAAAGACAAATAACTCTGTATTCGTTAATACAGAATTACTTCTCTTTGTTTGGTTGACTTTTCACTTTTTTAAAAATTTCATTCATATAAATTATTAATAAAAGTAAATATAATCTTGGTAAATGCCGGGTAAGGACCGTTAGTAATTTAATAAAATTTTTTTTATTTTTTTAATATTTTTTTTTAGACCAATTTACTATTACCGATACAAGCTTTTTTACTAATGCATTATGGTCCAATATCTTTTAAAGTTAAAATGTGACAATTAATAAGTAGTCTATCATTATGGAATTATGTTTCATCGAGTTTCTGATGAGAAGCTTTAAATTTATTTTTATTTTTGTTTCAAACTTTCGAATGAAGAAAGAAGTGATAAAACAGAATCTTTTTTGTTATAATATGGGTTCTAGAATAAATTGGCTTCAAAACAATTGTAAAAGGACTTCTGCAATATATTTCTTTTGAATCTGATAAAAAAAGAAGCTATCTTAACTAAATGAATAAATATGAAAGTTTTTTTTCCATCTATCCTAAGTATATGAACATCAAAACAGCTGGTGCTTATTTAATTCAAGATTTTGTAATACTGTATATATAGTAGACTGCAAATACCCACAAGCACCGTTTGGTCTTCTTAATTTGCATATTATTTTTTAATAAATTAATATTCTGTAATATGCAGTTGTAATTTTGCATTGTAATATTTTCTTATATATACACAATATTTTTATCGATAGTAAAACGTCTGATGTCATTGTGGTGCTGAGAACAGATACTACACTTTCATTTTGGCCCAAAGGCCAAGTAACCATAAAAATGTTTTTTATGGCTAGGCATTTTTAAATGAATGAAAAAAAACAAAAAAATGATTTAATTTATTATTGTATTATCTTTGGATGGGGGGGGGGGGATGGTGTAATCGGTTTTGCTGTCATAAGACCATCCTTTCAGAAATTACCATCTTCTTTTTTTAAGGGGTGGAGTAATCCCCTCAGGTATTACATCCTCCTTTTGTTATGTTGTCATGAGACCATCTTCCCAGGGACAACCGTTTCCCTTTTTTTTTGGGAGGGGGGGGGGTAAGTGTAGTATCATATTCACAGGCATTACCTTCTCCTTTTATGAGCGATCCTCCCAGATATTACGTCTTCTTTTTGGGGAAGCATAGTATATGTTCGTTCCTCATGATACATCCTTCAATGATTATCGTCTCCATTTGTGAGGAGAGCGTTTAGTATGCTATCTATCCTGTTGTCATGATATCATCTTCCCAGGCATTAAATCCTTTTTAGTGGTGGGGGTTGGGGGTTGTCATGATACTATCCTCTCGGTCATTATTCCCTCCTTTGGGGGATCAGTGTAGTATATGTTCGTTCACCATGATATCATCCTCCCAAGCTCTGTTTATTGTATGATGGACATTGAGCTTCTATTTCTTGCAAGTTTGAATCTAAGATTCCTAACAGAAAACTTCTTTGAAATAATATTTATTTCAAAAATTTGTTCTTTAAATAATACATATTAATATTTTATATGTTTGCATGTCTTTCTCGGCTAAAAATAATGAATTTCTTCATATTGTAAAAATAAAAAAAAAGAAGTCTTATGGAAAACATAAAATCATGTAAATTATAGGTGTTATTATAATTTAAATTTTAATATAAAGAGCGATTCTCCACTCTTTTACCAAAAATTGAACGAACATGAAACCATTATGAAAAAATGGACATTTTCAGCTTTGTGCAATGTTCATTTTTTGTCTCGAACATACAAGTCAGTCCACGTGAAATCTCTCCATCAAATGGCAAAGAAAACAGTTGCCTATTTTTTAAATCAACATGTGCGCGTTCATCTCGTCATAAATTATCGTTAAGAGAAAATGATAACTTCATCCAACCAAGTTTCATTCCAAAATTAAATCTTTCTCAGTCTGTCTGTAAAAAACTTATACATTTTAAAAATACTGCCATCATTGTTCTGACCTGATTTATGTGTTTAGTTTTAAAATCCATTTTGTTTCTTTTTCTTTGTATGCATATGTGATTGAGAATTTGCTATCTATTAAAATACATTTGATGTTAGAGTGTATGGTCTGTTTGGTTGAAATGCATTAGGAGTAGGGTATGTTTTGTCTGATAGTAAGTTTGTGGTTATTAAATCAAAATCTGAAAAGTAATTTAGTTTCACCTATATATCCATTATTTATATATATATATATATATGAAAGATTAACCCTTATCCTCAAGTGGCCTCTGTGCCTTGATAAGTGGTGACTCATAAGTAAACAAAAATATAGACCTTTTTAATGAAGACTGCTGTCAGAGGGTCCTGATGGACTTAGGCAAGATAATATTGATTATTTTCCCTCGTTGATGAATTGGCAATCACTTGGTGGAAAGTGGAATTCTGATGTCTACTGCGATTTGATACTGATTTGAGTCCACTTTCATATTAACCTATGATATGGCTTCCCTGAAATGCTTCTTTGGCCGGTGTCATACTTAAATGGTGATATATGATAGATATATTTATATCTGAATATAAAAAATGCCAATTCATATAAGATACCGATGTTTCAAACTTTTACTACTGCTTTGTACGGCTCTGGGTGCTGGCCGTCGGCGAAGGAAGCAGAAACTTTAAACATGTATTTGTTAGTACTTGTTTAATAGTTTCTATTTGATATTTCATGTTTTTTTCTTAATTCAAAATTCTCTGTTGACCCAAATGCCCCCTCCCTCTTTATTTTTAACCATTATTTCTTATTTTGAATGCATAAAGTGCTTATTTTTACTTAGCTTTGAAAATTAAAATAGAAGTCGAGTCATGCAAGACGTTGGTGTCCATTTTCTGATTTCATTTTTCACCACGAGTCTTGGACCCTACAACCCACAGATAATTACCTTCGTTTTAGGAGATAAAAACAATTTAATTTCTTCTTCGATAAGATTGAGTTGTCTGAAACTAAACAACAATGCCATGTCCTTTATACTTGAGACGACTCTCAAGTAGAAGATATCTGACATTGTTTAAATAACAAAATAGTCTATTTATGGAAAACTTAAATCTTAGTTACTTCCCCTTTCATAGTATTTACCTATGAGCTGATTCTTGTTCAGTTTTGATTGATTATGCTGTTGGCATATGAATTCATTCACAATAATTGGCCATCTGTTTTCTGTTAGGACTTTTCTTTTTATATCTTTATAGTTCTAGTTTTTTTTTGTTTTCTACATATTTTTAGGTTGTTTTTGTCGTTCACATGTTTTTTTTTATCTTCTATATGTTTGTTTTTGCTTTCTGCATGTTTTTTTGTCTTTTAGATGTTTTTTGTCTTAATGTTTTATTTTGTCTTCTACATGTTTGTAGTTTGTTTTTTATCTTAATATTTTGTCTTCAGCATGTTCGTTTTTTGTCTTCTAATATTTGCTTTTGTCTTTTACATGTTTTTATCTTCTACATGTTTTTAGCATATTTTTCCATTTTTATCTTGTATTGGTTAGTATTTTTTTTTGTGAAGTGAAAAGTTAGCACTGGTTAGTAGCTAGTCAAGGTTCATTTACTTAGTTATTCTTAATGAGAGCTTTATATACGCTCTGTCTTACACATGCTAATTAGGCAGATCAATTTGCCAGTATGAATCTCCCTAAAGCGTATAGGTTTTATGCCATAGTAGGTCTTGTACGTCTTCTTCATTTTTGGGATTACTTTCCTCTCTCTCTCTCTCTTCTGTATTTCTTTCTCTAGATGATCTAGATCTATCTTGCGCTATACTGTAATCAGGGTCGTCTTTTTGCATTATTTGATCTTCATCCAAATTTTCAAACTCATTTTGACCCGCTTGATCATGCATTATTTCAGCTTCTAATGTTTTATTCTGTAAAGGTTGTTCGATAAATAATTAACACAAGAAATCGTAGAGATGTCTTCATCATTTTGCTCTTCATATTCACCATGATTTGCATGAGCCAATACACTATTCCCCTTTTCTCTTTTATAGCTGTATTGTAACCTTTTTGCATGATAAATTCTGCCTTTTTTGGATTTGATGCTTACTTCTTTTTGTACTACCTTTTCATTTGTGGAAGCAGAAATCTAATTTGCCTTCCCATTAAAGCTGATGGGCGTGGTGTATTGTGTGATAGATTAAAAGCAGCCTTGGTAGTATTTTTTCTCTTTTAGTTGTGTTTTTAGGGTCTGCACCAATCTTTCTGCTAACCCATTTAATTGAGGGTTATATGGTGGTGTCTTATACAGTTTACACCTAAGATTTTCATCACAAAACTTTGATGCATTGTTGGATACCAGAGTTTTTGGTATGCTGTTTCTGGAAAATATGACTTTTAGAATCTGTTTTATTGTAGAACTTTTCTTGTCCGGCACACAGATTAATTCAGGCCAACAATGTCCTTTTTGGGCGGAAAAATTTTTATTACTGGTTTCTTTGCCATAATTAATTTTAATCTAGCAAAAGCTTTTTGCTATTCTTCTGATTAGATAAATTTAACATTCTTTTTTCTTAAATTTGCAAACAGTTCAGTCAGGTCTGTATATTTTGGTGAATATCGCCTGTAGAAATTTACCCAGGTTAAAGTTCTTTCTTATTTGTAAGTATAGATATTTTTAATTTTTTTTCTATTAAGGCTTGGCTTGGAATAACCTAAAAATTATATTTTACTATTGTTTGCACATTTCTTTTCATTTATTCAAATCATCCAGAAAAATTTGAAAATGTCACCCTTACCTCTCAGCTTTTCTTCAAACTGTCCCCAGTTGTTGGTATCATAAAAAACTAGAAAATCCTGAAATTTTGAGCTTGTAACTCCAAGCGGTTTCCAAAATATTGCATTTTTAAGATTTCAGGTATGTCGCGAAACACCACAAAATTGCGACATTAGAAAATTACATTTTTGTGCATAAAATGAATTCTATACTAGCTAGAACGTTAGAAATTGGTACAGGCAAGATTTCTTGCACAATGAATCCAAAAATCACACAACCTTTAAAAATAAACTGGTTTTGAGTTATTGTACATGTTTACCTAAATTTCAGTGTGGGACTTCCAAGTCTCAAAAAAGTTTGTGACACTATTGGAAAATGAAATTTTTTTTTCTGTGTGTTCTACACATATTGAACTTTCTCTTATCCGAGAACGAATTCTTTTTCTTTTTCCATTAGCTCACAATTAAACTTGAAAAATAGACTTCTTTTTTTTGCATTGAGACACATCAGGAACATACGATATTGCTGTCTCCATTGGAAGATAAGTAAACCCAAACCCGAATTTATCACAAAATTTAATAGTTAATTTTATGCATAGAAAGAAAATTAGAAATTATTTATAAGGTACATCATGGCAGTTAAAAAAAAAAAATCAAATCAACAACTTTTCACAAATTAGGTTTTGCAAACACAGCAATCGTTTTATCATAATCTTCATCACAGATTCTATAAGTCCTTCCAGTGGTTGATGTAGGTGCCTGTATAGCACATATGTTTTTATAGGGGCATAGCAGCTATCACCACCTTCTGGCCAGTTGAATGTTTTCTGTGGTCCATGGGGGTGTATGAATTGGACATTAACATCACCTTGCTTCTCATCAACTTTGTTCACCAAACTGACCCACCACAATGAATTGTACACACAAGATATGTAAGACGATAGTGCAATGTCACCAATATAAACTCAAGTTGGATTTTTTAAATCATGCATGTCCACAAACGAGTCATCCTCACTGCACAGTTTGTGTCCAATTTGTGATGTTGACTGGAGAATGAAATGATGACTGCTTCTTGTACAGGGTACTGTTTTTACTTTCTTCGAACCTCTTCTCTATCTTCTTTCTCACCTCGACCATGTCTTTTTTGTCAATGCCAAAGAAGATAATTAATTTTATTTCTTCTGGGCATACTTCTAGTACCACATAATAGTTCAGAATTTGGTTGTTGAATGGTCTCTGAAAACTTCGTTTTGCAGCATGGTGTTTCACCGCACCACCAATTCCATCACAGGATGATTTCCTGTAACTAGTTGCAAAGAAAATCCACTCTGCTTCGATGGAAAAGTCCTATTTATGGGAACATAAATTAAGGAAGTTCTTGGAATTTTTGTATTTCCCACCACAACCATCAGAAAGGTAATAGAGCTTTGTGATGCTTGAGGGCTTCTGCTTCAAGTATTTCACCAGTAGTATCTGAATCTTGTGAACAAAACTTGTCATGTGTGTTGTCATCTGGAATGAAACAGAGGAAATAATGTTGGAGGTTTCCATCAGCATCTTTGTAGTAAATGACTAGGGGATTCAATGTACAATACTCTTTGCTCCAGTGGAAGCTTTGTATCTAGTCGTAGTTTTCTACAAAGTGTTAGGGGACACCAAAACCTTTGTTCACTCTGAGAAATTCCTTCATCAATTTCACGTATCTTGCTTGGGCTTTCGCCAAGTATGAGTGTCGAGTAAGGTTGTTGATGCTGTCGATGAGGAGTTCCTTGTATTCTTCGAATGTCTTTGAAGTCTTGCCAGTGCAGCACGATCTGTCGTTTGCCACTGACAATAATGGAATTCAGAGTCCATATCTAAATGATTGAGCTCATCATCCAGAAACTTTTTCAAAGCAGCACTTTCTGGACATGAATCACAGCGATGCATCATACACACTTTGTTATCTATGTCACAGACAACTTTCTTGATTAGGTCTTTGTATGTATACTCCCAGTCAATCGTATCAATCAACAAAACTGCATTCTGATAAGTGTACATATGCAAACAGAATGCGTGCCTGATGATCCAGCAAGAACACACCATTTTGGTCTTTTTTATAACCTTGTGATTTAGGTTATAATAATTAATAACTCGTAGACAAAATGGATAAACTTTCAACAGAAACGTTTAACAGATTTATTAAAACGGAACACAGAATGAAATAATGAGTTAATTGGCCGCTGTACGTGATTGACATAAGACAGTCTGATTCGTGGTCTGTGTTTACTGTTAACTTTCCGAAAATGGTGCAAGGGAGATAAATCGTTTTGTTAGTTGTCCTAACATCTCCCCGTTTTAGTCTTTAACTGTATCGAGCGCACCTGGGGTCAACTTGGAGGTGCTTGACTCTAGTGCGATTGCGCTTTGGCCAACTCCTGTGAGGTCTTTGACAATTCTCACTTGTACTTGTCTGCATGGGAGGTGATGGAGATGGCAGTTCAAATGTGTCCATTAACAAATCAAGCGGAATGGTTGTTCTGTTGTCCACTAAGTTGTCTACAGAGTATCTGAGACGCAACTGGTTTTTGTGCCGTGCCCAGAATTGACTTCCGACTTGAACATCATACAGGAATTGTCCATTTATTTTGCGGATGATGCCTGGTACCCAGTTTGGCTGGCCAGGTCTGTAATTCCGAGCAAACACTGGTGTGCCAACTGAAAATGCTTTTGTTTTGTTAGGGCTTGGTTGTTGCCTTTGTGGCTGGGGACGTAAAGCGTCCAGTGTGGTACGGAGTTTTCGTCCCATAAGTGCCTCTGCTGGTGATAGACCATTCTTCACAGCTCCATTTGGTGTTATTCTATATGAAAGGAGGAAAGCATGTAGTATCTCCTCTGTTGTTCCCTCCCCGTTCTTGCTTTTAGTAGTGCCCTTTTGAATGTGTCTACAAATCTTTCGGCTTGTCTGTTGGATTGAGGATGATACGGTGGCGACCGAACGTGTGTAATGCAACACGATTTGCAGAATAGTTGGAATGACTCAGACATAAATTGTGTTCCGTTGTCTGAGACTAAAGTCTCGGGTAAGCCGTGTTGACTAAATAGCCGCCTAAGTACTGTTATTGTAGACTGAGTGTCAGTCTGTTTCATTGGAAAAACTTCTGGCCATTTGGAATGGGCATCAACAACTACCAGAAAACTAAGGCCATTGATAGGGCCAGCAAAGTCTATATGTATTCTGGACCATGGTCGCTCTGGGTATGTGCAGCGAGAATCAACAATCTGAGGTGGATTCTTTTGCGCTTCCATACACTGGATACAACGTTTAACAGTATGCTCAATGTCTGTGTCTGTTAGGCCAATAGACCACGCTGCGGGCTAGTGATTTCATTCGGTTAATGCCTGGATGGCCCGAATGTAGTTGCTTAAGGACTGCTTGTCTGAGTTTAGTGGGAATAGCAACACGATCTGCAAACATCAAACAACCATCAATGACAGAAAGAGAGCCACTGCGCCGTTTGAACTGTTGGAGGTCTCCCGTGAGGTTAGGAGGCCATGTATGGTGAAGAAATCTGCACACTTTTTGTATCGTTGGATCTTGTTGTGATTCTCGCTTTATATCATTCCTTGTCACTGGAATTATCCGGATACAGTCTGTGAGCGTGCGTTGAAAATCGTCCTCGATGTTGATGGCAGCGATGACAGTTTCATCATCTGTAACTGATTGTGCACTAATGAGTCGTGACAAGGCATCAGCTTGGCCGAATTCTGTTGTCCGGCGGTACTATATAGTGAAATCGTACCCCAGTAGAATGATTGCCCACCATTGTAATCAGCTGGCTGAATATACCGGAATACCTTTTTTTGAGCCAAATATTGACAGTAGTGGCTTATGGTCTGTCAGAAGTGTAAAGTGACGCCCGAACAACATCTTATGGAATTTCTTCACAGCAAAAATAAGTGCCAGTGCTTCTTTTTCCACTTGACTGTAATTGCGTTCCGTGGGTGTCAGGGATCTGGCTGCATGCATGATTGCTTTCTCAGTTCCATCTGTGAATATATGCGAGATTTCCAACGCCATGATTTGATGCATCTGCTGCTACCACAAATTTCTTATTGGGATCAAAATGTGTGAGCAGTAGGTCCGAGTTAATGAGTGCTTTGATTTTGTCAAATGATTTTTGACAGTCCTCGGGCCAGGACCATTTTGTGTCTTTTATCAACAGTTTGTTGAGCGGTGATTTGATTTGATGGAGTGAAGGCAAGAAACTACTGTAGTAGCTCACCAATCCCAGAAATGCGCGTAGACCGCTAACGTCCGATGGGGATGGCATGTGTTGAATGGCTGCCACATTAGCAGGATCTGGACGACGACCCTGACAATCAAACATAAATCCCAAGTATTTAATGGACGGTAAATAAAAATGGCACTTTTCAGATGATAAATTGTGATGCGTATTTTGCTGTGTATACTCTACTATAGGGATTCATGTCCCGGCATTGCCCAGGAAAATATATTTCATCAAAAAATTCCGAAGTACAGATAATGTGAAAAGTTTGATGATTATGTAATCTGGAATACTTCGTAAGTAAAAAAAAAAAAAGTATCAACATCTTATGTTAAAGTTATAAGCAAAACTTAGTTGGCAATTTTTTTCTTCTCTAATCTTGAATACTTCATAAGTAAAAAAATCCCCAAAACAACGAAACGTAGTTGCTTATTTTTTGTTTTATTTTAATCAAGAAATGCCGGACCCAACATTGAAATACGGTAGCGGCAGGCTTATTGCCACCAGAAAAAAACACGAAAAAAGATGATTAGAAAGCAAAATACGGATATTGTGAATAATAATATATTTATGTAATCTGGAATGCTCAGTAAATAAGGCAAAAAAAGGAAAAAAACTCAACATGTTACGTTAAAGTTACTTACGTTGAACTGAGAAACTAAGTAAAAAGGCATCCGGCAAAGGCGGCATTGTAACTCGCTTGACGTGATCTGCAAGCTGTTCGTTAATTTAGTCCGCTAATTCTGAATGTGTAAAAAAGTAATTGGAATAAACAGTCCAAATGGCCAAATGAATGAATAAAACTGGGAGCAGTCATTATTTCAATCGAAAATGTACGGTGGAAAACAGTATTGTAGAAAAGTGAAACACAAACGGTATTCATGTCATTATTATTTTCCATGAAAAATTAGGCACCGGTTTTATGGATAGCGGTTAGAGTAGATAATTAGTAGTGAGTAAAAATTGCAGTCACCTTCTTTTTGGGATGCTTATTTGGGAGAAGCAAGTAATCAGGTTGAAATATAAGTATTTTTGAAAGAAGACGAAATAAAAAGCATAATTTCTGGAAACACGCATGAGGGCTTAGGCTGATTGGATGGCGGAACATATCATATGAAGGTTTTGGTTATTAAGCTATTATGTGTGAATGTAAACCAGAAAACTTGACTTTACTTTATTATATTGATATAATAAAATGATCATACTAGATATTCTGACTAAAATTATAAATTGTGCCATGTATCTATATAATAAAATTATCAGACAAAATAAGCTTGTGAATTGTTTGCATTGGTTCGCTGCTGTGAATTGACAAACGACTTTACTGATTAATTTTTACTGATTATTTTTTCTTACCTCAATCTTGATTATCGATTATGGATAAGTTTATTAAGAGAAAAGTGTACATTTTGTCAGTTGAAATGGTTTGTAATCTTTATTAGTAGCTTATATTTGATGTGTAAATTGAAATATTAGGAAAAACTGAATTTTAAGACAGGGATGCCGCTAAACTTTAAACAGCCTGAAACCTTACCCCCATAAAAAAGGGTGGGAACCTGTTGAACTTTAGCTCAATCTTAGTCAAGTAAATCATGATTTGTTGGATGATTTGAAGTAAATGTTATTGTTAGAATATTTAATGAGACCTCATCTAGAATATTGTATTCAATCCTGGCCACCAGTTGCTAGACATAGGAATTAAAATATAATAATAAAATTGAAAGATGCACAAATAAAATTTACTAAACTAATAAAAGTTGTAAAATGTTATTCGTACAGATAATATTTTTGATTAGTTTGTTGAGGTATAGTTTTGTTTTTATTTAATGAGGAAATTATTAATTTTTTTTTTATTTGAAAAGAACATCAGAGTATGGCTGAAAAGTGAATATTCCACAAAAAAACATCAACAGAAATATGCTTGAATAAAGCTTACAAACTATGACACTATTCTCTACTATATTTCTGGTGTCTGTCTGGGGATGCAATAGAAAATAAAGACCTATACTAAGATCAAACACCTCGGGTTAAATATTAACATGGAAATCGAAAATTTTAGAAAACTATTTGTACCTACTCGGCGTTGTCCAGGAGTGTATTTACTTGAAATTTATTGGCTTTTCTTTTTTTAAAACTATGCCCCACTTTTTTTTCTTTCAAAATATTACATTTTTGTTCCAATCAAAGGTAACTCTGCATGGGCGAATACAGTTTTATGTTCTTTTTTTTAATACGATGGCCATTTAAAAATAATTCCTACCCAAACAAAGTATTTTCTGGAAGGAATCGAATCAAATTACATTTTATTTTTCTTAATAGCATGCTGCAACGATCTACAAGAAAAACCGATGAACCAGAATCAGATATTGATTTTGTAGGAAGAAAGCTATTGATGACAAAGAAACCATAAAGTGACTGCCTGTATATATTAGATAAGAATAAAAATGCTAAAATGAGGTAATGATCTGAAGTACAGAGGGGTCCTCCTCATCGAACCCTGTGTACCTCCTGGCATTTTCATGTTCATATTACCAAATTGATTCTGCACTCCACTTTTAATTGGTTTGTGTTAGTTCTGGTCTAATTAATTGATGTTTCTCTTTCAATGTTAGGACATTTGACAAGCAAAACCCAAATAATTTGCGATGGGTTTGTATAGCTTTAACCTTTATATATTTCTTTTGACATGAATAGCTATTTAAACGATACAATAGGCAGCAGAGTTGTGACTAAATAGGCAATTTATAAAAGAATAAAGCCAATTATTTTTATAAAAGAATAAAGGCAATCAAAATCTAAAGGTCATAAAATGTGATATTTTCCAAGGACATTATTTTTTTTTAAAGTTTTCGGCATTCAGTGTTTTCATATTTACTCAAAAAGCCATTTTGTTTCTTATGTATTTGTGATACAAAGAATTGGCTAAGTTTAGCTTGGAGTCAGGTGAAAAAACTCTGAATGAAAAGGACCTTCTTTTGTTGACTTCCTATTCATAAAAGTCATACATACTTTCGTTTGAAAAAGTTTCGCCCAAAAGGCGCCTATGGTTGTAGTTTGATTTTTTTAAGTATTGTATGGTTTATTAAAACACCAGGACTTCTCCATTGTTCAAATCCATATTTTATTTTTGTACACGTAACGCTTTTAAATATATATGAGCAGAAGTCAAAATGTTCTTCTGCAATCACTTTAATGCGCGAATAGAAAAACATTTAAATAAGTATTGGAAAACATGTGACCCATTAGGTCACCCTTGAGCTTGAGCTAAATTGTTTGAATCAGGAAAAAATGAGTTTTCAAAGCCAGTTAAATATAAAGACAACATCACAAATTAGCCTCTTTCTGTTTGCTATTTCTCTTTCTTTTCTCCAACTACAGGTTAAATGTGATATTCCTTTTTTTTTTATATAATGGACTATTCCTATATTTTTTTATTCTGTCCTTTATTACATTTGACTGTTCATAAACAAAGTGGTAGATGCATGAATGATAGATACAGTATAAAATAAGAGTGTGAGGTCAAACAAGACACAATGAGAGATGAAGAGGATGATAGACAGCCACTTAGTCAGAGATGGGTCACTTGGTGAGATAATGGCAATTTACTGCTAATTAAAACAATTAAAATGGAACCTTTTCAAACATAACTCAATCCCAAAATTAAGGAATATTTTAGCATGCATTTTGTGTGATTAGAATATAAGAAAAAAGCATTAGGAGAACAAACGTTGATTAACTCAGCTTTAGTATAATAATAGATTTGACATTAGAGATCTGTTGGTAAATTCAGACATTACATTAGCTGTTTTGATGCTAGACCTGTTAAATCAGTAGAAAACACGACAAACATAAAGAAAATGCGAAGAACAATGATCATCGTTAACATAATGAATGATAATTATTTACGGAAAGAAAAGTGTTGTCATTTGTTGTGGTTGCAGGTGTGTGAGTATATGACATGCTGTACATTGAAAGTTAAATGAAAGAGATAAAGTAGTAATACGTTTGAGAAAGTTATCCAGTTTGGTAGGAATTATGTTAAATGTCTTCTGCAAGAAAATTACTGGTTATAGGAAAGTTTGGCATGTTGATGCTGTCTTGTAGTTGCTGGTGATGATGATTGAGTTTGTGTTCAACATGGCATATTATCGCCATAGCGTTGTTGTTATTACAAAAGGGAGAATAAATGAAGTTGATTGTTTTAGTGTTTGAAGCTGATAATTCTGTTGGATAGATGAAAAATTAGTTAAAACTTGTACGTTTTTATTGATGCGAAAAGAGACTGTTAAGGGTGTTATAGCATCATGTGACATTATTGACATCTTCGCTTGATCTGTCTCTTTCTCTCTTCGAATTAGTGCTTTTATATACAACTTTGTAGAAAGTTCTAGATTCGACCTTTTCTTGGCATGCACGCATTTTATTGGTTTATCTGTCACGGATGCACACTTCGTTCGAATTGACATCTAGGTGTGAACATCTGAAAATAACTTATATTATTTAGAAAATCAATGAAAAGACGATAGGATGTATTTTAAAAAGGAGGAGGCTCGGTTTTTAAGTGAGAGCTAATATTAAATTTTTAACAAAACTTGAATGATAATCTTTTCAGATCATTGATGTCTTGCAGCAAGGTTATGGGGATGCTGCTCCTTCAAAAAAAAAAATGCAATTTGTAGGCAGGTTAAGCATTTCAAGGACTGTAGAGATACCCACAACAATGATCTGAAAGAGTAAAGGTTGACAACCTATGTGGCTCTATTGTGGCACTAAACGTGGTCATATGTGCTGTGAAAGTCACTCAGTTTCGTATTCTAGGTGACTCCGCACTAAATATAGTCCAATATCGCCATACACATTTAGACTGGTTGCTCTGTCAATCGTTCTACGCTCACGCTGTGTTTAAAAGATCCGCAGAACTTTGATGTTGACGATGAAGGAATGGATGAGTGCTTGGGTTAGTAGATGTAGAAGAGTTGAGGTAAAGTGTCAGTTGACAGGGGAAGGCCAAGGAAAACATGGCCGGAAGTGATAAGGAATGATTTGAGAGAAAGAGGTATAAATACAGACCTGGCCAGAGATAAGTTAGTTTGGAAGTCAATTTCTAAAAGTTGTCCAACGCATGCTAACATAGAACAGACGTTAAACCGAATGTGTGAATTGAACTTGCTACCTCGACTGTTCTACATCTACTAACCCAAGAAGTCTCATCCATTCTTTCAATGTGGCCAATAAGTGTGAGTATATGTGTTTGTAAATATAGTCTCACCATTCCTTTTAATGCCAGTTCTTTTGTATTCTGTGACCCCCTGATGACATAATTCTATTTCAATTTCTTCTATTGCTAGACTCAGTTCCTTGCTTTGTATCACGTCTCTCCTTTCACCACCAATGCTCAGATTCTTGTTTTGCCCCAGTCAAACTAAACGGCTCTCCCCTTGAGGAAATCCCTTGTTTTGATAAGCTCCTAGGTCAGACTTTCATTCCAGATCTAAAATAGAAGACATATCCAATCTGTTGCTAAAGTTGCTGGAAAAATGGTTGCATCATTCTATCACTCCAGAAAGTACCCGACTCCTAATGCAATCCTCTACCTATAAAAGAGTCAGATACGTCCTAAGATGAAGTACTGTTGCCACATCTAAGGAGGTGCCACCCAAAACACTCTTTTACCTTAACAGAATACAAAATCAACAGTAATCTAATGGGGGAGGTCTCTTCTCTATAACCCCTTCCACACAGAAGAGACATTGCTAGTCATTTTCTACTCTATCCTTATTTCCATGGAAGGTGTTTGACTGAGTTTCAATCTCTTGTTCCTCCTTGTTAGACATTCACAGCAAGAACTCATCTTGCTAACACAACTGCAAAGAACTTCCCTTTGTTCTTCTGTGTACCTTAAGCCAAACCGAATTTTCATGAACTTAGTTTCTTTCCAAAAACTTTTCATCTGTGGAAAACATTACTACAGGATTACTTCCATGTAGACTACAACATGGTAATCTTCAAATCCAATCTCAATAAATACTCGCCATAACCCGTCCTCATAAGTAATCAAATTTTGTTCCTTCCACTCGTTTTTTTTAATCCTCTCATAATATTCTTCACCATTCAACCGACAATCAATCCATCTCATCAGCCCTTATCCTCGTGTGGCTTTTGACCTTGATAAGTGCTGACTCATTTGCATTAAAAACCCACTCTTTTAAAAGTGAGGTCAGCTATTTTGAATATTATTAATAGATTTAAAAGTGGCCTACATATGTTTATTATCGTGTGAATTTAAAGACAATTATTTCTACTGAATAAACGATTTCCAGCTTGAATTAAAGTTTAAAGGCAAAAAATCAAATATTATTGTTCTTTTGTGTTCCTAAACAAACAAAAAAGAATTAATTTTTAAATCCCCCTCCCTCGCATCGCTTGTAAAAAATAAATAAATAAGACAAAAACAAATAAAACTTTTTTACATCAAATGTTCTTTTTCAAAATAAAAATATTAACTAAATGAAACTTTATACCCAATAATTTCTCCCCAAGCATTCAGAATCTGAATACAATATTTTTTGGTTTATTTTTCCTATTTATAAACGTATTGTAATGAAGATTCTGTGTCTGTCTGTAACAGAAATATTATTATCGACGGAATGGGTATGATACTAGTTCATATATAAAAATTGTTTTTTTTGTGAAATTGGAGAAACTTGTAATGGCTTTTACATTTTACCAAAGTTTTTGAATAGCTAAGTTATCTTGCCAACTTGGTAGAGTAATCTATTTCTTATTTTTCATTTCCACTCTTCATCTCTCTCTCTCTCTCTTTTTTCTCACTTTCTCTCTCGAGCCCTCCATCTCTCCTCTCTTTTTATCTCTCCCCCCATCTCTCCTCTCTTTTTATCTTTCCCCCCATCTCTCCTCTCTTTTTATCTTTCCCCTCATCTCTCCTCTCTTTTTATCTTTCCCCTCATCTCTCCTCTCTTTTTATCTCTCCCCCCATCTCTCCTCTCTTTTTCCTCTCTCCATCTATCTATTTGTCTATCTGTCTATCTATCCCCAACTGATTAGAATTCCCTCCACACCATCCACAGGTGTCTCCATTGGCAAAAAATAATATATTGTTTTTCTCTATGGCAGAAATACAAGAAATCCCAATGATATTTTACTTATGTCCAACTCATTGGGGGGAGGGGTCATGGTTTACGATGCATATATCATCACAGGCGACAGAAGTTCACAGCCAATCGGATCTAATGGAAACAGTTATATTTTTTAAGATGGAATTGTGAAAATGCAGTAGGTTGCATTTTCTTTAGTAATGTATATGAATGGCGGAGGTTACAAATGTTAGATGCTCAACCGGAGGAAAGAGCGGAGGCACAAGATAAAGTGAAAATATCTTTGGTTTCATTTGGGCCACCCCAGAAGAATATTTCCCTTTGAGGTGAATAAAAGGCTGGACCCATGCGGGTATGTTCGTGGATTGTCGCCATGATAATTCTGTCTGTCAGTTATCTCAGGTTGAGATCTTAAGTGGCTAGTCTGTTATGTATTATCCATTTTTTTTTTTGCAGGTAAATATAACCAAACAAAGGATTTATTTATTTAGTCTGCAGGGCTGGGGATAAAAAAGAATACCACAAGTCTCAATTTTCACTGTGGTATTCTTTGTTTATCTCCAGCCCCACAGACTAAAAAAAAATCCTTTCGTTAGTGATATTACCCACCAAAAAAATTATGGTTAAAAAAAAAAAAAAAGGGCACCTTAATACATAACACACAGAAAGGTATGTACCCCGCAGCTGGGGGTAAAATAGTAACTCGTATTCAATTATTTAAATGCAATATCCAGTGTTTCGTCATTAAATAACTCAAATGGGTTGATCTAACATATAAAGTTATCTTGTCAGATTTTTATAGTCTGAACCAAAATAACATTTTAAGCTGACAATTCAAATTTCGCTTCTGACTAACTTATATTCATATGTTATTGTTGTACCATGTTATTGGCAATATAATATACTTTGTTACAATTTATATTTAAAATTACTTTTACTTATTAAAATAAAATGACTTTATTGCATCTCGGGGGTGGGTGGGGGAAAAGTAGTTAGCTATAAAACAGACAAACTTAATTAGTGGCAGGCACTATATTTTTATACTATAAAGAAGAATTGCAAACAAACTGAAATCAATTTTAATTATTCAGACAAGATGGCAGAATAAACATTGTCTGAAAGTAATGAACGCAAACAACAACGAAATAAGAGTTGACTTACCAAAGTTTAATTTCCAAAATCTGTTAGTCTTTGCAATGCAATCATAATTGGATAAGCAAAGCAACAGTACATTTTTGTTCCCCATCCCACAATTCCGAAGTAACCTTGTTTCTCCCCAGGTTTGATGCCAAGAAGTTTCATTTATCTCCCGCCCTAGGCGGAAGATTTGACACAAGGTCAGGAAAGTGGGATTTAAAAAGCCAGCACCCTAAAGGAAGGCCACTTTGGTCAAACAAACATTGTCTGGGCAGCCTTGTCGGCATTTCTCGGTTGGAGCGCCTCAGCCGATTAGCAATAAGCTAATCCCTTCTCAAAGTGCAGGAAGGTAAAGCCTGGGAAGGTGGACCTTCTAGAGCTGCACAGGACCATACCTCAGACTGACAGAGTACACGGTCACGCCAACTACAGCATGTCCAAAACTTTGTCGGCCTGATTTTGGTATGAAGTAGTCACCTCGGAGGGCGGGTGGCTGGTAGAGATAAATCAAAAAATCTATACAAAATACTCAAAACGTTTTTTTGTTTTTTAAACAAGTCTCTCTCTTTCTCACTCTTCTCTCTCTTTGCATGTCTCTCTCACTCTCTCTCTTTGAGTGTCTCTCATTCTCTCTCTCTCTTTGCATATCTCTCTCATTCTCATTGCGTGTCTCTCTCTCTCTCATTGCGTGTCTCTCTCCCTCTCTCTGCATGTCTCTCTCTCTCTCTCTGCATGTCTCTCTCTCTCTCTGCATGTCTAACTCTCTCTCTCTGCATGTCTAACTCTCTCTCATTGGGTGTCTCTCTCTCTCATTGCGTGTCTCTCTCTCTCTCATTGCGTGTCTCTCTCTCTCTCTCATTGCGTGTCTCTCTCTCTCTCATTGCGTGTCTCTCTCTCTCTCATTGCGTGTCTCTCTCTCTCTCATTGCGTGTCTCTCTCTCTCTCTCATTCCGTGTGTCTCTCTCTCTCTCATTCCGTGTGTCTCTCTCTCTCTCATTCCGTGTGTCTCTCTCTCTCTCATTGCGTGTCTCTCTCTCTCTCTCTCATTGCGTGCCTCTCTCTCTCTCTCTCATTGCGTGTCTCTCTCTCTCTCATTGCGTGTCTCTCTCTCTCATTGCGTGTCTCTCTCTCTCATTGCGTGTCTCTCTCTCTCTCATTGCGTTCTCTCTCTCTCTCATTGCGTGTCTCTCTCTCTCTCATTGCATGTCTCTCTCTCATTGCATGTCTCTCTCTCTCTCTCTTTGCGTGTCTCTCTCTCTCTCTTTGCGTGTCTCTCTCTCTCTCATTGCGTGTCTCTCTCTCTCATTGCGTGTCTCTCTCTCTCATTGCGTGTCTCTCTCTCTCATTGCGTGTCTCTCTCTCTCTCATTGCGTGTCTCTCTCTCTCATTGCGTGTCTCTCTCTCTCATTGCGTGTCTCTCTCTCTCTCATTGCGTGTCTCTCTCTCTCTCTCTCATTGCGTGTCTCTCTCTCTCTCTCTCATTGCGTGTCTCTCTCTCTCTCATTGCGTGTCTCTCTCTCTCTCTCTCTCATTGCGTGTCTCTCTCTCTCTCTCTCTCATTGCGTGTCTCTCTCTCTCTCATTGCGTGTCTCTCTCTCATTGCGTGTCTCTCTCTCTCTCTCATTGCGTGTCTCTCTCTCTCTCTCTCTCATTGCGTGTCTCTCTCTCTCTCTCTCTCATTGCGTGTCACTCTCTCTCTCATTGCGTGTCTCTCTCTGCGTGTCTCTCTCTCTCTCTCTCATTGCGTGTCTCTCTCTCTCATTGCGTGTCTCTCTCTCTCTCTCTTTGCGTCTCTCTCTCTCTCTCTCTTTGCGTGTCTCTCTCTCTTTGCGTGTCTCTCTCTCTTTGCGTGTCTCTCTCTCTCTTTGCGTGTCTCTCTTTGCGTGTCTCTCTCTTTCTCTCTTTGCGTGTCTCTCTCTCTCTTTGCATTTGTCACTCACTTTCTCTTTCTTTCTGTCCTTCTCTTACCCCCCTCTCTGTCTTTTTTGTCTTTCTGTCTCTGTCTCTCTCTCTCTCTCTGTTTTTTTCTCTCTCTGTCTCTGTCCGTCTTTCTCTTGATTTCTCTCTCTCTCTCTTTCTGTCTCACTTTCTCTCTCACTTTCTCTCTCTCTCTACCCCTCTGTTTCCATCCCCCATGTATCCTCACATGAGTCCAAATTAAAACTCCATAAAGGATTTTTATTTCTCTCCCTTAAGACCCGCCACCCGACAAAACTCAACGGCTTTTATAAATCCTCTGCCAAATCTTTTTGCTGTCTGCTTCCGATGGAGTTTGTACCGCAGTCAATACAGCAGCTGCTACAGCTACTAATATTACTATTTCATCCAAACAGAAACAAATATTAGTCCCCTCCAAAACGCTACCAACCTTACTCTTTCTCTCTCTCTCTTACTGTTTGATGTTGTATTGCTCGACTATAATTGCCAGTAAATGCATTTACTTATCAACTTTCCAATACGTATCTTTCTCATTGCGAAATTTCATCTACAATCTTTTAAAAATAAATGATTTTCTTGGCACTTCAGCATTAAATTTCGCCCCCAAAATGTTTGTTTTGGAATTTTTGAGATGAAGAAGTTGTATTACTTGAAATACTATTCTCATCTTGGTTTATATTTTCACGTTTCAGCCGATGCAACCTGAAGAAGGTCGGCGATTATATCAACCGAAACGTTATGAAAATAACAACCAAGATGAGAATAGTAGTTTGAATAATACAAATTTTAAAAAAAGTTTCTGAGACTATGCAATTTCTAAAATATTTTTATGAGCACTTAGAACAAAATCTATTAATTTTAATTATTTGATCGGTCATCACTGGCCAGTATCTGATAGGTGCAGATCACAATGAACAGTCCAGGACCATCCGTTCTGAGCCAGCCCTCATCCAATTCTGTCCCAGATCTTGTAACGAATCATGCTATCTTATTGTCTGTCAGCCGGACTGTGACACTCTGGATTTAGAAAAATGTTAAGAGTTAAAAAGTGCACATTAAAGAATTTCGATTTTGGAATGATTTTTTGAATACTTTGTGGTGGCTGATTTCCCAGAAATATGAAATTTATGTAATTTTATTTCAATTGTAAGGTCTGCAGCAAGGAGATGATCCTTTCGGTGTCTCTTGGAAAATACATGAAGCGTTTTTCAAGCTCTGAGAAGTAAGCTGGAAGTGTGGTAGAGCATGTTAACAACAAAATGATTCCGAACAGAGTTTTCTTTCTTGTTTCGGACTTTTTTTAGATGAGGATAATTTGGATTATTCGGCTACTATTCTTATCTTGGTCATTATTTTCACAACGTTTCGGCTGATGTAATCTCTGATCTTCTTCAGACACATTTTTTCGAACTTGGGAATCTTTGTCAAACCTATACAGAATTGCGACCTGAACTCTTTATTCAATCCACGGGAGCAGATTGTTCTCATTCAGTCAGCCATGACCAAGTAGATGTGTTAACTAATTATAACTTTATTCTTAGATATTATCACCTGTAGTAAGGATTGAACCTTCAACTTTATCTGTTGGATTAAATAATGGGTTCAGTTAGAAATTCCATATTGGTTACACTTTAGATTTTTGTTTGTTATTCCAGTGATTTCATACCATTGGCCTCTTCAGTTGTTTAGCTAAACTTAATGCTTAAGCATCACACATTCATCTTCAACGTTGATTTTAACTGCTATACAAATAATAGAAGTTGTGTGATTCGATTCTGGATCATTTTTGTTATCTTTTTTTTTTTCTTTCTTTTTTTTTTCTTTCTTTTTTTTTTTTTTTTTTTTTTTTTTTTGAGCCAAACCCAAAGCTTCCGTACTTTCAATCGACTCTAGCATGTCACAACGTGGGATGCTCGGTCGCCAGTGAAATTACACAAAGCCCGGACAAAATTCCAATTTAATTGGTATTAATACTAGGAAATGTTTTTGCTAGTATATATAATGTAAATGTTGAGTTTGCTAATGAACAACTGATTGTGACAATTTCTTGTTGATGTATGCTATCCCTTCTCAAGGAGGAGGTAATACCTGAGAAGATGGTTTCATGACAACAGAACATATATTACACTACTCTGCCAAAGGATAAGATAATGCCTGGGAGGATAGTCTCATGAAAACAGTACAGATACTACACACCCCCCTCCCGAATTAAGCATTGAAAGATGAGCAATATAGTTTCGGCTTCAGACAGACAGATACCAAATCTCCATTAGTAATAGATTATTAAACTAAACTCTATGTTGAATCTATAAACATTTATTTCAATGAGTCACATAAGGATCCATCTTATTTTACATCAGATTCATTAGAAAATTGTTAAATAATGTCTTTTTTTAAATTCTATATTATTGTTTACTAATTTAAAACATAATTGTGTAGTTACTAGATATCATTAATTTTAAACATTTTATCTTATACTAGCTGTCTGTACCCGGCATTGCCCAGGAATATCTTTACTTTCATTAATAATTTATTTCAGTGAAATAGGATTTCTTCGCCTGCATAAAAAACATTATTTGGGCCATGAATAAATGTAAAAAAGATTTTGCATTCTCTTTTAAAATAGGGAAAAAGCTAATCGTTTATTTATTTTTCCTTCCAACTCATCAAAGTGAAAAGTTGACCATGATTTAAAAATTAGAATAAATGTATAAAATAATGTTTGTCCTCAGGCTGGAATTAAATTCGAAATCTCGTTTCAGCAGGCTGGCATCTTATTAATTTGGCCACTAGACCAGTCATATTAATACACAAATTATAGAAGCATGCTCTGGAAACTTTAAATAACGTTCAATTGATGGAAATCTCCTATCAAAAAGGAAGGAGAAGGGTGCGGTGTAATAGAAGTGAAAATTTAAAAAAATTGACTCTAGATATCTTGCAAATTTCTTCATGATGTTATTGGTGGCAGGAAGAGGACTTCGGACTGCAGATTATCTCCTCCAATACCTTCTATGGTATTAGTAATCAAACCAAAACTCTTAATTGGATTGAGCATGAAATTCAATGAATTCGATTGGAAATTAAATTTTTCTTTTTAAGAACATAAAACAATATTTGACCTAACTGCCTGAACAGTTTTAAGTATGTACCTTTATTGACAAAGCTATTAACACGAAAAATGGACCCAACTTTATATATAAGATGACAATTTTCTGGTTTGTTAGTTAAATTTAATTTTCTAATCTGCTATGCTATGTTCAAATCCTATTGGATCTATTTCATGGAATTATGCACTAATACTGTTAAGAAGGGTATGAACCCACAATTTCTCAATCTTCTATAGGTGACGTAATGAAACAACTTATGTTCAATTAATGTTATCCAATTGTTTACAATAGACATTGTGATTCATCTTTAAGTAATCTTAAAAAAGGGTGGATGTGCCATAAAATAGAGCAACCAAATTGAATACAACCATTTTTTAGAGTTAACTGATCTGTAATGAGGAAAATCCTGATGCGACCCATCAAAATAAATTGAATTGATTTGATTTTTCTGAGCCGTTTTTATAACCGCAAATCAATTGTCCTTCTGACCTTCTTGTTCTCTTTAGAACAATAATTTTAAAGTGCCTTTGCACCAGATTAATCTTGAAATTAGGTCATGTCCCCCCTTGTGACCTAGGATAACAAATGAGTATATATATATATATATATATATATATATATATATATATATATATGATAGCATAAAAAGATAAGTTGTTTTTTATACCATTACCATAGTTTTATGTGCAATCTTAAGACAGTCTAATCGCCGAGATTTGGGTCTCGGAGATTAGTCCTCTCTTCCCCCCTCCCTCGTTGGCAGAAGTTTAACAATGTAAAAAAAAAAAAAAACTTGTGTGAAATGACTGAGATCGAACCATAAACCTCTCGGTCTTGGATCTTTGCTGCTAACGTTTCGGCTACGAAAGCGAGTATAAAATCTATGAAAAAATAGGTGATTTAACCAAAGCCAGTCAGTAGCTGGCATGCGTGTTATTGTATGATTCGCCGTAAGACGACCGAATGTAGGGTCCACCAGTCCCACGTTTTGGATCATTTCTATACCAAGAAATCAATGTTTTTTTCCAATTTTTGGATATTATGCCTGTGAAAGATGTAGGAATAAGAAAATGTACACTTTATGAGATCTGTCAAATATCTTTGCGTATAGTGACTTAATTCGGAAGTTAAGTCATTGAAGAAATTGTAGCTGCCATGTTGAAAGATGAAATACTGGAAGGTACTATGTTCGGAATTACTATAAATGCATATGTAATAAGTAGAAATAACGTAATCTGATATTCTAGGAATTAGTGAGAGCATACATTAAATGTGTGGGTAATGTTTTGTATTATGTAGTAAATTAATAGACGAATTGGAAATAATAACGGACAATTTTTTAGAAGTAGACGTTGTTTATTAATTCCTGATGTCGATGGGGAGAGTGTCAGTACTTAAGTGTTAGGGGGAAAAGTTTTTTGCTACCACCTATATGGAGCAGGTTTTGAGGAGAATCGAAGATAGTGGGCCAAAAGTAATATTTAGTGTTAACTGGAGAAAAATAATGACAAATTTACTAAAACATGCTCAAGTGAATAAGCGTAATATAGTGGTGAGTTTAGTAGCCTGTGATGCATGTGGTTATTTTCCTATTCTTCAAGAAGGTACAGGGGAAAAATCGTCTTGACTTTATATATTAGATTATGCTCAGTCTGAATGTAAATAGAAATTTTGAACTGGGCAAAAAGGTAATTACACTGATAGTTGCGAGAATCTATTTACATTCAGACTGTATTGCCTAACGTTATAAATCTCTCTCTATATATATTAAATATGTTGTCACTCTCCTCCGCCTCAATATACGTCTTAAATAATTCATTTCCCTCTCTCTCTCAAGATATATATTAAATGTTGTCGCTCTCTCTATATGTGTATTGAAATAGTGAGTGAGTGAGTTTCTCATTTTTTTCATTTTAAAAAATGTAATCACCTCGCTTGGATGCTTGAATAAGACCGTAGGGTCGAAATAAATTATTGCACCGGTGATTGTGATTCCGTGTTACTTTATTTTATTCTTGCTCTGTTTATTACATTGAGCTCTCATACCCGGATTTCCTTCTGGAATTCATTTGACTCTAACACACTATATATATATATATATATATATATATATATATATATATATATATATATATATATAATTTTGTCATGATCAGCTTTCATTGGGACTACGGCAGCGTACAAGTGATAATGATAATAAAAAAATTTATAAAAAAATCGGAATCGGCTTGTTGGTCCCTGGATCTGATATCAGCAACAGAACACCGGGTGAGGGGGGAGTTCTTTAATTGAAGACACCGAATATAGAGATGAGGAACAAAAACATATATATATATTATGCTAGACTCATACGTGTCTTGACGGTTGTCTAGTTGAAACGTAATAAAGGATCTCTTCCCCCTCTCTCTGTTGGGTTTGAAGAAGACGGCATCACTTTGTGACGTCATCCATTGTTATGGTTATCACCATCTCTTTTAATGGATGACATCACAAAACGATGATGTCATCCAGTGTGCATGGAGACAAACAAGATAAACAAATCCACAGAGTTTTAGTAGTATAACTAGAACCTCTGGGTCTGCTATTTATCTACGTCCCACGCAGTAGAATGTGACACAAGGTCGGAAAGTGGGTATGCACTCCAGAGGAGGAGTGCTAGCGGCGTCTTAAAAAATTGCCTGGGCAGAGTGCCTCAGACATTAAGTATTAAACTTAATCCTCCCCAAAGAGGGGTGGCAAAGCCTGGGAGCGTTACTTCCCAGATCTGCACAGGACAGACCCATAGACCGGCATCACAAGGCCTGAAGACCCGGACAATACCAGTATGGAGTGCAGTATCCATCGGAACAGATACTACACTTTGATCTTAGCCAAATGGCCAAGAACGCGCCTCTGGGTCTAAGCGGTTTATCTAATATATATATATATATATATATATATATATATATATGTGTGTGTTTATCGTTCAAGTTTTAAAGTATTGCATGGAAAGTTAATAAAATTGAAATATAAGCCAAATTAGCAATACAAGATTAATTTATTTTTTTTTTTTTTTATTTTTTTCTTACATGTACGAAAAAAAAAAAAAAATTAATCTTGTATTGCTAATTTGGCTTATATTTCAATTTTATTATATATATATATATGTTTTAATGCTTTTGTTATTTCTGCATTTATGAGGTCATAAAGAATCTCTGTCTGATGTTTACAACCTGTTTTAGTTGATGATGTCATCCCTTTGTGAATTATGTATTCAATACTATATATAACAAATACTGATGCAATGGGTCACAGGTGGGGGAAGGGCGAATGATAAGAGAAGTTGTGGGAGAGTTGAATGATGTAAATGATTAAGAGAAAGGAGAGAGAAGAGAGAGGGTTTATTATGAGAGCACAAGAGTTTCATAAATATTGATGCATGTTTGTTTGAAAGCAGCAGCAGCCGTAATCTCCTGGCTGCTACTGATGCAAATAATACAGGGGCAGCATTTATTTTCCGGCACCTCTTTCAATACAGACAAAATCATGAAAGGGAACTTGATAATCTCGATGTTGCCAGATTAGTTTACTGGTCGGTCAACAGATGGCTCTGGGTGTAGAGCTTGCCATCAATTTTTTTGTTTACACTGCACCTGCTGGTGGTAGTATCACCTTATTTATATTTTATTTTTCTTAAATGTCTTCCTAGTTATGGTTTCACTGGCAAATTCAATGTACAATTTGTGGTGTTAAACATAACCAGGCGTCTATTTCTATCTAAAGTTGAATTACTGAAAAAACTTAGTGGTGTTATAGTTTAGAGATATGATAGGTGTATAATTAGTGGTTTAGGGGTGTTTTGATGAATAATTATTATGGTGAAATCAGATTGTTCTGCAAGACTTTGGAACTAAGAGTGCCAGAAAATCGGTGTTGCATCTGTACTGACTATCTGTGGGCACGTGTGTTTGAAAGCAGCAGCAGCAGTAACTTGAAATTTTAAAATATTTATGAAAACATTTTGGAATTTCAAGATATCCAATAATATATATATATATATATATATATATATATATATAACAAATGGTCTAGTTACGAATAGGTCTTGTGCTGCAACAGAAGCTTAATTATCTACATTACCACAGGACTGCTTCCCTACTGATTACAACTTGATCATTTATAAATCCAATGTCAACAAATTATTGTCATGAACCGTCCCCTAAGTAATAAAATACAGTTCATATGATTGATCAATATTAGTACTCCGATAGTGTTCCTCATCTTTCGACTGTCAATTATTCTCGTCTCACTAACCTTTATTCTCAAGTGGCTCTTGGCCTTGATAATGGTGACCCACATAGTAAAAAAAACAACTTTTCACTTGTCTTTTACTGTCTGCAAAACAGGGATCAATTTACAATGTATAAACTTGGAAATGGAATTCCTCCCTTGCTCTCTTTAAAATGTAAGAAAAGTTATTTGAACAAAATTTTTTTTTTAAATAACTCTATAAGGTATGTGATTGATTGATCCAAAGTTCTGCCATGAAATGCTGGTAGGTAATTCTTATATCCAATTAAAGTGCTATTTCATTTATTTTTTTTTTTTAATTTATTGACTCGTAAAATTTCGATTTTAGTTTCAATGTAGTTTAAGGAATTTGGTATTTCTTTAAAAAAAAAATTGTTTGACATTTAGCCTTATTTTGACTGAGATCCAAGTAAAATTTTAACTTTTAACTTTGTTCTTCAATTTTCTTCTTTTTGCACTTATGTTCACATACGTTCTTAAAATTCAGCTGAATGATTCCACACATTCTTTCCTATTGCAATTTATAAGACTCATAGATTGGTCCGTGTGGTTGTCTCCCTTTGTCCCTTTAAGGCTCGTGTGGATTAGACAAAAAGTAAACCCAAACACCACTCCCCAAGGAATCACGTGAGCCAAACTAAAACGCTTAGGGTTCTCGACACTTTTTCCATTAATTTCCAATTAATTTTACCTATCTTAGGACGGGTATTCATTTAGTGATTACATTTTTCAAAAATTGTTCTTTTTAAATTATTTTAATTTTTAGAGTTAAGGTTCATTTTCCAACTTTAATTCACTGTAAAATGAACACCGACTTACAGTGTAAGCGTGCATATTTATACTTTTGTTATATCATCTGACTTCCTATTTAGGAGCAACTGCAACATCTATATTATGCTACTAAAACTTCGGACCTTGCTTCCTTGATTGTCATCATGCACACTGGATGATGTCAGGAAAGATGAATAATGTAAATGATGGGTAAATGATAAGAGAAGTGGAGTTGGGAGGAGTTTAATGATGTAATTAAGAGAGAAGGGGAAATTGATGAAGGAGAAGAGAGAAATATGAAAGAGAGGATTTATTATGATATCACAAGAAAGTTTCATAAATATTTCTGTATGTTTGAAAAAACATAAGCAACCTTAAATGCTGTGTTAGAGAGAGTGATATGACATCACAATGAGAGAGGGAGTGAAATGGCAGATAAAAATAAACGAATGATTATTATCAACAAAAAAGTTATTTATTTGAAAATATCCCAAAATCATCTTCATTTTTTTAAGTTGTGAAAAGCTTTTATGACGTCATCCATTATCAAGTAAATACTTTCGTGTCAAAACATGGTTATCAACTAATGTCAAAGTTAGGAAATTATATATTTAATAATATATATAACAAATACTGACACAATAGGTCATGAGCGGAGGAAGGGCGAATAATGTAAATAAAGGGAGATTATGATTAGAGAAAATGGTGGGAGGAGGCGAATGACATGAGTCATTAAGAGAGAGAGAAAACAGGTGAGTGAGAGAGGAAGAAAGAGATGGGAAAGGAAGAAAGGGTCTTTTATGATATCACAAAAGCATTTGTGTGTATGTTTGTTTGAAAGCAGCAGCAGTAACTTGAAATTTTCGCATATTTATGAAAACATTTTGGAATTTCCAAATATTTAATGATATATGTAAAAAATGGTTTAGTTAGGAATAAAAGTTATGTAATATAACAAAAGTTTTAATATCTCCACTCGTCTTTATTGTTCGCATAACAGGAATACATTTACGATGAATTAACCTGGAAATGGAATCTCCCTCTTCCCTTCTAAAATGTAAGAAAAGATTTTGCTGCTCACCTCTCTACTTAGAATGCCCCTGTAGGTATGGCCCCTAATTCACAGTAGCCCCCTACGTCTCTGGCAATGTGCCTTGTTTTGGGTTAAAAAAAAAAAACTAAAGAAAAAAGTTATTTAAGAACAAACAAAAATAAAAATAACTCGAGAGGGTATGTGATTGATCCAAAGTTCTGCCATAAGATGCTGGTAGGTAATTCTTATTCTCATTTCAAGTGCTTTTTCAATTTATTGATTCATAAGGAATTTCGTGTTGCGTTTTCTTTCAAAATTTGTTTGTTATTTAAAGTTATTTTGGTTGACATCCAAAGAAAAGTTTAGCTTTTAACTTTGTATTATTTGTATTGATGTTATCGCACAATGTTGTAAGACTAACATCCCAGAGAAAGAGAACAATAGTCTGATAATTCAAATAATACAAATTATCACTCTTTACCTAAAAAATCTCGAAACATAATATGCTTTTAACTTTGTTACTTTTCTTTTTGTACTTGAGTTTGCATACGTTTTTAAAAATTCAGTTTAATTAATCCACTGTTTTTTTTTACATTAGAATTTATAAAACACTGATAGATTAGTCTGTTGTACTATCCTGCAATCCTGTGTGCGTCTAACTACCATTGTGATAATCTCATGGCCGTGGATGTCTCCCAGGGTGGAATCTTATCGTCCTTGCATGGCACCACAAGATACTAGACATCGATAGTCACATTTCTATTTTAGAGCGGCGTTTGACCATTGTCTTGATCCCATGTTGTGTCTAAGACCTCAAAAACTTGTGTGGTTTGTTGCCCATGTCCGAACTGAAAGTAACCGGTCGCATTGGGCCTGACTCATTCATTCTCTGCAGAGAATTATCTTGACCTCGGGTATGATGAATCATTACAGCTGAAAATAGAATACTTGATAAAAAAAGTGGACAAAATATCCTCTCTTTTTTATAAAAAATATTTATTTTCTTACTGCATTTCCACAGATTGCTTATACTGGGAAGCGCATCTCTTTTCTGTAACGATTTTTAACAAAACTGTCCTCTCTTTCTCGTGATAAAAAAAGAAAGATCAACAAGAACAAAAGTCACTCCTGGCTGTTTACTCACCAGCCCCCCCCCCCCCCCCGCTAACTGTTGGCAGCTGCCACCACTAGTTGTCAGCCTGCAGATGGTTTGATCTTTAGTTTTCCGTTACATGACCTAGGTTTTTCCCCAAAAAAGGCTGAGTCTTCTCCGCGAACAGATCAGGGAAGTTTTGATTGACAGCTTACTATTACCACGATAGCGGGGAGACCTTTAAAGAAGGTATAAGACGATGTTTTGGTTGAGAAAATCGTGTTATCACCTCCCCAACCCTAAAATTGGTTCAAGGCCACACAAAAAAGTGCATATCTTCTTGTCTTGTACCACAGGTCAGTGTGGTTGTGATCCTTTGTCCCTTTGAGGATCGTGTGGATTGGACAAAAAGTAAACCCAATCACTGCTTCTTGAGGAGTCACGTGAGCCAAACAAGCACCTAAGATTCCTGTCGCGTGTTTAATTTTCACTATTACAGTTGATATCGGTTAATGGTTGACTGCATCATGACACAAGACCAGAAGGATATCACAAGCAAAGCCTTCCCCCCACAGCTGAAGAAGCTGTTGAGACTGAAGTGTGCTCACCTGTATACTTCTTCATATAAAATAAGTTATCTGAATGCATAAATTCGCAAACCCTCTTTCTATAATATTCACCTTTTACTGTTTGTATATTATTCTTTATTACTTGCATAAGTAAATTTGTTCAATTAATATACACGGTTGTGGTTCCTTTTCTTTAAAAGCTGTCCATCTTATTCAACTTTCTGTACTTATCTTCAAGTAAAATTCCTATTTTGTCTTGTGCAAAAACTGAACTTTATTTTTCTTTCGGGAATAGAAATTCCCACATTCTTATTTGGATCAAGTAAACAAAGAAAAAAGAAAATAGATCCAGACGTTTTTTTTTTACATGTGCTTGAATAATCAGAGTTAGGCCCCTTGTGGTAAATTATTAAAAAAAAGACAAATCTGGAATATTTTATTTACTTTTGAATTTATTCAAACAACTTCTTTTTTTTCAATTTTAATTATTTCATTCAAGCTCTGCGATCACGTCTCCGAATTCATATTTTTTTCTTTTCTGTTCAACGCTAAAAAATCTTTTATTTAAGCTTTCCATATTTGATTAGACTTTATGCAATTTCCTTAAATGTGACATAGTTTCGTTTACAGGCACCAAATTTTCATTATAATCATGTTTCTTTATTTTCTTTTTAAACTTGTTTATATTTTCAAACTGTTAAAGGATTACTGCAGTTTCTTTTTAGAAATTGCAGTAAATCTTAACAGATCAAGGAAGAGTGTTAGGCGAGTGGGTAGACGAGTATATCTGCAAAATCTTGTTTTCCTCTCCTGTCTATTTTTCGTTTACATCAGTTTTAAGAGAAAAGTATTAAATTTTTTTTATTTCTAACACTTTTCTTTTCTCTCTGCCAGAATTCGATTTGCTCGCGGGCCAAGCACTCAGTGTGTTGCATGCCTTCACCAGCTGGCAAAAGGATCTCTCTCTCTCTCTCTCTCTCTCTCAGCTCTTTTCTCTTTTAGTTTTAGCTCTTCTCTCTCTCTCTCTCTTTTAGCTCTTTCCCCTTTTCTCCCCCTTTCCCCTTTTCTCCCCCTTTCCCCTTTTCTCTCCCCCTTTCCCCTTTTCTTTCCCCCTTTTCTCTCCCCCTTCCCTCCCTCCTTTCCCATTTTCTCCCTCCCTTTCTCCCTTTCTATCTCTTTTTTTCTTTCCCTCCCTATTTTTTATCTCTTCCTCCTTTTCCCTTTCTCTCACTCCCTCCTTTTCCTTTTCTCTCACTCCCTCCTTTTCCCTTTCTCTCACTCCCCTTCTCTCACCCCTCTTTTCCTTTTCTCTCACTCTCATTTCTCTCTCACTCCCATTTCTCTCTCACTCCCATATCTCTCTCACTCCCCTTCCCTCTCACTTCCCTTCCCTTCTCTCTCACTTCCCTTCCCTTCTCTCTCACTATCCTTCCCTCTCACTATCCTTCCCTTCTCTCACTATCCTTCCCGTCTCTCTCACTATCCTTCCCGTCTCTCTCACTATCCTTCCCTTCTCTCACTATCCTTCTATTTCTCTTTCTCTCTCACTATCCTTCTATTTCTCTCTTACTATCCTTCTATTTCTCTCTCACTATCCTTCTATTTCTCTCTTACTATCCTTCTATTTCTCTCTCACTATCCTTCTATTTCTCTCTCACTAGCCTTCTATTTCTCTCTCACTATCCTTCTATTTCTCTCTCACTATCCTTCTATTTCTCTCTCACTATCCTTCTATTTCTCTCTCACTAGCCTTCTCTTTCTCTCTCACTAGCCTTCTCTTTCTCTCTCACTAGCCTTCTCTTTCTCTCCCGCCTTCTCTTTCTCTCCCGCCTTCTCTTTCTCTCCTGCCTTCTCTTTCTCTCCCGCCTTCTCTTTCCCTCCTGCCTTCTCTTTCTCTCACTAGCCTTCTCTTTCTCTCCTGCCTTCTCTTTCTCTCACTAGCCTTCTCTTTCTCTCACTAGCCTTCTCTTTCTCTCTCCCGCCTTTTCTTACTCTCTCCGCCTTTTCTTTCTCTCTATATATTTCTATATATTTCTCTTTCTCTATCTCTCTCATCAATTTTGATATATTTATCTACTGTCTGTCTGGCTCCTTCTTTCTTTTATCCACCCTCCGCCTCTTCCCCTTTTTCTGTACAAATGATACAGGTAGTTCCTCCATCATTAGTTTTTTTTACTTTAAGAATTGGTTTTGGTCAGTTTTTATATTTAGCTGCATCCACAGTAGCTGTCATATTTCAGTTTGGAATAGTATTTTTAGTGGTCTGTCAGGCTTCAGTTTGAAATAGCGTTTCCATTGCAGACTTAATGGATTCATCTTATTTTAAATGCATCCAAGCATCTCTTTAAGACTCTCTGCCACTCTTGGTTTTGGAATAGCATTTTCATTTCGCAGATTGAATTAGGTATCACAAACCAGCCTAGAGTTTAGTGTGCAAAAATGGATAAATATAATGAAATGCCCTTCACTTTCAACTTGTGATAACTCGTTTCGGTTTTTGCGTTTTTTTTTAAAATAAAATTTGGATGTAAACAAAATTTATTTTCTTTTTTATTGTTTCTCTTGTATTATTAATAGTTTTTTTTATTCTTGGTTATCTCAAGTTAGGTTACTATTTTGAATGACGAGGGGGATATTTTTTTAATGTTGGTGTTTTTCACCTTAATGCACACAATACTGTGTAACTCTATGCATATAAACATAGTCCCATCTGAAAGAAAATGAGCTATTCGTCAATATGGTGGGTTAAATATAGGGTTTTAAGTTGTCTTTCACAAAAAGAAAATCCGTTTGAAACTTTAGTGAATGAAATGTTTGCCCTATTATCAAATTGTTTTCATTTGCGTTTACATGGTCCAAATATGAAAAAGGAAAATCTAGCTTCACCTCTACTGTGTTATGAATCATATTAAGAAGATTCAATGTATTAGCTGTTGAAATGAATCTTATATGACCTTCAAAGTTGCACTTCCGTGTCATTTTGTTGTACATTTGTAGATTTTTTTTTTTTTCTTCGAAAAACATTTCTTTGTCAGTTTTGCATTTTATTTTCAAGCTTTTAGTGGAGTGAGTCTATTTACAATTTGTGTCTAGGCATGACCATGGGTTGGGCATCTATAAGTACACAACCTCATCTGGTGAAATGAGCTGTGCCCTTTCCTGAAGTAAATAAGTCCGTGGGATTTTTGTGTATATTTAATTCTATAAATTTGGCTCCCAGACAACGCCCGGCACTTAAAAGAGTTTTATTTTCAAGTCTTGGCAAAGTTTGTCTATTTCCCTCCAAAATAAAACCTTACCTTCTTGGCCATTGGTCAAACCTGGTTCCAAATCTATCTTCATTTCTAAACGGTCATTCTATTCTTTGTACCGACAGAGGTGGGAGGTGTATGTTGGATTAAATGGCTCAGTTGTTCATGTGGCTGACTCTGGACGTTCTTGAAGAGTGAAAATCATCTATATAACAAAGTGATCAGTGGGATGTAAAATTAGATTTTGTAATTAAAGATTAGATTGGACTGTAGATTAAGGTGTAGCTAAGTTACCTCCCTTTGCCAAATAAGAAAGAAAAGGATAACTATGATTTTAGAAGCCACACTGATGGTACAGTTTTATTAAAAATATTTTACCAATAATTTTGGAATAACAGTGTGTTCGAGATAAATTTGATACTTTTTTGTTATTCTTTCATTTCAGAACCATTTAAAGTATTTAATAGCCGTAAAATGCAACGGATAGCTGTTTATGTGTACTGTTTTTATTTACTTGCCTCCCCACACAGGCAGATTTAGACACAAGGTCAAGTTTTAATGTGGGGAAAATCCAGCTCCTCAAAAAAGAAGCATTCTGGAGTGGAACAAAAATTAAAATTGCCTCAGTCTAGAAGGACTTTTCATTCACTGACCAAAGACAGAATAGACTAAGTGAAGCATCAGAACAGATACTACACTTTGTTCCTAGCCAAAAGGCCAAGAAATACTGTTGGTAAGTTTGAAAGGTGAAAACCATAGACGACTAGAAATCACTGGAATATTAAAAGGAAGTGATCTGTAAAATGATGATTTGTACCGGATTCAAAAATTCGGAAATCTTGGCTGCTCTTTAAATACCTTGAAGTTTGTGTGCTGGAGAATTGTGACGGAAATGTGGAAGCAGTGGCTAGCGGGAAGGATCATAGCAGGCGTTCAGACTGTGCGCACAACAAAAAAAAAAAAGTGCGACAACAAGATCCAGGCTACTTCTCATACAAGAGTCGCAAGGGCCAACTACTCATTGCCAAGGCTGAAGAGAACCACCTTATGAAAGCTAAGAAATTCCTCAACCAGATCACACACTCACTCAAGCTGGGGATGCTCTGGTGCTTCTCGGATGAGAATAACTTCTGCCAGAACCAGTTGCACAAGTACTGTATGCCAAGAAGCAATGAACAGGTGATAAACAATACGATGTGGACATTGCTTCACATTTAGATCTCAGGAGTAAAGAAGAGGCAGGAAACCGGTATATAAATAGGCAGCATATATATATATATATATATATATATATATATATTATTGAATATAAGAGACAACTCATGTCTAGATATACTTTGGTAGATCCTTTCAATAGTCCGAATCAGGATCTGGTGTTCAGACGTGTTGAAGGACATGAAAAAAAACGTGTGCACCAGGTTCAGATTCTGCTTGGTGGACGTTCAAGGCTTCTTTTTTGAGTGAGCTGTATTCGGCACAAGATTCTCTAAAAGGTGCACTTTGAATTTTGAGAAAACATCAATTATTGGCCAAGATATGATATTTTTCCTTTTGTTTCCACAAAGTGTCAAATTTAATCGGTACACCCTGTATTTATTTATTAGCTGATATCTTCTGGAATAGCTCAAGAATGAATGAGGACCTCTGTATACTCCTGCTCCTAGCCCTGGACTTCATATTACCATTTGTATTCTTATTTTATAACTTCTATATATTTCAATTTATAATTTTCAAGTTATGAATGAAATAAAATATGGATGTCCGGCAAGAACGCAGACACAGCAATATTATTGTAACACCCTAAATAAAAAATTAGCTTCTCATAAAATTTTACTTGAGAAAAGATTGTTTGATCTTGTTAAAGGGCTTTGTTTTCTATTTCTCTTCCTGCTGACTGTTATCCTCCTACCTATAGTCTTGATCTTTTCAAGACTAAGGCGATTAGGCATCTCTTGTCTTTGCGATAATCATTGTTTGTTCTTGTTAGCTCCTTGCATCAAGTGGCTTCATGTCTTGTCTGGAGCGATTTCCATTAAAAGAAATGCATCCTCAGACAGGTGGAGACACCATATTTAAAGTAGATTTTGATTAAAAAAAAAAAATTTTTTAAATTAATAATTTTTTTATGAATTTAATTTTGGCAGATGACTAAATTCTTTTTAAAAAATACTAGAATTAATTACAGGCTCAAATTCTCGTATATATTAAATTATTTTTAACGCCAATATGTAGTTAAAGCCAAATAAATTGTTTTGAACTATTAAAATAATTTCCAACGCTATTGATAATGTTTACCCATTCATTTATTTTTTATTATCACTTATGTTTAAATTCATGTTTTGAAACATAACATTAATCATAAATCTATGATGTCACGCCAAAGCGATAATTATTTTGTTACGGTAATGTTTGAAAGTCTATCTATAAGAAAGTCCAATAAGCTCAGTTGGTAGAACATCAGACTGAAGATCTTAAAGTTTTGGTTTTGATTTCTGGTTATGGCATCCGCTTTATTTGTTCGGAATTTTTATTTTTTTATTTTTTTTACTATTAATGCAATATTTTACATTTCTAAAAGTAGTTAAGATCTCTGATATTTCGACATGACACAAATTCCATTTATTGTATTTATGTATTTATCACTTTAAAAAAATTGTGACTGATGGAAAAATTGTGACGGACAAAATCTCTATTTATATAAGATATAATAACTAGCTGTCCCAACCCCTTAAACTCAAGTCTTAAATTTTATAAATTTTCTAGGATCAAAATCATGTAATGGATTTTAATCAAAATTGGAATAAGGATTTTAGACATACGGTTTAATTAGATTCTATGTTGATTTTAATCTTCATAAGGGCACATAAAAGTGGTGCAAAACTGATCTGTTCATGGAATTAATTTTACCCATTCTGGGATGGGTATTTTTCTAGTTCTTAATATAAATGAGTGGGATATGGCTGGCTGCTTGACCATGAATGCTGAAAACTGACTGAGCTATATTTTTTCAGGAAAACTATAACTAAAATGCCCCGAAATAGCAATTTGTCGCAAATATCTAAATTTTCTTTATGAGTTTTTCATCAAAATCCTCCAAAAGTCAGAATTAATGTCTGTTTACATGAAACAGGTACTGGTGACCACAGGAACACTGAAAATGTGCCCCTAAATTGGCAAAAATGTCACACTCATTAATTTTTCCCCAAATACCCCAAAAGTTGTGAGTAATGGTCATTTACATTATTCAAGTAGTAGTGATCATAGGGGAAGACAACTCATGCCTTACTTGTTAATTTTCTTTCTTTTCCTAACATTTGCATAAAGTCTCTTCACCTTTTTATAGTTGTTGTTCTTGACTGGCCACCAAACAGATCTGGGACTTTGGTATTACTTTCACTGATGTCCTCTTGCCAACGAACACTCACTCTTTGTATCACACATAATACTTCTATAATGGACCACACCCCCACATGGGTCACATGTGATATCTATTTTTAGTATCACACCTAACAATTGTTGACAAGTCAAGAGTTCAAGCTGACTGATGATGATTTATTTACTTTACAACTTGTCAGATGATATAAACCAAGTTACAGTTCCACTCATCTATTAGGCATATCCTCCACTCTATAATAAAGAACAATGTGTATTTATTTGTAAATATATACCTGTCTCATTACAGGAAAGTCTACCCAACAAAGGGAGACTGCAAATCTATTTCCATAATGATATGTTTTCTTTTTTTATTCTTCACCGATTTATACGTTTTTTTTTTAATTTCCTTTTCTTAATTTTTTTTTTTAAACTTCCCAGTTTAGGACGTTTTCTTTCATATTTCTTTGAGTGAGCAATGATTGTTCTTTCAATTTCATTTTTAACTACTCACGTCTTTGATGTTTTTAACATCTGGCGTCATTGTTTATATGTCTAGCCCCCCCCCCTCCCTATCTCCTAATAATCAAAGGAAAAAATACAAAAAACCGCAGTCATGGTTGGTGTTTTTTTTCTTTAGGTCATCAGAAATGACTCACGTTTTTTTTCAACTCTCGATAGTTCAGTCCTATCCTATTGAAATAAAAAAAAAAGCAGTACTTCTTCAGAATATGAACCAAACAAAACCAACTCTTAATGATGCAGATTTCCGGAACTAGCTAGAAACAAACAAAGCAGTTTACGAATCAGGAGCCACAAAATAAATGTGTGGAAGAGGACAATTAAAGACAACATCAAACCTAAAATATTTTTTTTCTTTTAAATCTAGAGGACGGCTATTTTTTTTTTTTTTTTTACCTTAACCTAACCCTAAGTTAAGCATTTAATTAACTGTTTGCCAACGACCAAAACTTTTTCAAACTACAATAACAACAATAAAAAAGGAAAAAAGGACGTGTTTTTTTAAATGATGAAAAACATTTCTCAGGGCGTAAAAAAAATATGGCAAAGTTGTTTCATTGTTCACCTTCATCCAAAATAAATCTTCATGAAGAAAAATACATTTAGGTGAGTGTTTTTTTTTTTTTGTTTTTTTTTTAATGATTAAAAAAAAAACATTTTTTCTTTAAAATTCCTTAGAGAACAGTTGTTTCATTCGGTACTAATTCACTGTTTGACGACGGCTCGGTTTGATTTGGATTTTCCGACTCTTTACATGAATTTAATTTAGCAAAAGTTTGTTTAGTTTGGTTTGTATTCTGTTGAAGCCCCAAAAAGCATTAGAAAGACTTACATTGGGAAGCAAATAGCAGACAACCTCTGACATAAATTTGGGGAAAAAAATTCTCCACTCTAAATAAAAAGTCAACAGTAGGTGGATTATTTTCTTTAGGTCATCAGAAATGATAATTTAAATGCTTTAATAATGTGAGTTTGTTTTTTAATTTTTTTCTGATTTTTTGGACACGATTTTGGCCTTTCTTTCTAATGAGTGAAACTCATAGAAAATCCAAGATATATAACTCTGTATTTTGGTTGTCTAAGGGATGATGAAATGGTCCATCAAGACTTGGATCTTTTTAAAAATAAATAAAGACATGGTTACTGGAATTTAACTTTTTAGTGTTTATTTATATATATATATAATCCTCAAGGCTATAATAAAAATCAGTGTCTATTTGTGTAAAATATATATATATATATATATATATATATATATATATATATAATCTCCATCTTGTCATGCAAAAGTAAGCAAGTAAAAGAAAAAGTGCCTGACGAAACCATTTCAAGTGTTTGGGGGAATTGAGATAGAAAGTCAGTCCCGTCCCCCCCGCCGATTTCCATATTGAGAAGTCTTTCTTTTTTCTTTCTATGCCGATTTATACGTTTTCTTTCTTTCCTTTTTTCTTTTGTAAAACTTTCCAGTTTGAGACATTTTCTTTTCTTTTTACTTCACCGATTGAGACATTATTTCATATGAATATTAGTGTGAACACTAGTGAAGGATTTTTTTTCTGTCATTTTCAATGTATAAGTAACAAATGTGAAAATAGGGGGAAAAGCAAAAAAAAAAAGAACAGACTAATATGAACAAACAATTTACACCCGGTCATGATTTGATTCAGTATTTCGTGCTAAATGAGAGCTTTATCAAGAATAAACGTGATGAAATAACAGTCAATAACGCTAATATTTTGGACTTACTCCCACCACAGCAATGTATGAATATTCACTCTGTTAATTCATCATGAGTATTATTGATAAAGCTCTGACTTAGGGCGAAATATTGAATCAAATCATGACCCTGTGTTAATTTCTTTTTGTTCATATTAGTATGTTTTATTTTGCTTTTTGTCTCAATATCCATATGTATTACCTATATATTGTAAGATTATCCTCTAAATCTAGCATGCACACACACACACATATATATATATACATATATATATAAAATTTATAGAAGGCAATACAATGCAGAGGTATAACGGTGGAATGAGTTGTGAAGTGTCCATCTTTTTATTAACATAATTTTTTTTTTAATACAATCTTAATTGCTTGCCGTCAGTGCAGTTCGATGGAGATTCTGTATAACATCATATTTTTTGAAAAAAAATCCCTTCCTCAATAGTGTATTCAACGTTAATTCAAACGTGTCAAGAAAAATACCGTTGCCGGTGGAGATGATTGTTTAGCAGAAAATGAGATGAATTAAATTTAATAAAAAAATATATATATACTATTAAAAAGTTATGGTGTTTTTGGCATATGTCTGTTCATATGCAAATAAAAACATGTGATTGGTTAACAAAAAAGGAATAGACAGAGGACACATTACTAAGCCAGTACTTTTTATGATGTCAGTATCCAAGTTAGTTTGAATCTCATGTAAGACTTTTTTTAACTGAATAATTTTTTTATAAATTTAAAGGAACTAACATAACGTAATAACACATTGCATAAATACTTTTTTTAAGCGACCGTTTTTGTTTTTTCTTTTTTTATAATCTGCAAAAAAGTAGACACAAAAAGTGAATTATTTTCGCTTATAAACATGATTTCTAATGTTTTTTGCCAATAAAAACAATACGTAAATAACATTTATTGCAGTTACTTACTCTCTTATACTAAGTAGCATTTTTTTTTTCCAAGAAATTTCACAAATATTTTTGTTCGTACTAGGTATAAAGTGGTAGAAACAAAGTAGAAATGGAAATTGTCATACCAGGTACTGTACCAACACTGGTCAAAGAGCGGTTATAAACTAGTATATATTAGTATACATTTTATTATCTTGGCCTTTTGGCTAAGATCAAAGTGTAGTATCTGTTCCGATGGATACTGCACCCCATAGACTGGTATTGTCTTGTCCTTCGGGGCTTGATTTACGCCGGTCTATGGGATTGTCCTGTGCAGTTCTAGGAGGTCCACCCTCCCAGGCCTTGTCTCCCCTCTTTGGGGAGGAGTAAGTTAATTGCTTACTGCTTGAGGCGCCCCTACCGGGGAATGCCGACGGGGCTGCCCAGGCAATTTTTAATGGTCAGAGTGCTCACCTCTCGGGCGCTGGCTTTTCAACCCCCACTTTTCGACCCGACCTTGGGTCACATCTTACTTGTGGGAGTAGGATAAAACTGGCCTTGTGCCTAACTCCTGGAGAGGATTAAATAATACATTTTATTTATACAAACATTTTTTACTACACATGTACAGACATGTTTTATCGTTGATTTGAATTGAACTGGAGGAAGACTGCTTTTTCAATCAGGATCCTTTGACTTTGGAATGGACTTCCAGGAGATGTAGTAAATGCACCAACAACACAGCAATTCAAGGTGAAATTGAACAGGTGCTGAACCACTGTATCTTCATCTGTCTAAATTTCCCCCTCCCCTTCCCTACATAGCAACTGAAGCATGCTTGTTTAATTTTTTTACCAAATTTATTGAATTGAATGTTTTTAGGCTTAGCCTCCTCAGACCAAATTGACATGATTAAAATAAAAGAAACTTTCTGAAAACGCAAGGAGGAGCAAGTGACCATGTGACTGGAATTATTTTAAATTGTACGTCTCACTTCGATTGTCTTAATTTCTCTTCCTTTTTATTATTTTAATATATTTTTTTTATTGCTTTGAACCTTTTTGGAACTGGATTAAACTATGAGTAACAGATTGTTTTACAAGTACTTCCACGAAATGCGCTCTGATGAACTTGCTGCACTGGTGCCCCCTCGATGTAAATACCCCCAAACAACATGACAATCAGCAAAATCCCACCCCTTTAATATAGATATTCTCAAATGCTGGAAGGCTTTCTACTCTAAATAGCTTTTTTCCTTGAACTTCTACCATTTGGAATTCCCTTCCTGCTTCTCTGACTGTACCGACATGCAGAAATTTAAATGTAATGTGAACAAACATGCATAACAATTCCTCACTTAGGATGCCTCTGATAAATATATCCTCTAATTCACAGTAGCCCCTTATGTCTCAGTGGCAATGCGCCGTGTTTGGGGTGAATTAAAATAAAAGAAAAAAAGATTCCTTCTGTGATAAGCCATTCCTGCTGGTATTATAACACCTCCCTCTTTTGTATAACCCTCACCCTGTTTACCTATAAAACATCGTTTTTACATGTTTGGTTGACGTAATTAATTGTACTTTCTTTTGAAAAAGAAACCATGCCGTCTTTTCAAATAATCATTTCTTTCTCTTTCTTCTTGTGAATTTCCAGGTGTCCGTCATAGGAATGGTTGTGTTGGACCTTGATATGATCAGCATGGAACTCCCAGAAGTGACTTTCCAGAATGTTATCCGTTGGGGTTCTGCATCAGCAATGATGTTTGGGGGTGTCGTGCCCTTTATCCCACAGTATGCTGATATCAAACGGTCATCAAATGTCGAAGGATTCTCGACGTTTGTCTGCTTAACACTGCTGGTAGCCAACATCCTACGAATAATGTTCTGGTCAGTAGATATTTCTCTTTCCTCTCCGTCTCTCTCTCTCCTTTCTTCTCTCTCTCTCCTTTCTTCTATCTCTTTCTCCTCTCTCTCTCTCTTTCTCCTTTCTCCTCTCTCTTTCATTTTCCTTTCTCCTCTCTCTTTCGTTTTCCTTTCTCCTCTCTCTTTCGTTTTCCTTTCTCCTCTCTCTTTCGTTTTCCTTTCTCCTCTCTCTTTCGTTTTCCTTTCTCCTCTCTCTTTCGTTTTCCTTTCTCCTCTCTCTTTCGTTTTCCTTTCTCCTCTCTCTTTCGTTTTCCTTTCTCCTCTCTCTTTCGTTTTCCTTTCTCCTCTCTCTTTCGTTTTCCTTTCTCCTCTCTCTTTCGTTTTCCTTTCTCCTCTCTCTTTCGTTCTCCTCTCTCTCTCTCTTTCTCCTCTCTTTCTCCTCTTTCTCCTCTCTTTCTCCTTTCTTTCTCCTTTCTCCTCTCTTTCTCCTTTCTCCACTCTTTCTCCTTTCTCCTCTCTCTCTCTCTCCTTTCTCCTTTCTCCTCTCTCTCTCTTTCTCCTCTCTCTCTCTTTCTCCTTTCTCTCTTTTTCTCCTCTCTCTCTCTTTCTCCTCTCTCTCTCTTTCTCCTCTCTCTCTCTTTCTCCTCTCTCTCTCTTTTACCTCTCTCTCTCTCTTTCTCATCTCTCTCTCTCTCTTTCTTCTCTCTCTCTTTCTCATCTCTCTCTCTCTTTCTTCTCTCTCTCTTTTCTCCTCTCTTTCTCCTTTCTCTCTCTCTTCTTTCTCCTCTCTTTCTCCTTTCTCCTCTCTTTCTCCTTTCTCCCCTCTCTCTTCTTTCTCCTCTCTCTCTCTTTCTCCTCTTTCTCCTCTCTTTCTCCTTTCTCCTCTCTCTCTTTCTCCTTTCTCCTCTCTCTCTCTTTCTCCTCTCTTTCTCCTTTCTCCTCTCTTTCTCCTTTCTCCTCTCTTTCTCCTTTCTCCTCTCTCCTCTCTTTCTCCTTTCTCCTTTCTTTCTCCTTTCTCCTCTCTCTCTCCTTTCTCCTCTCTCTCTCCTTTCTCCTCTCTTTCTCCTTTCTCTTCTCTCTCTATTTCTCCTCTCTCTCTCTTTCTCCTTTCTTTTCTCTCTCTTTCTCCTCTCTCTCTTTCTACCCTCTCTTTCATTATTTTCTCTCTCTCTCTCTCTCATTCACTCTCTCATTCTCTTTCCTCTCTCATTTCCACTTTTTCTTTCTCCTTTTTCATTCTCTATTTTTTAATTATTTGCATCATTCTATTCCTCTCATCATTTTCATTTATTTACGCCCTTTCTTGGTGAGGCTTCAAACTTTTTGAATGACACTCGTATTTAAATGAATGTTTTGAAACTTTCATTTAAATACGAGTGTCATTCAAAAAGTTCTAAGCCTCACCAAGAAAAATAATTCATCGCTGAACAATTGTGACAAAAAATCTAAAAATAAACACAGCAGAAACTTGAGGAGTCATAAAGTTATCTGCAAAAGAAAGGTATGACACCCAAGGAAAACCATGAGAACCTGGTACATATTGCCCCCCCCCCTTTTTTTAAAAACTTTTATTCACTCCAAACAAGGAATATTGCTACTGTGATTGGGGGGGGGGGGGGGGTCAGATGGTTCACATTGCATTTAAATTTATGAATGTTGGTACAGTCGGAAAAGCAGGGAGGGAATTCCAAAGGCAAGCGGTTCGAGAAAAGAAGTTATTAGAGTAGAAAGTTTTCCATCATCTGGGAACCTCTACAGTGAAGAGGTGGGATTTTGCTGCTGGTCGGGGGGGGGGGTATTTAATTGGAAAACGTACAAGTGTAGTTAGTTCATCGGAGCACACTCCATGGAAGTACTTGTAAAACAAGCACAGGGATACAACACTGTGAAGATGGAATAGGGGTTGGAGCTTGGTAGACAGTGCGGGACCTATTAAGTCAGAGACTCTTTTTTGCACCCTGTCCAAGAGGGAGAAACTAATGGTTTGTACACCAGCCCAGATGTAGCGACAATACTCCATGCATGGGTGAATGGTGGCTTTATAGAGATATAATATACTGGAAGGTGTGAGAAGTTTTCTATGTAACTTCAGACCAAATACAGAATAGATGACATTTAATCAGGTCATCCAAAAATCTCAACCACTAATGAACAAGTTGATGTCATTCACCGTATTGGTTTTGTCTCAAGATTTCTTATTTTGCGACAAATAATTAAGTCCATTAGTTCTAGTTTGGTTCACACTGTTTGAACTGAGATCTTGGGAATGAGCCAACTGTCTGCAAGAATGCTGACGCCAGAGCACAAGCTGAAAAGTGTTGACATTTCCAGAACTGTTCTGACTCGCTTATTTTTTTTTTTTATGGAAGTCGCTCCAGACAAGGCATGAGATACACAAACCTGCAGTTCTTAGAAAGAAGCTACTGGAATAGGAATGAGGTACCTGAATATTAAATTGATGATGACCACTAGACCAATGAGTCAAATGAGCTGGACCAAAGGAAGCAGGAAATGACCCAGACAATCCTCAAGAACACATGCTATAATAGTACTTATAGAAGAGACTAGCAACATCTCTTATCTGTGAGAGACAGGATGCAGAGAAGAAGAAAGGGTGGTGTCAACCAAATTACAGATACATTTCTGAATCTTATCAAGAATCCTCAAATGGGGCATATTCACCAGCCCAAATATGACAACAGTACTCCGTACAAGGTCTGATAGTAGATGTGTAGAGATAAATAGCCTCCAGTTTGAGAAAGTGTTTAGAGAGAGAGAGAGAGAGAGAGAAGCAGAAAGAGCAATGTATGTATGAATCCAGGAAAGATTTGAAAAGAAAGAAAGATTCACCCTAAGAATTCCCACCGCAAATTAGTAATTCAATATAACATAGTGTGGGGTGTTCTTGTCGATCCGCATTGTGAACAACTGGCTGGCGTTGCGTTGTGGACACAAAATAGCTGTTCGTCTCTCTGAAGTAGTTGGTGATGTAACAGTTGCAGCAATCTTCATCTTTTCTTCTTCTTTCTTTGTGGCTGGAATAACAGATTAGAGTTAGGGATATGATAGGGATGGAGGATGTGGGAGGAGAGGGTTGAGTGAGGGATACTTCAGCCGATGCTTGGTTTGAAGTGGGATGGGGTGTTGATTAGATACAGCTCATCGTTAGTGAGCAAAAATAGATTTAAATAACTGCTGCTTGGTTTTGCCAAGTAGGGTAAGATATCAGTGAATAGTCTCGGGTTTGGTCGTCATTTTTCAAATTTAGAATTTTGGCTACTTCCCTGCCAACTTACGTATCTATGTAACTCCTCTGATGATAAAATTCAAATCTTTGAAAAGTCTGGCTTAAGGAAAGAAAAAAATAAAGATGCTTTTATTGAATACACCTTGCATCGAACAACTGAAGATGAAATAGATTTGTCATTCTTACATTTTTTTATTTCTCTTTTTTCATTTATCTATACAATTACTCTATCCAGTATATTGAGCTTAAATCATTTCACAATAGGTTCAAATTTCTAAAAGTATACATCCTACTTTTAGTTTCATACCTATATATATATATATATATATATAATGTATAAAAATGGAACTAATATTCCAACGTAATGGAAAATTAAAAAAGGCAGGCCTAATATTTTGGGTTGGTTTCCTCTTTTCATTTTCCATATATATATATATATATATATATATATATATATATGATAAAGAATGGAAAAATGTTCCAACGTAATGGAAAATGAAATAAGAAAAACCAAAATATTAATTAAATATCCATCTACGTTTCACCTTTATTAGGTTTCATCAGGACGGGAGATTGAAGAAAAGTTTGAAAAGTGAGCATTCAAAAATCAACGGTTTATATAACGTTCCATAGAACATTCGATAAATAAATGAGGAAAAGGGGGGGGACAGGAAAAAAAAAGAATCGGGCTCTTTCAAATTCAGATCACCACCTAACATTGAATATTTTAGATATATCGATGACATTTTAATCTTTCTACACGAAAACACACAAATTGAGAATCTCAAAAACAAATTAAATACAGTTGAACCCTCCATAAAGTTCACATATGAAACAGAAATAAATAATTTGATACCTTTTTTAGACACACTCATTATAAAATCTAACAACAAACTATATCGCAAACCCACCTACAGAAACGACTATATACATTTCTATTCACACCATAACCACAAAATAAAAACAAGTATGATAATTGGCTTTTTCTTACGGGCTCTCAGGATCTGTAGTCCTCAATACTTAGATGATGAAATTAAATATATTAACTAACTCTCTTAAGACACTTCAATACCCCATACACCTCATATTAAATACTAAGAAAAAAGCCCTACGTATATTCTCTAAGAACAACACACAAAATTCTCAAATACCTAATATTTTTCTCATAAATAAACATCTACTTCTACTAACCCATTCCAATAGCACAATTATTTGCAACATGCTCAATAAACTTGGAATCCCGACAATACAAACCTCTTGACAAACTATTAAACAAACACTAAATACAACTAAACAATCTCGAAAACCACTTCTCACGCTGGTATATACACTATCCCATGTAATAATTGTCATCAAACATACATAGGTGAAACTCAACGGGAATTGATTAAGAGGCTTAGGGAACACAAAAGAGATATAAAAAATAACAATTCTCTGAAGGCACTTTTCTCTCACGTAGTGCAACATCAGCACTCTTAATTTTGAACAGGCTAAAATTATTAAATTCGTCTAGTGGATAGCAATTCAGTATAACCATCTGAATTGAGTCTATCCCCTTTTGAAGATGTGGGGTGACATGACATGGTGTTTGCTTAAATCATCACAGTTTGATAGAACTTGTACTGTGCTGATTGTAAGCTTGCCATCTGTTCTTATGTTGTACAACTGGTCCTGAGAAAAACCAGAGCATTCCTGGCTCGACTGGATGTTTGGCCTTGTTGAGGAGTTGTTTGGCTTTTGTAAGGCAGTTCTCTTGAGCCTTGAGTAGTTGACCCTTGCGACTTTTGTATGAGGAGTAGAAAAGGTCCTCTTCATAGTGGGAAATGATTTGAAAAAGCAAATTCTAATAAATCACCTTCTGATATTATTGATTTATTATTTAATTGTTTTATTTTCATAAATAACATTTTTGTGTGTAAATTTATGAGAAAACTTAAAAAGGAAGGAGAATAACTATAATCTCTTTATAGGCATTCATAAAACTATTAAATATTTGTTTCCAGAAGGCGCATATATTTGGTAGTACCAATAGTATTAGCAGTGTGTTTGCTAGAACTGTACTTTAGATAATAATAAAAATAATTTGGATGGGAATATTCTAGTCAAACTCGGTAACCTATACAGAACTTTAAACTGAACCATTTATTTAATCCAAATGGGTAGATTGTTCTTTTTACACCAGTAGAAGTGTTCATTTTTGTTATTTTATAAGTATTTTAAGTATATCTCTTGTAGTAAGGATTAAACCTTCAGCCTTTAGAACTGATTGTTAATCAACACCTTTAACCATTATGCCACATATCCAAAATGCAACATCTTTTGGCTAGGAGCAAAATGTAGTATCTGTTCTGATACTACACTTCATCTTTCTGTCCTCAGATGCAACATTGCGGTGATTGGACCGGGGCAGGAGCTTGGTAGACAGTGTGGGATCTATTAGGCTAGAGTCTTTTTGCACCTTATCCAAGAGGGGGAGACTAGCGGTTGGTGCATCAACCCAGATGTGGAAACAATACTTTATGCATGGGCGAATGGTGGCCTTATAGAGATATAGGTTACTGGCAGGTGAGAGAAGTTTTCTAGCTCAGTAGAAGAAATCCACCTTCTTTGCAGCAGATTTGGCAGTATCTTCTATGTGTTTATTCCAATTCATGTTGCCTGTGAATGTTAGGCCGAGAAGTTTGAATGTTGGACTCTTGGGAAGGTTGCTATCAGCCATTTGCACTTATTTAGTCCCAGAGAGCGCATATATCTATTAGCATCGATAATGTTTCTATTTACCAAACACAAATGCGAACTTTAATGTGGAGTATCACAATGATGCCAAAGACTGGTATGAATCCACTTATAAAGATTGGTTGAATCGGACCCATTGAAATTTCCTGGTAGTGACTCCTCAAGTGATACCCCCCCTCCTAACGAAGGGAGGGAGGTTTAACCCTTTCGTCTCCCCCTCAAAAGAAGGAGGTAATGCCTGAGAGAATGCTCTCCTGAGCACTGATCAGAACCAACAAGTCTAATCGTAGTCCAAGAGCTAACAAAAAATTGATTTGGCTGGTGGTATGGTATGCAGATATGTAAGATATCTCAGGTAGTTGAACATCCCTGTCTTGCGTAGTTCCAGGCCCCCCTTGAGCAAGTTGTAGCACCTGTTAACCTCCCTCTAGTATTCAAGAGAGTTACCATACAGAAAAGATTTGTTGGCAGCTGGACGTGGATGTTTTGCTGGTACGTTCCAACTGATTGGATATCTACTGTCACGCTATGTGATGTTACATATGCCCCTTTCTGTGTTACAAGCTGCTTCTAGCTGTTGTAGCTAGGTGGATGAAACTCTTCTGATAGGGCATTGACAGACACACCGCTAGAATGTGGGAATGACGAGTTCTCAGGTGCCGAAAGTTCTGAGTTCGGGGATATGGCAAGTTTTACTACTGCTTTCAGGTATGAGACGTTGCCTGGTGTTGCTCACCCTGGAGTCGGAGACACTCGCAGCACCCTAAATACCCAAACTGGATAAACAAACAGATGGACCCATGGTGCAACGGATAAAGTGATAAGTAATAATCAGTTCTAAACAAGTTTTCTGGGGAGTTGAAGGTTTGATCCTCAGTACAGGTGGTACTAATAATATAATATAAATTACTTAAGACTTTTACTCGGTCATGTCTGATGGAACAAGAACAATTTACCCTGTGGATTACATAAAAGGTTCAGTTTCAAATTCCATAGAGATTCCTGAATTCGACAAGACGGATCTGAAGAAGGTCGGAGGTGTACATTGTACAAATAACATCTTGGCCTTTTGGCTCGGAACAAAGTGTAGTATCTGCTTTGATGCTAGGCTTAGTCTATTCTGTCCTCGGTCAGTGAAGGAGAAGTCCTTCTAGACTGAGGCAATTTTTATTTCATTTCCAATCCAGAGTGCCCTTTTTGGGGGGAATTGGATTTTCCCCACATAAAAAACTGACCTTGTCTCTATCTTTGCCCTTGTAGGGAGGCAAGTAAATAGGAACATCCAAGATGAGAACAGTAGTCTGAATAATCCAAATAAACATACCAATAATGTTGGCAGTTTAATTACAAGAACTATTGACTTTGACCTCTGTTTTCCAATAAGTTCAAAAACACTAATTCCAATGCAATGCATCACAGAAATACCAAAAGGGTTTTGTTTCTGCGAAATTTAAAGGCTAATGTCGTTAGAACATTAACCTCTGCAATAAAGAACTTTACTTATCACTTGTTAATTTGACAGTCTAAATGAACATGTTCTTGCAGTGCGGGGAAGGGAGGCCGATGTTCGTCCTGTTTGGTCGTTGATTCTGTCTCTTCTGACCTTTTCATTGTTTCTTTGTTAGATCCGTGTTATTTATTATTCATCGATTAAAACAGATGACAACACTTTTATCTACATGAATAAATACAAGATCCCCTGGACATTTATACATCTGTAGGCTCAGAATATTCAGGAGTTATTTCCCTTGAACCATATGAAAGTTATCTCCATTTAATCATTACTGACCAACCTGAAATTGTATTTAGAAATACAAATGCGAGATTCAAAATGAGGTTTTTCCTCTTTCTGGCTGTGGGCTTAAAACTAAGCGAGCGTGTTGCACCTGGCTCTATATTTTTATATGGTTTTCACACTTTTGACATTGTTTTATCAGATCTCATTTATTGTCGCAGTTAGACAAAACTCCCAGACAGCTAGCTGTCTTAGCAGACATCTTTTCTACTGATCGCAGCTATTGTTCCCAGATAATATCTAATTAACTCGTATTTACTTTATATCGCCCATGCATCTCTCTATAAATTGTTTACCCTGGCAATATGTGTCTATTTCGATTGTGTTTAGACACTGTTAGTGTAGACTCTTTCGTTTACATCTGTGATTTTCACTCTCTTTTATGTATCATGTTTTAATATTTTATGAGGAAGGAAGGGAGGAATAAGAAAGAGTGTAGTGAGAGACAGACAGTGAAGAGGAAAAAAGTGTACCCTTCCTCCGTACACCTAACATCAGGTGGAATTTCCATGAACAGAGTTTCTTTCCAAGAAATTCTGATCTGTGGAACACATTATCACAGAACTGCTACCCTGCAGACTACAACATGATCATCTTCAAATCCAATGTCAACAAATACTTTACATAAACAGTCCCCATAAGTAATCAAACTTTGTTTATTTCATTCATCATTTTTAATCCTCTCATAATATTCATCATCACTCAACTGTCGATCTATCCGTTGTATTAATCCTCACCCTTGTTTGTTTAAGTGAGTTGGGCATCTGTATAGAGCTCACCAATATCATGCCTCAGGGTTGTTAGGTCTGCATGAAGTCTCTTCACAGCTATTTTGTTAATCTTTACCGTCAACACAGAGAGCAACAATGCTCAGCAGTTAATGCAAAATCAGGGAAATTTTTCGTGGCCTTTTGGCTAAGATCAAACTATAGTATCTGTTCCGATGGATACTACACCCTATAGACCGGTACCGTCTTGGCCTTTGGGCCTTGATTCCACCGGTCTGTGGGTTTGTCCTGTGCAGTTCTAGGAGGTCCACCCTCCCAGGCTTTGCCTTATCACCCTTTGAGAAGGGGTTAGTTTATTGCTAATCGCCTGAGGCGCCCTTATCGGGAAATGCCGACGGGGCTGCCCAGGCAATTTTTAAAGGTCATAAGTGCTCTTCCTCTAGAGTGCTGACTTATCAAATCCCACTTTCCGACCTTGTGTCACATCTTACCGCTGTGGGAGGTAGATAAATACCTTGCGGTTCTGAGCCTGGCACATCTTTGTTTGCCACACACACACCGATGACCAGAAGATGACAGATCTTGATATCGACTTCTCCTGGATTTTCACCAAAGTTCTTGATGCCAAACCTGTCCGCCATGGGTGGCTTTTGGCCTTGATAAATGATGAATCATTAGTAAAAAAAAAAAAAAAGATGAATAAATAAATCTACCGTGTTTTATTTTTACAGTTTGAAATTAATCTGCTTTTTTTATCTTTCTTTCCAGTTTTATTTCTGTTTGATTCTCCATTAAAACTTCTCCAAGTTTCCATTATTTAATGTTCGCTTGCTTTTGTTTCAGGTTTGGCAAATTCTATGAATTCCCACTGCTGTTCCAAAGTATTATAATGATACTTACGATGATTGTTATGATGCATTTGTGTGTGACAGTCAAAAACAAGACTGAAATTATTGCTTCCAAGTCCAGAACATTCACAGGTGAGTTCTTTTAAATATGATTCTCTTTTTTCCATTTATCTTGACGAGTGTTTCTCAACTAGGATCCATATGGACCCTGTAAACTTGTATAATATCTTTTGAGGTCCACATAAACAAAATACAGGTGCGTCACCAATTTTCCAGCAACTGTTGGTCCAGCTTCTCTTTTAATTTGGACAAAATCACGAGAGGGAACTTGATAATCTCACTGCCAACAGACAAAATCGGTGTTCACTTGTACTAAATTGGGAATCTATGATAGTAATTTAGGCATACATGAAGATCTTTTTGCCTTTAGACATATTTATTGCAAGAAAGCAACTCTCTCTCCTTTCTTTTGAACTAAACATAGTTCAACACATCACTGCTGGCCATCTCTTCTCAATCTCCGACACATGGTATCCATGTAAATGAGCTTTCTCTACCTCTGCTTTTACAATTGGCTTTGGCCCTCCATTCTTCAACACCCGCAAGACAAGAGCAAACTGATTTACACTGACAAACATAAGTCTAATATCTCTGTGTCATTTACGACAGGTCAGTAAGAATTATCCAACAACCAGGCACCAGTACTCCTATGCCAGTTTTAACTTCAATGGATCTTGTTGGCCGTTTTCGCTTCTACAAGAAGTTCTAGTGAATATTGTAATATTCTTTTAATAAATACTTCCAAATTTATGATTTATTTTACAAGTGAATATTCATTTTTCATTGGTTAATTGATAAAGTTTATGTATAATAAATTAGTTACTTTAACAATATACAAAATATTTTACAAGTTTTATGATTCCTAATAATATTTAATTATAAAAATACAATAGGAGCTTTTAAACATTGAATAGATATGGGAGTCTACCAGAGTAAAATAGAAATCAAAAATGGTCCACAAGAGTAAAATAGAAATCAAAAGGAGTACACAAGAGTAAAATAGAAATCAAAAGGAGTACACAAGAGTAAAATAGAAATCAAAAGGAGTACACAAGAGTGAAATAGAAATCAAAAGGGGTCCACAAGAGTAAAATAGAAATCAAAAGGGGTCCACAAGAGTGAAATAGAAATCAAAAGGGGTCCACAAGAGTGAAATAGAAATCAAAAGGGGTCCACAAGAGTAAAATAGAAATCAAAAGGGGTCCACAAGAGTAAAATAGAAATCAAAAGGGGTCCACAAGAGTAAAATAGGCATCAAAGGGTAAAAAAAAGGCTAAATAACCACTTAACTAAACTTTTGGCTTTCATTTCCTCTCATTCTACTGCAACAAATATTACATTTTCTTATGTGAAAAGATGTAAACTGAAATTGTTTTTAAATCTAAAATGATGAGTACTACCTGGCTACCATTTTGGTATCATTACTAATGTTGGATACTGCTTACCTTTGTGGGTGTATACATCGTTATATACACGTTCATCTTCTGTGGCAACCCAAGTTTCGTCGCTGCTGGCTTGTCTCTCAGCTGTTGATCGATAACCACATGGACACTGGATTTCATTTTTAAAAGAGTTTATTTAACATGACAGACAGAAATTAACTGCACATGTACGAGAGAGAGAGAGAGTAGTCTAGCAAGAATTAATTGGAGAAAGAGGATCCCTTGCGTATCAGTCAGGCCATTTTTGGTTACACTACATTTCACCTCCCCGGCATTGAACCGGCTGGAAGAGGACCGCCCGTTTCTCGCGTCTCGTTCCTCGGCTGGTCGCAGATTCAAGAGCCAGACCGCTCTCCAAACGAAAGTGAGGTGATTTTCCGCTTTTAGCTCCCCCCCCCCCACCTTTTAGGGTCCTCTCCATCCGTTGCCTCCCTTTGTTATCTAACACTAATGTCTTTCGTTCCCCCCCCCCCAAAAAAAATAGAAAGATTGAATAAGAGTTGTTTCAATTACTACATAGAATGTATTTAAATTGTTTGAAAAATTTTTCATTCTGTCTTTATTGCTCTTAGAAAACCATTTATGTGTAGCATTACCATGTTGCGATTCTTATTTGGACAACGTGTAAACAGAAGTCTTATGAAAAGTTGTGCTGTGATGTACACGTCTCAACAGTAGTAGCTTAATTAGTTGTGAGGTTTGGGTGTTGTAATAATTTTTTTTGTTGGCAGCAGCAGTAGTCGCAGTGGCATGGCGTCCACTTCCTTTCTGAGTCGTAATGTGATTGTAGCAACAAAAGCAATGTACACTTATATTGCTCTGAAGTTACCATTTGTAGTTTTTATTCTTTGCAAGTTGTTTATAGTATTAAGTAATATTATGCGAGTAGTTCAAACGGCATAATGTCAGTCTTCCTTTGCTCGTTCAGGGAGAGTGAAGAAGAGCTATGAAAAACACATCCGATTATGTTCAATCCAAAACCCCAAGATGAAGATTTTAATAGCTTATTTGCCATGTATCGCAAGAAACGTCTGGTAAAGTTTATTTCCATAAACACATTAGCTAGATTCCTATTCTTATGTGGAAATTTCCTATTCTTATGTCATTAAATTTCTAATGGAATTTTCTGTTTTACTTTTAGTCGAGTGCTTTAAAATTTATTCAACTTTTTTTTTATACGAGAATTTATTGAATGTTTATTTTGAGGAAAGGTCTCCTATTCTGTTTGTCGAAAGGGAGGTGAAAGCAACTCAATTTTTTGTGGTACTCGTAAGAATTGAGAACGTGAAAAGTGCAATGGACTTACTGGTAGTTTCAGAGATGATAACCAGTTTGTGTGCAAGAAGTGTAAGACAATGGAGAGAGATGAGAACTCGGATGTGGAGAAAGTATATTTGGATGGTGAGACTATTGGGGATGTTCAGAAGTTTTGTTCATTTGTTGATACCATTGGAGCACAGGGAGAAGCTGGTGCTTGTGTGATAGCAATAGTTGAGGTGGTTGAAGTAAGTCTACCAGGTATGTGTGTGCAGTGTGATGATGTATAGAAGTGAAACCTGGCCAATGAGGGTTGAGGGCATGCGTTGCATGGAGAGAAATTGTATGATATGATGGATGTGTAATGTGAGTTTTAAAGACAGGCTTAGTTCTGATGACCTCAGAGAAAGATTAAATCTGAACAGTATAGTGAGAAATGTGTAGAAACGTAAACTTCATTTGTATGGGCATGTTGAAAGAATGGATGAGAGCTCTTTGGTTAGTAGACGTAGAACAGTTGAGGTAGCAGGGTCAGTTTATAGGGAAAGGCCAATGTAGAGGGAGTGATAAGGATGGATTTGAGCAAAAGAGGGATAAAAACATGCCCAGAGATAGGTTAGTTTGGAGGTCAATTTCTAGAAGCCATTTAACACATGCCAACATGTAAAATGACTTTAAAATGAATATGATGACGAATCGATATTTTTGCTTTTTATTTCATTTTTTTTTCATTTGCCAAATCATTTTTTTTGTGACATGTTGGATGAAAGAGCTCTAGTGACTAAAATTTTGTTGATAGAAAATATGTATCCCCTCGTTTTTTTGTTTTTGTTTTTCATTTTACTTATATATATTCTGAACATTTTAATTACCCATGTTTCCCATCAATATTTCTCTGCACACAGTTTCTTCGCTTTCTATTGAGAGATGACCCACTTACCAAACCCCAGTTTTTCTCTCCTCTAAACAATGTATAAGGCCATCTTTGAAATCTCTCTTTATTCAATTTGAATTTGTTTTATTTTTCTGTTGATCTGAAAGTCGCAGTCCCTTAGCAATACTTTTAATGGCCTCTTTCCTATTGGGAAATAACTGTGAAATTCTTTTCCCCATACCCACTCCCACCATTACATCATTCATTTAATTTACTTATTACAATCTTTCACACTTCCCCCTCCCTCTCTCTCCATTCTTTCCTCTCACATTTATCTGTTCCCTCTCTCTCTCTCTCTCTCTCTCTCTCTCTCTCTCTCTGTCCCCTCTCACTCTCTCTCTCTCTGTCCCCTCTCACTCTCTCTCTCTCTGTCCCCTCTCACTCTCTCTCTTTCTGTTCCCGCTCACTCTCTCTTTCTGTTCCTTCTCTTTCTGTTCCTTCTCTTTCTGTTCCTTCTCTTTCTGTTCCTTCTCTTTCTGTTCCTTCTCTTTCTGTTCCTTCTCTTTCTGTTCCTTCTCTTTCTGTTCCCTCTCACTCTTTCTTTCTGTTCCCTTTCACTCTCACTCTCTCTTTCTGTTCCCTCTCACTATCACTCTCTCTTTCTGTTCCCTCTCACTCTCTCTTTCTGTTCCCTCTCACTCTCACTCTCACTTTCTGTTCCCTCTCACTCTCACTCTCTCTTTCTGTTCCCTCTCACTCTCTCTTTCTGTTCCCTCTCACTCTCTCTTTCTGTTCCCTCTCTCTTTCTGTTCCCTCTCTCTTTCTGTTCCCTCTCTCTTTCTGTTCCATCCCTCTCTCTCTCTGTTCCATCCCTCTCTCTCTCTGTTCCCTCCCTCTCTCTCTCTGTTCCCTCCCTCTCTCTCTCTCTCTGTTCCCTCCCTCTCTCTCTGTTCCCTCCCTCTCTCTCTCTCTGTTCCCTCCCTCTCTCTCTCTCTGTTCCCTCCCTCTCTCTCTCTCTGTTCCCTCCCTCTCTCTCTCTCTGTTCCCTCCCTCTCTCTCTCTCTGTTCCCTCCCTCTCTCTCTCTCTGTTCCCTCCCTCTCTCTCTGTTCCCTCTTTCTCTCTCTGTTCCCTCCCTCCCTCTCTCTCTCTTCCCTCCCTCCCTCTCTCTCTCTTCCCTCCCTCCCTCTCTCTCTCTTCCCTCCCTCCCTCTCTCTCTTCCCTCCCTCCCTCTCTCTCTCTTCCCTCCCTCCCTCTCTCTCTCTTCCCTCCCTCCCTCTCTCTCTCTTCCCTCCCTCCCTCCCTCCCTCTCTCTCTGTTCCCTCCCTCCCTCTCTTTCCGTTCCCCTCCTCTCCCTCTCTTTCCGTTCCCCTCCTCTCCCTCTCTTTCCGTTCCCCTCCTCTCCCTCTCTTTCCGTTCCCCTCCTCTCCCTCTCTTTCCGTTCCCCTCCTCTCCCTCTCTTTCCGTTCCCCTCCTCTCCCTCTCTTTCCGTTCCCCTCCTCTCCCTCTCTTTCCGTTCCCCTCCTCTCCCTCTCTTTCCGTTCCCCTCCTCTCCCTCTCTTTCCGTTCCCCTCCTCTCCCTCTCTTTCCGTTCCCCTCCTCTCCCTCTCTTTCCGTTCCCCTCCTCTCCCTCTCTTTCCGTTCCCCTCCTCTCCCTCTCTTTCCGTTCCCCTCCCTCTCTTTCCGTTCCCCTCCCTCTCTTTCCGTTCCCCTCCTCTCCCTCTCTTTCCGTTCTCTCTCTCTCTCTGTTTCCGTTCTCTCTCTCTCTCTCTCTCTCTCTCTGTTTCTGTTCCCCTCCTCTCCCTCTCTTTCCGTTCCCCTCCTCTCCCTCTCTTTCCGTTCCCCTCCTCTCCCTCTCTTTCCGTTCCCCTCCTCTCCCTCTCTTTCCGTTCCCCTCCTCTCCCTCTCTTTCCGTTCCCCTCCTCTCCCTCTCTTTCCGTTCCCCGCCTCTCCCTCTCTCTCTCTTTCTGTTCCCCGCCTCTTCCTCTCTCTCTCTTTCTGTTCCCCTCCTCTCCCTCTCTCTCTTTTTCTGTTCCCCCTCCTCTCCCTCTCTCTCTTTTTCTGTTCCCCCTCCTCTCCCTCTCTCTCTTTTTCTGTTCCCTCTCCTCTCCCTCTCTCTCTTTTTCTGTTCCCCCTCCTCTCCCTCTCTCTCTTTTTCTGTTCCCCCTCCCCTCCTTCTCTCTCTTTTTCTGTTCCCCTCCTCTCTCTCTCTCTTTCTGTTAAACTTCTCTCTCTTTCTCTCTCTCTCTCTCCATTCCCATTCTCTCTTCCCTCTTATCTCTCTTTCCCTCTCTGTTCTCCCTCTCTCTTCCTCCCATCCTCTCTCTCTCTCTATCTGTTCCATTCTCTTTTTCCTTCTCTTCTCCTTTCTTCCTGACCCTTTTCCCCTTGAGCCCCTGTCATTTCACCCCTCAATAATCCCACCAAACAATTCATTATTCAAAGACTATGTCTCCCTTTCAATGTTCTCCATTATGAACACACTTCCCCTCCCCCAGCCTCTACTGTTTTCATTCATTTTATTTTGATCAATTTCTTTTCTTTTCTATAATTTATTTAAATCTATTTCTATTTTTCCCCTTTTTAATCTTGTGTAAATATTTTATTGCATTCTTTATATTACACCCACACCCGTTTATATTTTTTAAACTATTTTCAATCGATTTTGAAATAATGGTCGTTTTTTTTTCTATGGAAACAATAACTTTCATTATTGGAGATTCTTTACAAATAAGAGATGTATAGAAAAGCTTGAAGAACAATGTTTAAACATCAAACTATGTATGTATTATGTTATCAAATTTAAGTTCTGTTACTAAAAAGTCAATTGTGTTTCATATAAAATGGGGGTTCAACACCAAAATAGCTGAAATGGTTAAAAATGAATTTGTGTGAATCAGCATGGTGTACGACTTTTTTGACTGGATTGATTCTTTTATTGGCATTGGTTTTCCTGATTCCGTTCTAGAAGCAGGTACTTATAGGTGAGACCACATGAAGGTTGCCAACATCCATAAGTGAAAGTGGTGCTATGGAAGGAACTGGATTCGAATTTGGCATATCCAGGGTATCAGTCCACATCGTTATCCATTTCGCCACAGCCACCTCTCTTCTTTGGTTTCACTGATGCTCTCTAGAATCGGGTACTTAGAAAAAGCATATAAAAATAATATTTATAAAATCTATTTTCTAATTGCAGTTTCATGCTTTTTAAGGAATTGTTAGGCAGGACATTTCAAGGAACAAACTGCATAGTTTATATCTTATATTATAAACTTGGTGTCTCTGTTGGTCGGTATGTCTGTCTGTCTATCTATCTGGTTGGTGATGCAATTGAAAAGAAAGTCATGTACCAACATCAAATACAATTTTTCTATCGTGAAATGTTGTGAACTTGTGTCCATGAGCATTCGCTACATAGACCATGATCGTCCACTCATTGTCTTTGTCCAAATTCGGTGCTTGATTCCAACACCAGTCATAGTCTCAATCATGTGGTTCCTGTCATTGCGGTAACAAAAGGATTCTCGTTCTCCAAAAAAACACAACTCCAGTTTAAAACAAGTAATAATGTTTAATTTTAAGAAGTTACAATGATCTTTGTTTTCGTCTACCGAACGACAAGCCTGCAAATCAAAACAAAGATATCTTCCAACCGAAAACAAACAGTCCATTAGCTTATGGCCCAAAGGCTCATCTCTCTCTGAAACACGCAGAACCCCAAGTGACCCCCTCTGCCCACTGCTGTCATTTGAGGTAGGCTACCCAATAAGACCACTCAAGAATCATAGACTGTTTATCTATGGACATAAAAAAAAACTTACTTCCTAGAGTGTCTTGTATCTGGAAAGACATTCATTTTTTCAGGATTCAAGTGGTTCACAATCACAGCATGAAACCTTGTATCCAAGAAAACATTACCTTTTTTAAAGATGTCAACCCATTTCATGTATGTTCCTTTCTCTTAGCTAAATATTAATCCCACCTGTAGGCCTGTCGTATGCAGCATGCATCTACGCATCCCACCAAACATACAGCATTGTGCATGTTTACAATGGTAATATTTATATTTATCTCTGAATTCATTTGGGTTGATGAGGGACCAAATTAGTGATTGGAGAGGAGATATCTGAGTAAATCGGATAAAAATAAGTGCCTTTTGGAAAACGCCATGATGCACTTACATTGTCATAATCATAATTATGACAAAATTAAGTCAAAATGTATCGGCTTGAATGAGTGTTTTATTTTAGCTCGTTACCGACGATGTTTTGAACACTAATTCTATGTTATTCCTTCGCATAGGCTACCGACTTAGGTTTATGAACATAAAAGTGCTAAATTATTGAAAAGAAAATATTTAATAACTTATTTACCTATTATTTTTTTTGTTGTTTATTAATGAGTCACCACTTATCAAGGCCAAAAGTCACCCTGGGATAAAGGTCTTGTTAATTCATTGTAAAATGTGAAATTGTTCATAGACCATGTAGATTTTTATGCTTTTGTCATAACAACTAACTTCTTATTACTGTCGATTTGGAAGTAGAGCTAATTCTATAATGAACTAACTGTCCTTATTAGTGATGGGATGATTCCAATATTTTCCCCAATTCTGATACAATTACTGATTCTGATTATTCTTAAATTAGCAATACACATCGACCAGAAAACTGTTTGGATAATCACAGATTTGAGGGTAGTTCTATTAAAATAGTCATATCTTAAAAACTAAAGCACTTTAAGTGCTCAAAATACCATCATTTTGTTAGGAAATGAATATCCTTTCAGGTGCATTCATGAATAATAATATACATTATATATTTTTAAGAGTTTTGAGCAAATAAAGGCAAAAAAATGTTAACGCTATTTTCAGCAATTTACGTCACTTTTTTTTTTAACCCCCCCCCCCCCCTTCGTTTAAAAGTCTCGCACCATTGCTGTATGTGGAATTTCGTCCTGAAATTTGGAAACTAATCAGGGAAAGTATCATTTTTAATGTTTGTTAGTGTACGAAGTAATTCGGCTCATTCATTTTTTTTTAATTTTAAAAATAAGATTTCACTTCGACGTCGGTTGAACATTTTTGAAAAATACATTTCCGTCGCCCAATTAGTAAGTAAATCAATCATTTTACTTTTTTATGCATTAAAATTATAATTGTATATATGTGTTCTCTTTTGGTAGTCATGATATTTCATGACCCTATCCGGAAAAAAAAACGTTTTCTATTTATAATTTGAAAAACATTGTAGTATTGATTTACTCCTCTCCAGGAGTTAGGCACAAGGCCAGTTTTTATCTTACTCCCACAAGTAAGATGTGACCCAAGGTCGGGTCGGGAAAGTGGGGTTTAAAAATTGCCTGGGCAGCCCCGTCGGCATACCCCGGTAGGGGCGCCTCAGGCAGTAAGCAATAAACTTACTCCTACCCAAAGAGGGGAGGCGAGTGCAGTATCCATCGGAACAGATACTACACTTTGATCTTAGCCAAAAGGCCAAGAGTAGCAGCAGTAATAGCAGCTATAAACACGAGGCGATTTTTGTTTATTTTCATTCTAGAACGAATTTTAAAAAATTTTAAATATGAATATAGAAAATGTTGTTACATTTTTCGTACCCAACTAGTAAATAAATTAATCTTTTATCTTTTTTTATGCATTAAAATTATAATTGTATGTTGTTTTGTCTTTCCGTAGTAGTAATTTTAAATTACCTTATCCGAAAAAATATTGTCCTTTTTTTGAGCGAAAGTCAACAATGGCTGCTAGTATTGCTGATATAACAATCAATCAGCAGCAACTAACTAGTCTTGTAAAGCTTTGTAAAAATAAGACAAAAATTCTTGTGCTTAAAAAAGTTAATCCTATTTGGTTCTTTTATAAAAAATACTTTAAAAAATACTGGTTTTCACTCAACTTTCGAACTTCTAGTAGTAATGACTTTCTAGTCGCCAATTTAAAAAAAAATTAAGATTCTACTTTTTAGGCGATTACGTGTGAACACCCTTAAAGTCTTGGCGAAAAAAAGAAAAAAAAAAACAACAAAAAATAATTTAGAATTTAGAGTGGGGGATCAGTTTCGCATATAAATTTAATGTAAAATGATCTCCGATTTCCCGGCCATTCTTGCCTTTTAGTGAAATTTATAAAATAAATAATTACTCTATCACTAACTCTAGGTACGACTAACAAGCCCACCTCCTAAAAATGCATTCTTGAACGTATCGTACCATTAACCTTAAATATGAGTGGCAAGCCACCGCCTAAAAAACTCCCTTAACCCTAACACTAAGTCCGAATGGCAACCTCCATCTAAAACAAAACCCTTCCTTAACCCTATCACTAACCCTAAGTCCGAGTAGGAAGCCCTAATCCTACAAAAAAGCCCATTAAAACCACACATAATCATCTAAAAAAAAAAATTTTAAAAAAAGCAGATCCCCATAAAAAAAAAAAACGCACAGGATTTATTTGCCATAGAAAAAAAATTGATTAATGCTCTAAATGCTAGAATGGCCCGGAAATGGTGAATTATTCTACATTAAATATATGTGAAACTAATCCCTCACTCGAAATTCTAAATGAATTGTTTTTTTTTTCTTTCTGCTAAGTTTTCAGGGTGTTCACACTTAATTGCCCTTAGCCCTACCACTAACCTGAAGTTCAAGTGGTAAGCCCCCCTCCTCCCACAAAGACCCTCATAATCGTCTAAAAAAAAAAGGAAAAAAAACAAGAAAAACGCACAGGATTTATCTCACATAGAAAAAATAATTAACTGGCCTAAAACGCTAGAATGGCCTTAATATGGGGGATTATTTTATGTGAAACTGATCCCCACTCTAAATTCTAAAATAATTGTTTTTGTTTCTTTCTTTCTGCCAAGTTTTTTCAGGGTGTTAACATGTAATTGCCTAAATAAAAAAAAGTAGAATCTCATATTTTGGGGAGGTAAGGGGGTGAGTTAGCAGAAGGTGTTAATCTACAATAATGCCAAAGAAATCTTGCAATATATTCATTTTTAAACAGTCCTAGTATTAGATTTTAGTTTCTTGTACATAAAATGTATTACAATTCAACTTTGAGTTTTCTAACTTCTTTCTTTTAATGGATACATGGTATTTTTAAGGTATTGCAGCATATTTATGTGCACTTAGTGCAGATTACTTGGAAACCATTAATTTCTGGAGATTTTCAGTGGCACATTCTGATTCCTTGTACAAAAATACTTTTATGTGGTAAATTTCATTGCAAAATTGTATTTTAACAAAGATATAACATTTTTACTGAAAAATTAGTGTAAAAAATGTGACGAAACGCATATGGTCTTAAAGCGGGGAAAATATCCAATCGTGTGAGGCACAAAAATAGTCATAACTTCCTTATTTTTAGTCAGATTTAAAAAATTTAAAAAGATTCTTTCTTAGATCATCAAGCTCTTTCTATATATGCCATTATTGAGATATGTTAAGCAATTTAAATTTTTTCATGTGTATTGCTACTTAAATTTTTAAATATTTAGAACTATAGAGTTTTTTGGGTAATTTTACTGTAAAAACCCATGTAATATTTCGCAAACGTAAAAATACACTTGTGAGGGTTGATCTATAGATTTTAGTTTTATTGGTAATTTAAAAGCAATAAATATTTATGATTAGTACCAGCAATGGATAATTAAGTTTTAAACTATAACAAAAAAACAAAAAAACATTAATAACCAATAAATTTAATAAAATTTATAATAATAAAAAAGAGATTAATTAATTACTTTATATTAAAAACAAAAAATAAAACAACACACAGAAACAAATAAAAAATAAAAAATATATTATCAAAACTAACAGTTAATTCATCACCATACAATACCTATCATTTATCTAATATTACACACATATTTCTGAACACTACATTTATATACAAAACATAATTTTAAAAATTATTAATTTCTATTCTCTGCGGGACTGGTTTGTCCCTACCCTACTCTCTGGTATCCATTTTGGTGAATTCTCTACACAGACGGATTTTTCCTTTGGTGTTTATTATTTTTGACAAAGGGAAGATTTTCTCGAAATATTAAATAAATGATTTTTAATAATCATCCGGACAACACACAAACAGCCAACACCACACTTGCTGTTATGTAAGATTTTAAGAAAAAATAAATAGTAAATCCCATTTTGATTCATTATTTTTATTCCTTCCAGCTTACAACCTACCCTGCATTTTGCATTTTGCATTGCCTTCTTAAACAAAACAATTAAAAGAATCGTTTTTGGTATCGGAAAATAGGTACAAATCTTTCCAATACCCCAAAAAGTTCTCATTTTTCCAATTCCTGATTCCGATTCCAATTAATCGTCCCAACACTAGTCCCTACCTGGAGTTGCTCAATAGTTTTTTTTACTTGTCGTTTTTTTGTGGTTTTTTTTTAACTTTGTCGTTTTTTTGTGGGTTTTTTTTTTTTTTAACTTTGTCGTTTTTTTTTGTTTTTCCAAAATATTATTTTGTTTCAAACAAATGGAAAGTAGCTCTGTATACAGAGTTGCGTCCCATTTTTAAACATGGTATACTTATGAAAATAATTCTGAAAGAAATTAAATCGAATTACATTTTATTGTTCTTAACAACACGTTGAAAACGATCCACCAAAAAGACTGACAGACCAGAATCAAATATTGATTTTGTAGGACGAAAGCTATCGATGATAAAAATTGAGAAAAAGACTGACTGTACTTTATATAATAGATATTCACAGTGAACACTAGAAGGGGTCCTTGAAAAGGTGAGAAAATTATTAAATTAACTTTTCAGTAATATACTCTCTCTCTCTCTCTCTCTCTCTCTCTCTCTCTCTCTCCCCTATTTTCTTTCTTTACCCCCTTCTCTCTTTTGTTTTCTAAATTTTTCTCCTTACTCACTTTATTAAAAGAAAATTTTCATTGTTTTTTTTTTTAAGTTAAATTAATTTATGAAGTATCTTTTCATCATAATAATTAAATTTAACTTTGAAAATCATATTTAAAAAAAAAAGTAAATTGGTAATAGTCAAACAGCATGGTTTAAAAAAAAAAAGAAGCGGAACAAAAATGAAAGTAAAAACTCCCGGGTAACACCATGTAGGTACAGCTAATGTAATATAAAATCAATCATGTGATTCTACTTCAATTTATCTGTTTTGTATTTCATATAGAGTTTCATAACTCTAATGTTGCATATAGATCTTCCCTCTTTCTCACCCAAGCTTACGTTTCTCCTCTCCCCATTTCCACATTAGCGCCACTTTCCTCCAAACGCAATTGACTTTCTTCTCTGGGATTTAGAACTGCAGCCAAGAGATAAGGAGGTAGATGTTGATTGTTCGACAGTAGTAGGCCGCCAGTCATGCGCGTTGTCATAAGGGTCTTACTTTGATTAACTGGCTATAAGTAAAAAAATAAAAAATAAAAAAAATATATATATATAAAAAATTGTTACTTAGGATGAAGCTTCATTTTCAAATCCCGCTGATGTTTTTAGAGGACGAAGAGGTTGTTCTTAAATGGTTTGAAATATTTTTGAATTGTCCCACATTGATCTTTTAGTACCACCTTAAGAAGAATTTTTGATTTTGAGCCAATTTTAGATAACATAAATATACTTATATAGATTTTAATCCCTTTATTTCTGCCTTATTAAAATCAGCTCTTTATGTACATTCATAATATATATAGTTTTATATGGTTATCAGTTGGTAACAAACATTCGTGAAGGTTCAAAAATAAAAAAGAATTTAAAATACTCTGAATTTTACGTTTTTTTTTTTTTTTTTCATTTTTAGTGATCCAAAAAATATTGAAATTGTTACTTCGAATAACTAAATCTACCTTTTCTGCAAAGTATCTCAGCCAGGTTATAGAAATGTGAATGCCTGGGAGGCAGTGCTGTAAAGTAACAGATATCCCAAATTTGAAAATGTTTAAATTTTGCTACGTAGACTTGAATTTTGGCTTTTTTAATTTTTTTTTACCAATTTCCAAATGGATTTTTTTTTTAGCTTTAATAAATTTAAAATAAATGATTTTAATGTTACAGAAAATTCAGATGGTTGACTTTGAGAAATTAGAAACCCAAAGGCATAACATAAGAGATACGCTAAATTGCTCGAAAATCAAGAATATTCGAAATTTGCGAAATTGTCCATTTCTTCAAATGTCTGTAAAATCTGTTTGAAGAAATCGATTAAGCTGAAATCTTCAGGAATTATCTAACTTGTAGATTCGAAGAAGTAGTGAAATTTTGAAACAAATAGAGAACCTTATTGAACTCTGTTGGAATAACCCAAAGAACTTCTCGTCTGTCAAACATTATCACAGGAATGCTTCCCTGCAGACTACAACAGGGTTGTCTTCAAATCCAATGTCAACAAATTAAAAAAATATATCCTTGTTTTTCTTCAAATAAATAACCCCAAAAGGGTTGATATACAATAGGTCAGACAAACGAAACCATGTTCAGTCAGACAAACGAAACCATGTTCAGTCAGACAAACCAAACCATGTTCAGTCAGACAAACCAAACCATGTTCAGTCAGACAAACCAAACCATGTTCAGAGAGACATGCATGCTGTAATGTCCACATGGATTATGGTATTTGCTTAGGCAAGTTCAAATCCAGTCAAATCTATTACAGTGACCGATACTATAATACCATTGGAAAAGGTATGAACTGCCCCCTTTCAATTATGAGTAAAATAGCAACTTGTGTTCCATGAATTGTTTACAATAGGTATTGTTTCTGCAATCGGTCTATCAGGCATGTATACAAAGTGTGATGGTGTATAAAAGTGAAACCTGGCCGATGAAGATTGATGACATTGGTTGAGTCGAAAGAAATGATATGAGAATGATACAATGGATGTGTAAAGTCTTAGAGGCAGGCTTATATCTGATGATCTCAGAGGAAGATTAAATCTGGACAGTATAGGGAGATGCGTGCAGAAACAAGAGATTTTGTTGTTATGGTAAAGTTGAAAGAATGGACGAGAGTTCTTGGATTAGTAGATGTAGAACAGTTTAAGTAGCAGGGTCAGTTGGCAGGGCAAGGCCAAGGAAAACATGGGAGGAAGTGATTAATATGGACTTCAGAGAAAGAGGAATAAATAAAGACCTGGCCAGAGATAGATTAGTTTGGAAGTCAATTTCTAAAATATGTCCAACGCATGCCAGCATGTAAAACAGACATGAAATCAAATATGATAATTAAAGAATGGATGAGAGTGCTTGAATTTGTAGATGCAAAACAGTTGACGTGGTAGGGGAAGGGGAAGGAAAACATGTGAGGAAGTGATAAAGTTGGATTTGAGAGAAATAGGGATAAAGACCTGGCCAGAGATAGGTTAGTTTGGAAATCAATTATATAAAGACGTCCAATGCATGCCAGCATGTAAAACGGACATTAAACCGAATATGATGATGAATAAATAACCTGGAAAATGTTGATATGCCATAAATCAGACACCATGTTCATTCCACAATCCATATATACCATTACAGCTTTGAAATGCGTCCAAATTGATGTAGATATTATCTCATCAGTTTGTTTACTTAGAAGCCAATTAATTAATCCAGAAAGGCGTCTAATTATGCTTGATAAATATCGTTACCATAGTTACAAATGAAAAAGAAAAGCTCGAATGACGTATTATTTCATTAACTCATGAAAAAAAGTGCTCTAGCCCCTTCCCACTTCTTTTCTCTAAACATCTTTTTCATCTTTAGCTTTGCCTTTTACATCGTCTATAGATTTCTCTCTCCTACCCCACCCCCACCCTTTATTTGAGGGTCGGAACTTTCTGCAAATCTGTGCCAGCCTTGAATGTTCGCAGTTCTATAATGAGTTTAATTGTAGTTATTTTGGCCAAACTACCGTTGTTATTAATCAAACACTGGCTGCGGCTTTTAATAATTTTTGCTGCTGATGTATTTGCCGTTATTTAATCCATTCCAAATCTGTTAAATGCTGCGTCTTGTTGTAGCACTGCGGTGTCAATTCTTTGACTCTAGCAGATCGTCCAGAAAAAGTTGTAGAAGTTATTAATAAAGACAGCATGCAGCACACGAGCAGTTGGGGGTTTAACTTTTATGCTTTTTATTTAGTTTTTTTAACAAAGTTCATCCCAAACAAGGCATGCTGCAAATTTCTGCATGTCCGTACAGTCGGGGAAATAGGGAGCAGGGAGGGAGTTCTATAGACCGGCAGCACAAGGAAAGAAGCTATTGGAGTAGAAGGCTCTCTCTGGCATCTGGAGACTTCTACAGTGAATGGATGGGATTTAGTTGATTGTCGGGTTGGTTGAGTGAATTTACATTGAGGAGGCACCAGAGCAGCAAGTTCTTCGGAGCACATTCCATTGAAGTACTTGTAAAACAAGCACAAGTTGCAACATTGTGGCTATGGACAGGGGCTGAAGCTTGGTGACTAGTGAGGGACCTATTAGATTAGCGACTTTTTTTTGGACCTTGTCTAAGAGGGAGAGACTAGTGAATAGTGCACCAGCCCAGATGTGACAACAATACTCTATGCATGGGCAGATGGTGGCTTTGTAGCGATATAGGATAATGTCAGGTGTGAGAAGTTTACTAGCATGGTAGAGGGAGCCCACCTTCTTTGCAGCAGCCTTGGCAATGTTTTCTATGTATTTGTTCCATTTCATGCTACCTGTGAATGTTAGGTTGAGGAGTTTGAACATTGGACTCTCAGGTAGGGTGTTATTTGCTATGGCAGTCGATGGTTCAAGAGGTTTCTTGTAGTTGTTGAAAGAAAAGGAGCTTTGTCTTAGCAGCATTAAATGTTACTATCCATTTATGACCCCATTCCACTACAGACTGAAGGTAACTTTCTAAGGATTCAGCTATTGCCTCGGATATGTGCACACCCGTTTTACCTACATGACGAGAGTAGAGCGTGGTGTTGTCATAAAATATACCCATCTCAGACACAATGTAATCAGGGAGGTCGGTTATAAAAATCGGGAACAATAAAGGTCCGAGGATCGATCCCTGGGGTACACCAGCATTTATGTCATGTTGTTTGGATGAGCAGCCATCAAGGACAATCTGGATCTTTCTTTTGGTTAGAAAGGATCTAATTATATTAAATATTCGCCCAGTAATACCATATGCCAGATCTTGTCAAAGGCTTTGGATATATCAAGCGCTACCGCCCTAGCTTCATCTGACTTGTCCAGTGTATGGTATATGCGTTTAGAGATGACCGTTAGGATATCTGCAGTAGACCGTGCTTGCTTTTATGGTTTTTATTTTTTAGTATACTTACTTGTAATCACCCTGGTCCGGTTGAGCTGGCTTCTTCCCTGGCAAGTACAGCGTCTCTGACCATTACAGCTCACTTTTGCCGATCCTGGGCTAGGTCACATGATGTGGTTAGCCAATCATGATTCCATAGTAGAAGATCAACTACTTGTTGGCCTGATAGTGCTGTTAGGTATACAGTATACATACATAATAGCCCGTGGATCACCCCATCCCCCAAACATGACAGCTTTTCTTCACGGTTAAGAAAAAAAAGAAAGATTTTTTTTAGCTTAGCGTCTGAAAAGTTGTAAATAAAGACAGCACACAGCGCACGATCATTTGGGATTTAACAATGCTTTCAGGTTTTATTTTATGTTTTTATTCAATATACAGTATACATATAAAAGACCCCCGTGGCTCCCCTCCCCAAAGACGACTCCCAAACATGACCTTTCTCCTCCTCAGTTAAGGAAGAAGAGAAAGCTTATTTGCTACATGTCACTCAACTTCCTGTCTGCAATGTCAAAATCATGACACGTAACCCTAATTTTAATCCTTTAAATTCTAATGGTATTTTTCACTTTTGTGCTTAATCTAACCTTATGTGGAAAATACCGTTTTTAACATTATTTTTACATACCCTTGAAGTTTTATTATATCATTAAAAAGACATGTCTTGTTTTGTGTACTGTTGGCACGTAACACAACGCTCAATAGGTTCCAGGCCTAATAAATAAAACAACAACTTTTAGGCAAAATTCGACTTCATTCATCAACAGAGTCCATCATCATCATGATCATCATTATCATGATGATCATCATCATCATGATCATCATCAGTTTAACGTTTGTTTTACATGTTGGCATGTGTTGGACAGCTTTTAGAAATTGACTTCCAAACTAACCTATCTCTGGTCAGGTCTTTAGTTATCCTTCTTTCTTTCAAGTTCATTCTTATCACTTTCTTCTATGTTTTCCTTAGCCTAACCCTGCCAACTGATCCTGCCACTTCAACTGTTCTACATCTACTTACACAAGAACTCTTATCCATTCTTTCAACGTGACAAAACCAACAAAGTCTCCTGCTCTGCACACATCTCCCTATTATTGTCCAGATTTAATCTTATCTGATGAAATATTTAAGAGAATTTTAACTGTATATTTTAAATACTAGTTTACACCTCCATTAAAAATGATGGGAAAAAAGTATGCTTCACCAGTGTTCGTACTCACTATTTATCCAAATATATTACTAAAATATTCATATAAAATTATAGAATTACACCAGTAATTTAATTTTTCATATATGAATTATCATTTCTGATGACCTAAAGAAAAAAAACATCCACCCTTGACTTTTTATTAGAGAGTAAAGGATTTCTTTTTGAATTCATTTCAGACAGCAGGATAAGTCTGGGATGTTTGTCTAACTTGGTATTTGCTTTACTGCTTCTCCTTGAAATTTTTTTGCGTATGGAAGTACATATATTTATTTATATATGAATACACATTGGTCTTTATTATAGAATGGTGGATTCTGTGAATGTTTTGACATTTTTTTATTGAAACAAGAGTTTCTCAAAAGGTCCGAATACTAAAAATTATGGTAAGAAATCTCATCGATGAATGGATTAATCTCTTGTTTACAAGAGTTAAATTTTCTTTTGTTTGTGTTATTTTTAATCATCCAAAATTACAGATGGAAATAATTAACTTGTTTATGAGAGACGACTGCGCAAACACAAAATGATCTTAGATGTAATTGTGCAACAAATCGAATCGATTTTGTTGATCTTAGCAAGGAGTCAAACCTACTGAAGGGTTTCAAGAATGTATTATAGGACTAGTAACATTAAAACAAGATAAGTGTGGGGAAGGGCTAGGCTGCTCTCATGTTAGAGGTGGCACCAGGGTGGGAAAGAGATCACCCAGACTGACCGGCTGTAAAGACCTGGGAGGATTGGTATTGTCCTGGAGAAGGAGAAGGAGTTAAAAGATGAAGAGAAAGGGTGGGACAAAACTTACTAAACCATTCTAGCATTATATTGTGGCCCCTTAAGAGATTGAGACAATAAGAAAAATAGATTTAGTCTAGAATTACATTTTATGGGGTTGGGGGGGGGGGACAACTAGTAAGGCAAAATTAATTCTCTATATGAATAAAATTATGTAACCACTTCGTGTGTGTTTGTGTTTCTTGTATCAAAGTAGTTTTAATAATTACATATTTTTTAATTTACTATGAATCGAATATTTATTAAAATTAAAAAAATATGATAGTGTAAGAGTATGGCTATGTTGAAAGTATGGATGAGGGTTATTAAATGTAGAACAGTTAAGGTAGCAGGGTCAGTTCACAGGGGAAGGCAAAAGAAAACATGGGAGGAAGTGATAAAAATGGGCCTGAGGGATAAATAAAAACCAGGCCAAAAGTGTTACTTTGGAAGTCAATTTTTTAAAGCCGTCCAACACATGCCAGCATGTAAATCAGACGTTAAAACTAATATGATTATGATGTAAAGTACTAAAATTAACTTTATGAAATTCTATTTAAAATAATAATTACAAATGTATTTGTTTCTTGTCCATTGGGAGTGAGAACTTATGATAAACCTATCACCTTTATCAAATGCAAAAATACATTAGAAGTGTAACCGTTATTCAGAAACGCATACAAGAGTTGAATTTGTTTAACAATTTATCTCAACTGTTTGTTACCCTCTTTTCTTCTCACTCCCCAATGCGAAAAGTGTTTTTTTTTTTAAATATATATTTAACACTTAAAACATCTTTAAAAAATTACCATTATCTGTAACTAGCAAAAACTAACTGCCATCCGGGTAGCAATTAATCTATTAATGAGCGATGTTTCTGATAAAGTGGGAAGAATTGCTGTTTTGGGGTCAGAATCTATCTATCTACAACTTATCGTTGACTAGTTTTTCACCTTGAAGGGATAAATTTTTTTTTTAGCTCCTTACATCAAGTGACTTCATGCTTTCTCTGAAGCGATTTCCATTTAAAAAAATGTGTGTGTGTGTGTGTGTGTATATATATATATATATATATATCATCATATTCAGTTTTTAACGTCCGTTTTATATGCTGACATGTGTTGGATAGATACATACAGACATGAGAGAAGTAAAGAGACACTCTTATTATCATTAATAATGAAGACTTCTGATCGACTTAGGTGAGATGATATTGATTATTTTCCCATCTCTGATGAATTTGAAACTCACTCGATTAGTAGTGGGAAGTGGAATCTCGAGGTTTGATGCTGACTAAGTCTGCCTTTAGATTGATCTATAAAATGCCTTCTCTGAAACTGACAATTCTAATGCTTCTTCGGCCCATGTCATACTCAAATTCTGATATCAGATAGATAGATTGATATCTGAAACACAAAAAAAATGGTAATTAGTATAAAATATCGATGTTTCAAACTTTTATTGCTGCTTTGTACGACTCTGAGTGCTGGCCGTCGATGAAGAAAGCAGAAAGATGTATGAATTTAAACATGTATGAATTATTTTTTGTGGGGTGTCTCTTTGCTTCTGTCATGTCTGTGCATATATATATTGGATGAAACCTCTGATTATGGCAACGTGAATATATGCGACTGTGTGTCTGTATGGCGGTACGGTTGGATGATGAGATTAGTGAATAAGTGAATTTGAGATGAGAACAGTAGTGTTGAGACAAATCTTGGTTCATCATCTTCTGAGATTTGGGAGGCACAGATGTGAGTGCCATTATATTGGCCGGACAGTGTCATATGGGATTATCAATCAAATACATTTTTTAAAAGAGTTGTGATTTGGATGTGAATTGAAGAGGGTTGAAAATATGCTTAGGTGCCAAACCTCTATAATGTGACTAACAAGTGAGACTATTCAAATCAATGAAACTTTTTCAAGGTATGTTGCATGGTTGTGGCAAAATTTATAAATATATGTCTATATTGTGTTTGCAAATTATGTCTGTGTGTATATATATATATATATATATATATATATATATATATTGTTTCTGTTTATTACGTGTGTATACAAACTTGCATATACGGGGTGTTTGGGACAGATTTGACACCTTGGAAAGGAAATTAAAAAAACGTCATATCTTGGCCAGTAATTGATGTATTCATAAAATTCAAAGTGAATATCTTTTGCTGAATACAGCTCATTTATATAAGAGCCACTCTGAGCCTCCACCAAAGCCCCTAGGCAGGACCTTAACCTGGAGCATACGACCTTCACAAATAAACATATACTACACTGTCTCATGACAACAACAAATACCACACTACTCCCCCCTTTCATTGAGCATTGAAAAATAGTACCATAGTACAATTAATAGAAGTAATAGTATAGTTTTTCTGCAGACAGATATCAAATCTCCATTAGTAATAGATTATTATAAAGCTCTATTAAAATAAATACTGGAAAATTCACCCCAAAATATTTTCAAATATTATTTTGGATTTGAATATATTGCGTATAAATGTTTGTATGTGTACCATTTGACTGCATGTTTAAAGTGCAGTCGTTTGCACAGTTCTCAGTAGACTATCTTTCCGACCCAGTCATGCCTGTTTATATATTCCTTTTAGTCTAGTTTGCTGCATTCACTTATGATGTGGTTTACCATTTCGTCTCTTTGACCACAGAGTCTACATTAACTGTTTTTCAAGGTCTTTTTTATATTGGCTTTCATATAGTTTGTTCTGGTTGCATTCTTTTGTTCAGCTGTCAGTAGGTATTCCGTTTCCCTGTTCACGTGTCCTTTCCATAGCCATGCCAATGTGTTTCTGTGTGCTATTTCTTTGGTCCATCTTATAAATCCTCCATATAACTGTTTCTTTTTCTATTTTGCCTTTCTCGCCTTTTTGTTTCTTGTTTTGCTGATCTCTGTATTGTTCCTCTTCGTGCTGCTTTTAGTGGTGGTAATAAGCCTCTCTGTAGTTTGTTATGTATTTTTATAGCCCTATAATCGCATCTTCCTCGCAATCTTCAATACTTAACAGATCTCTTGTGAACTTGTCTCTGTGTATGTTCACTGCACAGGCCATGATCGTCCACTCATGCTCATCCGAATTTGGTGCTTGATTCCAACACCGGTCGCAGTGTCAATCATGTAGTCTCTGTCACTGTTGTAACAAACAGATTCTCCCTTCAAACAAAATTACAAGTCCAGTTTAAAACAAGTAACAATGTTTTATTTTGAGAGACATTACAATGATATCACGATGATCCTTGTCTTCTTCTACTGAACGATAGAACTGCAAATCAAGACAAACATATCTTCCAACCAAACACAAACAGTCCATTAGCTTAAATTCCAAAGGCCCATCTGTCTCTGAAACCTGCAGAAATCCAACTGACCCCCCCCCCCCCCCTGCCCATGTGCATGATCTTTAGTTTCCTGGTTCTTCTATTAATGTAGTGAACACTATTCAAATAATGACTGGACAATCCATTCCAAAAAATTTTCAAATATTATTTTCTAATATTTAGATATATTATGCATAGATGAATGCACGGTTCTTTGGTTGGTAAGTAATTGATCCTTTACAGTAATTCCTAACTTTCATATTTCCAGCCAAGTCGACACATTTCCTACGCTGAGACTTTCATACCCGAATGTATTTCGGAGACTATTATTTTCTTGTTACTTATAACAGTCATTTGCTTATCTTCTTAGCGATTCCCTGTTTGCATCTACAGAAATAAACAAGTGTGCTTTTTTCCCTTTTAGCTTTTGTCTCGCCTTCCCGTCTTCATTCGTTTATCTTTCCATTATGCTTCCGTACTTTCGGTTTTCCTCCCTTACATCTGTTTCCGTTGTCCTGCCTTCTCTTTAACGATCCCTTCAATTACGTATGGAAGGACAACAATCACTACTATATACTTGTTGGCCAAGATAATTTTATTTTTACCTTTTGCTGACGAAAGTGACATTTCTACTTTCTCCTAAGCTATCATACTTAATTCAGTCTTCCTGTTTTCTGACTTTTTGAATGATAAAAGCGATAGAGGGGAAGAGGGAAGACAAGAGCAGATAATGATAGTGTCTGGTCATGTTTATTGCCGTCTTTCCATTGATGGGCTGCGGTTATCAATTGCTTAGCCGGAGACGAACCCTTTGAGAAAGTTCCGTGTATTTATAGAACTGTCTACAACTCATTATTATTACCTGATTGGAAGTCTTGAAATGACACTTCTTCATTTTCTTTTCTTAGAGCTTTTCTTTCTTTACTCTTTCAATCTCTACTCTATTACTTTCGATGGGGGGGGGGGGGTATTTTTTCCTTCTCTCTTTCTTCCCGCTCTTACTTTCTAATTAATCCCCTTTCTATTTTCCTCAGCCCTTCTCACTCTTCCTACTTTATTTCTCCCATTCTCTCCTCTCCTTCCTATTTCACTCTGCTCTTCCATTCTCTACTACACCAGCTCTTGTCTTTGCTATCCCTCCACCATTCTTTCTCTATATACCCCAAGCCTCTTCCCTGTTCTTCAACTCGCTTGTCTCTTCCTTCGGCTCTCCCCTCTGTCTTCTTCTCTCTCCTCTTCTTCTCTCCCCTCTTCTTCTCTCCCCTCTTCTTCTCTCCCCTCTTCTTCTCTCCCCTCTGCCCCTCTTCTTCTCTCCCCTCTGCCTCTCTTCTTCTCTCCCCTCTGTCTCGGTTCTTCTCTCCCCTCTGTCTCTCTTCTTCTCTCCCCTCTGTCTCTCTTCTTCTCTCCCCTCTGTCTCTCTTCTCTCCCCTCTGTCTTCCATCGCCTCTCCCCTCTTCTCCACCTTCTTTGTTTAATTTTGCCTCCTTTCTTTACGTGCCTTCTCTCTCCTCCCCCTGGTCTCTCTTCTTTCATCCTCCACCTCTCTCGTCTCTCCTCCTTCTTCTACCTTCCGTCTCTTCCCTTGTTCACTTCTCTTCTCTCTTCCTTCCATACCTCTCATTTTCCATCCATTCTATACCTCCCTCCTCCCTTCTCTGCCTCAACAACTCTCACTCAGCTCCTCACCCCTTTCCCTCCACTCTTTTTTTCTTTACCCTTTTTACCTCTTTCTGACTATCAATTCTAGCTGACTCTGCAGTTCATTCAAAAAGACTCAATCTTAAATGCAAACTTAGTTTTTCCTCATTTTCTCCTTAATCTTATTAGATATTACAGCAAGTTGTTTAAATCTTGAAAGAGTAAAAAAAAAAAAAAAAAGTCGATAAAAAAGTCATTGATCATCGAACAACAAAAAAAATGCAACTTAACTAAAATGGAATGGAAGGCTTGATTGGCTGAAAATGCGATAAAAAAAAAAATCCAATCGATTGAGGACATTTTTTGAGATGATTTGGAAAAGAAACCAATAAAATCTATTGTTCTTTTTCCACTTTTCTTAAACGACTCGGCTGACCATTAGAATAATGAAAATGCTTAACCTTAATTTCTCATCTATTTTTACCCCCCCTCCCCGTTTTATTTATTTTTTCAAACAGATTGGTTTAGTCTTTGCTTGGCTTTTATATGGGGATTTGGGTATACGTCAACGGATAAGTAACAGGAAATAAGAACAGGAAACTCAACGTGGATATTTTAAGACAAATTTATTGACAATAAATACAAAATGTCCTTGCACAGCTTGAGAAGCATACCAGCCGGGTATACATCCTTGACAATCAGTCCGATAGTGGCTTTGTTGATGTCGTGCTGAGGTATGGTTCTGTTTAGTCCTAGGAGGTCTACCTTCCCAGACTTTACCATCTCTCTGAGAAGGTGTTAGTTTATTGCTAATTGCCTGAGGTGCCCCTATCGGGGAATGCTGACGGAGCTGCTCAGGCATTTTTTTGTAGGCCAGAGTGTGTTTATCCTAGTGTGCTGGCTTTTCCAAACCACACCTGACTTTGTGTCTAACCTCCTGTCAAGGAGGTAAATAAAATACAAAATGTCTTTGCAAACAAAATATATTGTTTAACTAGAAGAAAAGTCCGTTTATCTATAACTAGTTAGAAACTTTGCCGGCTCGCTATCACTTTGCTTCACAAAGTTTGCTGCTTGAAATATTCATTCAAAATAAGAAGCATTTCATTCATAACTTTGTTGGGCACATGAAACAAAATCTTTGTTTTTTATTTATATAGATAGATAAACATTAACGTTTTAATAATTTCGGAACAAATTTGTTTTATCTTTTAAATGTGACTATAAGGAAAAGAAAGAAAAAATCAGTTTGCCTTTTCACTTGCAATTTAGAAATAGATTGCAACTTGTTGAAAATCAAGTCAATCCTCCTAAAGAAATGAACATTCGAACACAAATGCTAAACATTGGAACAGAAAATAAAAAAAATATTGCGAAACAGAAGTATTTGTTATATTAAAATCAAAACAATCATTGAATTAAAAAAACAATAATAAATAATAGTTAATTAATAAAATGTCCTTTTTAAAACGTTAGTTAACCTTGCGAATGCGATTGCATATACAGGGTGGGCAAAAATAAGGGTCCTATTTTTTAAAATTCATAACTTTTTTATTTATTGATTTAAAAAAAAATTTTTTTTTTTAGAATAAGTAAAGGACCCCTTCCGAAGCAAGCATGAGCCGTATTAGCCCTACGGAACGTACCCTCATTTAGAAAACATTATTTTTGCTTAAAAAACTCAAAACAGTGTAAAAAACAATACTTTAGTTTTTGTAAGTTTTAAGAAGTGTTTTTTGGCTAAAATTTGTTTATTTCAAAAAATCTCACAAGGGTCAGTCTACACACACATAAAGTTTGGTGAGTTTAACTTTTATTTTGTGGAAGTTATTCAAATTCAAGTTATTCAAATTTAAAGATAGGACCCTTATTTTGGCCCACCCTGTACATAAGCAGTATATAAAAAGATGGTGCGTCTGTTGTGTAAAGTTGAATTAACTTGAAATAGGACATTTTCTTTTTTACTGTTAGTGCAAGAAAATGGCCCAAAGTCCACATTTACTCATTTAGATACTGTATCAAGGGCAAAGTGATGCTTAATAGTTTAATGTCCGTAAGTGACAAATTAACTCCATAACATTACGAGTCACTAATAAGCCATTTCTAACCTTAGATGAGGAATCCTTTCTACCCTAACTAATTATCTTCTCATTGACAGAAAACAGTTTTTGTCACTCATTGTAAGCTGTTGGCTTAATTGGTAGTAGTGTTTCTCTGTAGTGACGGTGATGATCGTTGTAATGTAGATATAGTGTCAGAAGTTTCTCTGTCTTTCTCTTCCTTTGTTGTAAACAGCCGTCGTCATCACTTTACTCTAGCGATAAAAATTGAAGCAACAAAAAGATAACAACTCCGGCGTGTACTGTACTTTACTGTAACAACATTCACCTGGGGTAGGTTGAGCTGACTCCAAGTGAGTTCATTGCATCCTGCGTCAAGGTGATCTACCCACGCCGATCGTCAGCTAAGTCCTCTGCATACTTCAGCCATTTCTGGTTCCAGCAATGAACACCAAAAATACGGGGGCTGGCCAGCAGCCCAATGTCTGTCTTCACTGTTCCAATCTATGTCTTCAGTTAGCAGCTTCTGCACTTCCAGCTCGTGGGTGCAATTGAAGCTACCAATTCTTCCTCGGGTTATTAAAAAATGTGACCAAACTAGCGAAGTCTCCTTTTCAGAAGAGTCTAGTGATGCTGATGGTTTTGCATCTTGCACAGATAATGCAGTTTGAGATTTGGTCAGAGAGACAGATGTATATGATATGTTATAGGCAGTACTTGTCAAAGACCTCGAATGTGTGAAAATCTTCTTTGCGTATAGCAATATTGTGCGTATCAGCGCTTGGTATATCCTTAATTTTGTTGAGTTTTACCTCTTGTCGAAACCATAATCTGCTCTCAAGGCGTTTGCTCTCAACAGTTTATTTTTTTTCTTGTTGGTTTATTTCGTTTTCTTTACAACAAATTTATCTAGATAATTACCGTCCCCCGTAGGGTGTGTGTGTGTATATATGAAAGAGCCTCCAAGTAGTCATCGAACACTCAAAAACCAGGATCGATCTTGCTTCTTTCCCATGACGAAACTTCTTATACACAGCAACCTAACCCCTGACTTAGCCTTTAATAGAAAATTCCCTTTTCTTACTTAATCTAACTTTACATGGAAATTTCTGTTTTTAACACCTTTTACACATCTTATCTTCTCACAGCCCTTTTTTGAGTCATTTAATCTCTTTCCTTTCAATTTTTTTGTGCTTATTTATAAAGAGATACATGTGAAATATGGCAGTTCAAAATAAAATAACAGGAAAACTTATCAGTTGAAAGTATTAGTGTACACCAAAAATTACGGAAAATTATTGAGTAAAATTTAAATAAAAATAAAATTAATTTACTATTCGGATAACACAAATTCTAAGCAAGATTTGAGTCAAGCCAGCGCGTCGTAGATTATCTCTCTTTTTCTAATATGAAGATGCCACGCAGTCTTGTCGTTTGGAGTCCGTTGACTCCGAATAGTAAATTAATTGTATTTTTTATTAAAATTCTACTTGCTTATTTTCTGTAATTTTTGATATACACTAATATTTTTCACTGATAATTATTTTCATAAGTTTTCCTGTTTTTTTAATTTTGAACTACCATATTTTAGATGCACCCATTTTTTTAATACCTGTTCAAAACAAGGCATGTTTTTTTATTTTATTAATTATCCTTTTTATTTATTTGATTTTTACTATTGGGGGTCACCAAGAGCTGCTTGGGGATAACGGTTAATGAGATGGAAATGAATGCCAGCCTAATTATGTGGAACACTATGGGAGTAATAACATTGATCAATTGTATGAATTATGTTTAATTACTTACAAAGCTATATTTGTTGACATTGGATTTGAAGACAACCAAGTTGTAATTAGCGGGGAAGCAGTCCCGTGGCAATGTGTATCCCAGATGGGAAGCCCTTGCAAAGAAGCTCTGTTTGTGAAAATTTTGCCTTATTCTGAGAACAAATACATTTGAAAATATGTTTTAGTTGTTTGGAAATGCATAGTATACGATTGATACCAGATATAGTTTCATGCTCACCTGTTTTTTTTTTTTAGCACAATTGGAGGTGCTGGTCTATACTTGTTTTTAGTAAGTAAAAACTTTAGAATGTTTCATCAGATACAAAAAAGTTGAAATATTTGTTTAGTTTTAATTTGTGATCTTCAGTAGATGGTATTTTACTTTGTGTAATATCTGTAATAAACTAACTCCGTCTCAATTCGTTTAATTTGTAGAAAGATAAAAAAAATTAAAGTTTGCGTCTGCTTAATCTCCTCCCTTTTAAACTCTAAAATTGTATCATTGTAAGAAATATACCTCCTCTGTCTGTTTGGGAATCTTTGATTTTGAGCATTCTCCCCATGCAAACAAATTAATTTTCATCTGACATATAATTGAGACGTGATGCAACCTAAGTAACTTTTCTGTTTTTAATTTTTAATGTGAGAAAAGTATTTTTTGTCAGAAGTAAATATTGTCTCATATTGTAGACTTTATATGTAAGATCTCTGGATTCAAATGGTAATAAATTAATTGGACATTTCACATTGGTCCTGACCGTAGAAATATTAATTTCTCACTGATCGGTGTCCATCTTCTCCAAAAAGATAAGTATCTTTTGAATTGTTTTTCATTCACAGAGACTTTTCTCAGTTTAAAGCAAAGCATTATTTCTTTTCATGCCAACATCCTGAATTTGCTTTATCCAATAATACCTTATTTACTCCAAACCAGAACATTATTCCTTTTCCTTGCCAATATCTTGTTTATTCTACTCTGTTCTCGCCATGCCTGTTTTCTCAATATTCTTGTCAATAAATTAGCTGTTTTATACAACCTTCTGGGCCATTGTTGTTTCTTCAACATGTTGTATTTATTGATATTTTCTCGAAGGGCAAAAATGAAGTTTGTGAATAGATAATCACTTTTTATTTAATTTCCATTTGAATCCGGAAAAATCATTTGTTCATATCTGGCTAAAACATGTCTTGTGCGACATGCCACAGCTGTTCATAATATATATATATATATATATATATATATATATATATATATATGTACTTATGCAGTCTACGGATCATGTTATCATTGGTTACATAAACCGCTGGAAGGTGCCGAACGAAAACTTCTGGTTTTTTTTTTTCCTGAAAACGTTGAGTAATGTCAAAACGCTAGCAATCAAGAGAAAAAAAATTTAAATAAAACTTTTTTTTTTTTGTTACGAAGAAAATACAATAAAAAAATTAATGAAAAATATATAATTTTGTAAGAAATTTTAAAAATGAAGGAAAAAGAGTTCAAATCAAGGAAAAAACACTCATCTTATGGTAAGTTTCATGAATAAATATTTATTTTTTAGCAAAGAAAATATAGTGCAACAACTGATAGTAAATAGTTTTTTTTTAATGATTTTTTTCTTGTCAATTCTTTTTCAATCCTACCGACTAGGTTATGGTTAGGTAGTTTTCCTGTTAGGATTAGATAGTTTTCCTGTTAGGATTAAGGTGTTTTTTTAGATTTCTGTTAGGGTGTTTTGTTAGCAGATTTTCTGTGAACTTAAGCACACATCACAGAAAAGAAGAATGGCTAGAGAGCGGAAGGAAGTTGTACACCTCCAAGAATTGTCCTTCAAATAAGTTTTTCTTTTTAATTTGCATGTATGTGCTCATGTTTGGCAACTAACAGTTCCCTTTTTTGACAAAAGTCAATAATTGCTTCAGGAGACTAAAGTGTCTAACTCGATTAGCTTCATGCCAACTTTAACCAATTTTCAAAAAGCATTTCAGCACCTTCTGCCGGTTTATTTATTTATATATATATATGAGAGAGAGATGTGGGAATATATATGTTTTTGCATATACTTTCTATTTTTTATATAGACCAATGTTTTCAAGCTAAAATTATTTAACATATAACAACAGAGCATGTATAAATAAACAATATTATGCTAAATTCCAATGACCAAGATTTTATTTACCTTACTGATCATCTTTTCAAAACAAAAACTTTGGTACATTTACGGACCGTTTTGTTCACAGAAGAACATCCGATATTTGTATGTTAATCCCGGATCTTTCCTCTATGGACTTATCAGAAACCAAAAAGTTCTCTTTCAGGAAAAATCCAGAGTGAGGCAGTAAATGAAAATCCCCAAAACAAACAACTCGCATTGATTACATCTCCATTCAAGGAGAGACTTAGAAATCACTACCCAGAAAGACCAGCCATCTTGTTTTATGAAGTAAAGCAATGAAAAATATGCACGACATTGCTCAAGAAAATACTGCCAGAAGAGCTAATAATTAACTTGGTTGAACGTTTTTAAAAATTATTAAAAATTCCCTAATCAATATATAAATAATAATCATTATATGGAATTTTGAACCTGAGGCCCTTAAAATAGATTTAATAGGTAGATTTAAATAGTGATTCAATTTTATCACCTGATTGTAAACTAATCCAATCTTATAGGTGTGGTAATTTGGTTATCTTAATACATCAGAACCAACATAAGGATTTTGGCACATCGTACACTAGTTATGGATAGAAGATTTTATGTTTAGTCACCCATTTTTTTATTGTATAATATTTTTCGTTGAAAAAAACATAAGACATCACCCTAGAGATATTAGAATGTTGGTTTGGTAATTTATATTTTTCCCTTTAATTTTATGCTTATACACAACTTAGGCTTTAATAGACACCGTAAACGCTGTTTTTTTTTATGATGCTTAGTGCCATGTAGTTTGATATCTCTATACTTTGAAATGATTCTCTCTCTCCAATTAAACTCTAAATTCCATATCTTATATAATGATTATTATTTATATATTGATTAGGCTTAGAACTTGCATAAGCCTACTTTAACCGCTGGAAAATTCACAAAATACCAAAGGATACCTATCTATATCAGTCGTGAAACATAAGCAGAGGACCTATAACGTAAAATAGATCAGCTGTTTAAAATGTAACTGTTTCGGAGATTTCAAAACAGAACAATTATTAAATTCATTAATGGCATATATAAATTTGGCCTTTTTTGGCTTGCATTGTATTTCAATGTTCAATACATATATATTGTTTGTTTTTTGTTTTTCCATGTATAAATGACTAAAAGCTTTTTTTTTATAATACATTTAAATAAAATATGTTTTGAGTCAGTAGTTAATAATATGTATATGTTTCTTTTTGTAAGAAGTACATTTTTATGAGATTTTTTAATAAGAAAAATGCAATTTAGAGACAAGTCAATTTAAAAATACTTGTTTCGTTTTTTTATATTTTGAAAGTCCCTAAAATTCTATATTTTTGATATTATTCCAATGTGCATTGATTTTACTGTATCCAGTGTACATTTAAAAAATCCATATTTATGTTTGTAATGATGTCTTTCTCTCTTTCTGTTCCTTTTATCTTAAATGATACTCACTTATCTCTCTTGAATTCATCAATGGTTGATGGGATGTATTTTGTCACTATTTTGGTTTTATCTACTTTATTTGTTTTCCTCTCTCTCTTTCTCCTCTTTTTCTCTCTCTCGCTCTCTGTTCATGTTGTTGCTGTCAGATGGGAAAAAATGCCTCAAAACAGAAGACTGTTACTCCTCGCATGCAACCTCTTGTTGCCATGCCACAACAGTGCCCGGACGAACTTTTCTTGGTATGTAAAGCTGTGTATGCACCAGAAAATAAAATGTGTGTAGCTATGAAAACAGAAAAACAGACACTAAATATGCCATGCTTTTCTTTAATGTCTAGTAGTTTTTCACTTTGGTGTTTTTTTTTCTACAGACACTGCCATTAAAAATGCGCCTTACTATTTTAGTTATAGATAAATTGCTTTACAACAATTTGTCTCCAAATATAATTCCTTCACAACAATTTGTCTCCAAATATAATTCCTTCACAACAATTTGTCTCCAAATATAATTCCTTCACAACAATTTGTCTCTAAATATAATTCCTTCACAACAATTTGTCTCTAAATATAATTCCTTCACAACAATTTGTTTCCAAATACAATTACTTTATAACAATTTGTCTACAAACACAATTACTTTATAACAATTTGTCTACAAACACAATTACTTTATAACAATTTGTCTACAAACACAATTACTTTATAACAATTTGTCTACAAACACAATTACTTTATAACAATTTGTCTACAAACACAATTACTTTATAACAATTTGTCTACAAATATATTTCTTCTGCAAACCTTTTCCTTTAAGTTTTATAGGGTGTTCTAGATAAGTTTGACTCTTTTTTAAAAAGTAAAGAAAAAAAACGTTATACTTTGGCCAATAATTAATGTATTCTAACAATTCAGAGTGCATCTCTTAGAGAATCTTTTTCCGAATACAGTGTACTTGAATAAGTTGCTCTGAGCCTCCATCACAGCTTCCAGGTAAGACCTGAACCTGAAGTGTGCAACCTTCATGGTGTCGTTCGAGAGACACCTGAATAACAGTTTGATCCTGGCAATCAGCTCATATTTGTTGCTGCAGGCAGTATGGTTAATGTCTTTCTCAACTGCACCCCACTCTGCGAGTTATGGAGGGGGTCAAATGTTGTGACTAATGAAGTCATGAAAGTTCTCAGACAGCTACTATTGGGTTTTCACAGGGCTGAGTCCTGCTACTACGTGTATGGTTTTCTCCACACAACGCTTGACAACAGTGAACAGAAAATCAATGAATCCATCTGAATTGAGTCTGATTCCATTTTTGAAGATGTGAGGTAGCATGATGTGGCCTTTGCTGAAAATATGCCCAATCACCATCACAGTATGAGGGAACTTGGTCTTAGTGATGTGTGGGACTTTGTGCAAACTATAGGCTAACCTCTGGTCTTGGCAGAACTTCTTGTCTGAGAAGAACCAGAACATCCCCGACTCGACTGACTTTGACCTTGTTTAGGAGTTTCTTGCCTTTTGTAAGGTGATTCTCTTGGGCCTTGGCAGTGAGTAGTTGGCACGTGCGACTCTTGTGTGAGGAATAGTAAAGATCCTGGTTCTTGTTCCTTAAAAGTACGAAAAAAACTTTTTTCTGTCTTCTCCTAAGAAAGAGGTAATTAAGGGGCAGTAACTCTGAATTGAAATTTTGAGTCAGATTTTGTCTGTATTATCTAACAACTTTGATTTTGTATTAAATTGCGATCATGGATCTGAAATTGTTCAAGTTTGAAGATGTGCTTTATTTTACTTCCGAAAAAGCTAAACAAATCGATTTCTTGCAAGCCCATGGGCTTATTTCTGGCGAAGAAACCTGCCGTTGTGGGCATAATATGAGACTTGTGCCATCAACAGTGAAAACAGATGGATTTCTTTGGCGTTGTACGAGTGGTTACTGTTCAAGTATAACGTCGATTAGACGTAACTCTATCTTTGAGAAATCTAAATTACCGATTCGAAATATAATGAAATTTATTTATTTATGGGCAAAGAGCAAGGCTGATTTTGAATTTGTAAAAGAACAGTGCTCAATTACGACTAACAAATCAATAGTAAAATGGAGATTGAAGATGCGGGATTTGTGTATTAACTATTTTTTACGTCATCCACAAATTCTAGGAGGAGAAGGATGTACCGTGGAAATAGACGAAAGTCTATTTTCACGAAGAAAAAGCCACACCGATCGTGTTACGCGACGGTTGTGGGTTTTTGGTGGCTACGAAAAAGCCACAAGATCAGGTTTTCTAGTAACTGTGCCTAAAAGGGATGCGGCTACTTTAATTCCAATAATAAAGCAGTTTATAGGACCAGAAACGACGATTGTGTTGTGAATCACAAGTACAAACAAGAGCTACAACCAATCACGTATGTGGTGTGAAGCGAAAAAACGAAAATAAACTTGAATGTGGCACCCACACGCAAATGGTGGATTCCTATCTCGCAGAATTCATGTGGCGGCAGAGATTCGGACGTCAACAGTCATTTGCCCAAATTTGTAAAGAAATTGCTCAATTTCATTCTTAAATTTTCCATGCTGAATTTCATTCAGTACAAAAAACTATTAAATTTTCCTTGCTGAATTTCGTTCAGTGATTTCATTCACTACTAAAATCAAATTTAATCAAAATAAATTCTAAAATTTACCATTACTGCATTCTTTTACGTTCATTTATTAATAATTAATTTCCAGTTAATTGCTTTCGATGTAATAACAGCAGTTGAATAGAGTTACTGCCCCTTAATTACCTCTCTATTATGAGAAGACAGAAAAATTTTTTTTCGTACTTTTAAGGAACAAGAACCAAGATCCTTGTTAAACGCTTTCTGCATAGTTGCCACTATAACACCCATTTCTTTCGCTAAGATCTGCATTTTGCTGCACCTTTTTTGCAGCTCTTTGACGGATTTTGTTGTGCAAACGCAGTAAGAATGCCTGCTATAGTCTTTCCTGCTAACCACTGCTTCCACATCTCTGTCGCAATTTTTCAGCTCACATCTAATGGCCTCCAAGGTATTTAAGGCACACTAAGCTACAGCTAATATTTCTGAATTTTTTAATCCGGCATAAATTATGATGATGCAGATCACTCTCTTTCAATATTCTGGTGCTTTTCAGTCACCCATGATCTCCAGTTCTCAAACCCATCAATAGTATACAGAAACAGCTATCACTTTTTCACTATTAAATAATTCAAATGATTTTTAAATGAAAGAATATCAAAAAATGATCAAATTTATCTCAAACACCCTGTAATTATTTTCATAAAATCTATCATAAAAAAGATATTTCTTTGACAAAGAGTATTTCATTTTTTATTCAGAAAACAATCCCAACTCTCCCTACAAAGATTTTATATTCTATGTTAATTTTAGTATATACATTAATGATAATAATAATAATAATAATAATAATGATAATAATAATAATAATAATAATAATGATAATAATAATAATAATAATAATAATAATAATAATAAATACATGAACTTAATATAATTAATAATTATTAACATTAATTTATTATCCTGGATCCGTTTTTATTTTTATTGTTTTTATAATTTATTAATAGTCACAAATCTTTTCCTTTTTTTTTTTACGCAAACATTGACAAAGCAGTTGAATACAGACACAAAAACATAGCTGGAAACCTGTAATATTTCATGGATTAAATAAAACTAAAACTAAAATAAAACTACTTGTTTATTATCAAATTGCACCAGGATTCTAAGAGCGTACGATTAATAGTGGGCCCCCTCTAAAAGTTGGACGATTTAAAAAATAATAAGCCGCTTTTCTTTTTTTTTTGGCAGTGTGACTGTAAAGAATCACCCTCACTTTTTTCCTTCCTCTTTTTTGCTCCCTTTTTTACCTTATTTTCATTTCACCTTCCAAAATATAAGTCTTACGCTTTGGTCCAGACCAGCTACTATTCCAAACTCAGTTCTTACTAATTATTCCCTCGTCTTTCATTTAGTCAGACGTCTTAATCTATATAATAATACGCTAAGGTATTTCATGTTCATACATACGTTTTCACTTTTCACACACATTTAAAAATATGTGATTGTCCGATCAGAAAAGATGGCCATCTGATCTCATTAAGGTAAGCAATTCTGACTTTAAACATTTTAAAATGAATTGTTCCAAAATCTAATTATGTCGTCCTGTTGACTAAAACAGTACAATTTTAAATAAATACATTTCTAAAGGTGACATTCGTTTTATTGATTTGAAGAATATTTAGCTGATAATTATTTTTATGGTAAGAAGACAGAAAATGTTATTGTTTTCAAAAGAATTAAATTGAAGAAAGGGTCATTTGTTTTTCTTAATAGTGTTGACTCTGACATCATTTCAAAATGAATATATTTGAATATATTTTTTTAACAGTAAATTATACAGATTGGTGTAGAAAGCACTGTGGAATTGTCATGGGGTTCTACTAGTACTTAATACTACAATGGTGGTCTACGAAAGTTCAAGAGTAATAATTACAATTATTAAATTTTAAATGAATAAAACAATTGAAATAAAGATTTATTATATAAATACTTTAATTTAAAAGTAGCATCAGTGTAGAAGTGTAACAATATTTAATGCAAGATAAGTAGGTTACACAAAATATAGGTTAGCAAATGAAATGTGTGGAGTGAAATTTGGTCGCATCTGGAATTCAAGGCTGGGTTGTTTTGACAGGTTGTGATTTAGGAAATTAGTTATATAAATTGTTAAAATAAAAATTTGTGTTTTGTTTAGAAAAAGGAATGAGTAAAAATAAACAGATTTTGATAAATATGGTGAGCTGATTGGAAAACAGAAGAGGCCTACTTGATTTCGACATGTGCGGACATGATTTGCTCTCATGATGGCTTTGCTAAAGAACTCGTTGAACATAGAAAAATGAGTGTGAGAGTAGCTATATAAAGTTAAACCCCCATAAAATTCTTTCTGTTTCGAATCTTTCTTATGTTCTATGAATTACAAGCAAATCCTTTTAACAAAGATGAATCGCTGTGTGACACATAACCATGAAAAGCAACGTCATGCATAACCATATGCATATTTAGGAATTCATATTAAACTACAAAGAGTTGAATGTATGACGACATTACGAACTTAAATGGAACCCCCTTGGAATAGAAATGAGGGGCCACATTACATATGTCTATTTGGTACCCTTATGAAGAAATGAGGGGTTGCTACATTACATAAAGCTTTAATAATATACGGGATGAATTCAGGAATAATGCTAAAAGAAGAAACATTTTTAGGGGTTTATCTGATTAAATATTGAAAAGAACTTCATTTGTATTTCCCAATTATATATTCTGTGAGATTGTAGTTATTTTGTATGCATGTATAAGTATGTGTGTGTGCATATATATATATATATATATATATATATATATATATATATATGTGTGTGTGTGTGTGGATTGGTTAGCTAGCTAGATTAAATACAATGTGGATATATAAAAACATCCAGCAACACAAATTCCATGCACTTTAGCCTGACGATTCCCTACGAGGATGAAACACGGAAGTCTGTGTTGCTTAATTGCCATAAATATATTTTCATAACTTTTATATATATATATATATATATATATATATATATATATGGGGATAACGCGGACACCTCTATGTGCTTAATTGCCATAAATGTATTTTCATACCTTGCTATATATATATATATAATTTCTTCTGTGTTTATCCTGCTAAACGGGGATCCACACTAGAGTTTTCCATCCAGAATTGTTTGATTGTAATCGCTATATTCTGACCACTGTACACATACATATTATTATACTGTGTCATCCACAGACACATGATTTGTCGTCAGTGTGGCTAAACCTAGTGAGATTTCAAACCTGGACACACACACACACACATATACATAATTTTAAACGAATAGGCTATTCTGCCGGGACCGGCAAAATAACGACCCCCTCGTTATTTTGCCGGTCCCGGCAGAATAACGAGGAGGTCGTTATTTTGCCGGCTCATGTTTAGTTAATCTTACTGTTACAGTTACAGCAAAGATTTCACGAGTCAACATTTTTAAGTTTTATTTCAACGTTTTTCCAATAAAAAAGAAATAATTAAACGAAGATAATGAAACTGAAAAAGTAAACAAATCTTTAATACATGCTTTTGTTTCTATCTACTTAACCAAGATCAAAGTGTAGTATCTGTTCCGATGGATACTGCACCCCATAGACTGGTATCATCTTGGCCTTCGGAGCTTGATTCCGCTGGTCTATGGGTATGTCCTGTGCAGTTCTAGGAGGTCCACCCTCCCAGGCTTTGCCTCCCCTCTTTGGGGAGGAGTAAGTTTATTGCTTACGGGGAATGCTGACGGGTTGCCCAGGCAATTTTTAATGGCCAGAGTGCTCACCTTCTCGGCCGCTGGCTTTTCAAGTCCACTTTCCCAACCCGACCTTGGGTCACATCTTACCTTTTGGGAGTAAATAAAACTGGCTTGTGCCTAACCTCCTGGAGAGGAGGTAAATAAATACTCGATGTAAAAAAAGATAATTTTTATTTCAACATTTTTCCAATAAAAAAGAAATATTTTTTTAAATTGGATAAATAATTATTTAATAATGTAACATTTTATAAGATGAATAGTCAACAGTGATTTTTTTTTTATAATTTAAAACTTTATAAAAACGAGTGAAATGATGAGAAATAGTCCAAACATTTAAAAGATAGTGAAAAATCAGTTTTAAAATTGCTGTTTAGACTGTTTACAAAACTTAAATTATAAAAATTATATCTGATTTAATTTCTTTAGGGACTTATCTGTAATTATTTTAATAATCAGATTTCTTAACAAGAGTTATTTATTTTTTATATCAATGAATGAAAAATTTTTTAAATAACTAAAACATTTTTTATCCGACGCAAATTACTTCTAAATCCGACTAAAGAATCTAATTGTCTGTAATATTTTCGTTCATTTAATTAATTTTTACTTTTAATATTTTTTGTATTAAAAGCAGATATTTCTTTTATATTCAAAAAATTAAAATAACCGACAGAATAACAACTGATTATGACGATGAAAATAAATTGTTATCAAATATTTGTCCTCATTTATTTCATTACCCTTTCTTTCACAAGACGATAACAGTTAGGTTAAAAAACCATAAGCCGGCAGAATAACGAGGGTTCGTTATTCTGCCGGGACCGGCAAAATAGCCTCTTCCAATTTAAAAAAATGGCAAGATATGGTTGCTGTTGAAATACTTAAATTTTCGAATGCTTGTTTGTGAATTATTCGTCACTGTTTCCAATAGTTGATCATCATCTGGAATGGGTGGGGTTCTTCCTCTTCGTTCATTATTAATATCTAAGTTAGATTTCAACTTAATGAACCAACACTGAACAATTCGTATTCCACTTTAAACTAGCCAATGAAAACGCTCAAAACATGATTTACAAACAGTGAATATCTAAAAGAATTTATTACATTGATACTCGGTGTTATTGGTAACAGTAAGAAGACTTTTAAGTATGAGGGTAAAAACTCTTTCATGTTCCTTTATTTATGACTAATTAAAAATAAAATATCGATCAGGATTAAATATTAAAATAAATCGATACATTTTTAACAACAAATACCAATGTTTGCCTTATGTGACCAACAAAGCATTTAATTATGTAGCTATTAATCAATAAGATAAAGTGGGAAAACTGGTTCTATTTTATATATAAGACTAGCAAATATATGTTCACTCCGGTCGCATATTTTTGCTAGGCTACCGCGTCACCCCCTTCTCTCTCGCTGTTTGCAAGAGGGTGTTCCTATTTATTTGTCTAGAATTATATAAATGTGAAAAAACTACATACAATACATAATTTAAACTAAATAAATTATTTTGGACTATTAAAATAATTTCCAATGCTATTGATAATGTTTACCCATTTATTTTTATTATCGCTGATGTTTTTATTAATGTTGGGAAACATGACATAAATTATAAAGCTATGAAGTTGTGCCAAAGCTATAATTATTTTGTTAAAGGAATCTTTTAAGATCTATTTATAAGAAAGTGCAAATAGCTCGGTTGGTAGAACGTTAAACTTAAGATCTCAATATTTCGGTCTCTATTTTAACAATAGCTATTAGATATCAATTAATACATAGTTCTCTAATTTCAGTTTCTTTGGAGTATTTTAAAGGGGTTTTAAGGGGACACAGCCTCTCATTTGAAAATTCAAATATGTCAGATTTGTATTAAATTTGCTCCATGGGCATTAGACACCAATTAATCAAGATTCCCTGAATTTCAATTTCTTTTTAAGACCCCTTAAGCTTAAACCTTAAATTTTAGACATTTTCTAGAATCAAAATCATGAAATGGATTATGATCAAAATTAGAATATGGATTCTAGACATAAGGTTTAGTATCATTACATGGCATCATTACAGAAGGGGGCATAAAAGTTGTGCAAAACTGTTTTGTTCAAGTAATTCATTTTATCTGTCCTGGGACGGGTATTTTTCTAATATATTTATAAGAATAAAGAGGTAAAGTTTAATTTGCTAAGAGTTGAACAAAAAACAGTTTGAAAAATATATTTTTGTCTGTTACTGTTACAGTAATTGTAGTCAGTCCCACCACTTAAAGATGTATATATTATTTCGTATTGTGAATTATTGTGAACCATTGTTTGCATTCATCATAATAAAGCCATTACTTTATTACATATTTATTTATAAAAGACTAATATATCTAATATATAAAGTTATCTTGTCAGAGCTAAATAGCAATGCATCTAACAAATCGATATTTGATTCTAACTAGCAATTTATTCCTTAAAAAGGTGTAATTATCTCCAAATTCTTTCCAAAAATAATTATTCCGGCAAGGAAAATTATTACAATAAAGACAATTTTTAATTACCGAAAAAACTCAAACTGGAAGGAAGCTAATTCCTCTTTTAAACTGAAAGTTATCAGCTGGAGCTAGATTCAAAGTTGTCCTTTTGGTAGTTTTTTTTTTTGCTGGTAATAATAAGTAATGAATATATTAATAGATAAATAAATAAAAAGATTCAATGCAAATATTTAAAAATAAAACATACTTTCTATAATTACTTGACAGAATTGCACTACGTTTGGCATGAAGAACCCTTGGAATACGAAATGTGTCATACGTGGGTGAACATTGTAATACTGATACTACTACTACTCCTTCTCCTCTCCCTATTATTACTACTATGACTACTACTAATAATAATAAAAGACTATTGTGTTAAAAACCTGTTTGACCAAATTTGGTATGAACCCACTCTTGACAGAAGGGTGTTAAAACACGGTTGCCAGACCATAATAAAGGCTTGAAGCCAAACTCTTAGAAAACAAAAAGCCAAAACAAAGCAAATATTCATTAAAAAAAAAAAGCCAAATTGAAACTTTTGAATTGCCAGTTTATAGGCTTCAAAATCAGTCAAATTTCCCATGGACACAATAAACATCTCTGTGTCGGACATAACTTTCTAAATACACATTGCAATATAGCCAGACGCAATGAGCTTGAACAATACATAGAATGAAGACTCCAGAAGGACAATCGTGTATCAGTGCAGAAAATTGCATAAGAAATTTACCAATAGCAGAGGTCATTATTGTAACCAATCATAAAGCGAGGTGAGGATCATACGATAATTGCTAACACTTCTGTGGGGTACAACTTGTTTAATTTACAAGATATAAGAACAACGTAAAATAATTATTTGAATAAAAACAAAAGTAATTTTAAGTAAAAAATGATTTAATTATAACGTTTTCTTTAATAATTCTATCAAATAGATGTTTATATAAAATAATTTAAAAAAAAAAACAATAAAAAAAAAAAGCTACTATTTTTGAAGTTCAAACTATTCAAAAACAAAAAAGATGAATTAGCCAAATTTAGCTTTAAAAAGACCAATCTGGAAATCCTGGGGTTAATACTGTTACTATTAGCAATGAACACTTATAGTTCAAAAACTATTTGTTAAAATTGCACCAAATCCGGCATAAATGGTCCTTGGAAGTCCAGAGGTAATTAAATTAAGTATACTAATTATTATGCTTAAATAAAAACTCCAACATCCCTCAGCATAAGGTTGACTCAAAGTTTACCTTTGGGCATGTTTTTCTTTTGTGAGTGAATTAATCTTTCTAAAAAAAGACTTTGCATCTAATCCGCATGTTTCTGTTGTCAGTGTTTTGTTTTATTGCATGTTTTTTGTTGTTGCTATCTTGTTTGTATTTATATCTTTATCAATGAAGTGCATGTTTATTCCTTTGTTTGATGCCATGTACCCTAATGAAAGCTGCTCCATGTCGGGACTCATTTAATTTTTTTTTTTATAATTATAAATAGGTATCCCAAACCAAAATTGTAATTTCATTATATCTAAAAGCTTTTAATGTGAGCACATAGATCTTTGCAAAACCAAACAATTGTACAAAGTTTATTTTGGTAGCACAGTTATTCACTGAATTATGACTGTTCAAAGTTTGTTGGAAATTAGAAAATTTGCAATCTTGTGTACTATTAGTCCAGAAGCCAAATTTCACAGTGTATAACTAAAAATGCAGGCTTTGAACAAGTGAAAAATCCTTACAAAAGTAATGTCATCTGGTGGTAAATGAAAATTGATCATAATGGAAGCAATAATTATTAGATCAAACCAGTCTAAAAATTTGGCAAAATCCTATTACCTGTTGAAAAAAAAAAACATTAAAAAATGACATGGAAATGCGACTTTAACTGTTCATATAAGATTCATTTCAGCAGTAAACACATTGAATCTTCATAATATGATTTATAGCACAGTAGATTTTTAAATCAATAAAAAACCCTCAGATTTGGGTGATGTAAAAACAGACGGAAACACAATTTGATAATAGGACCAAAATTTACTGAAAATAGTAACCTACTTTGAAGTAACCTGAAAAAAAACTATTAAATACACAAGAGAAAGAATTGTACGTTTATAAAGAGAAAAGATAAAATTTTGTTTACATCTAAATTTTATCAAAATAACCAAAAAAATAAATGAGTTATCACAAGTTGAAATTGACGTGAATTTCACTATATTTATCCATTTCACAAACTAGGCTAGTTTGTGGTAGCTATGAGAACAACAGACAGCATTGAACAAGCCATATAAAAGTTTCCATTTTTATAATTTGAGGACATTTTCACAGTTTACATAAACGTTAATTTTCAAATGCTCATCTAGATTTATCTACCGTTTATTCAAAGATAATAATTCTTGAGTGTTGTGCTTGCTCTCATTATTCTCAATATTGGATGTGGGTGTGTTAAATTAATGTTAAAAACGAAATTTTTCACATACGGTTGAAGTAAGCATGGGAGTGGAAAATTCCATTAGAAGTTGAAGATTAAAATTAGAACTATGCGTGCAAAAATTTGTATCGGACAGAAAGTTTTCAATAACACAGCAAACAAGCTGATAAAATCTTTCTCTTATTCCTGAACCACTAAGAAGAATGGTCGTGTTTGGAATAGTTGCTTCCTCCCCCTATGGGGGATGGGTTAGAGGGAAGATCCATGTATGTATCCTGTAAAAGAAAAAAATGCTGAAAAAATTGATTCTGGGCTGTTATTATTATTAATTTTTACAACCGCTGTTATTAAAAAGAAGACAACAGCTACAACGAAGAAAAAGAAATAAGGCAACATCACTGACACCTACTACTGCTATGTGTTATCTACACAATTAGAATGCAGCTGTTTACGGGATGAGCCAATGTCCTGATAATCTGCTAGAGTAAAAGTATTGACCCACTGTAGTGTTACACTTTCAAAAGTTTAGATTATAATCAATTTTCGGACCAAAGGGTTAAATACTGCTGTTCTTCTTCTCTTATAAAAAAACAACACGACTAAATATTTTTTTAAATTTTATTCTTAACTTCTTATTTATGCCACAGTCATCTTGAGAATTTATTTGAGAGAAGAGTCCTCAGCTCTACCCTGTTTGTGACACTTCTGTATGCTACAGATTATCCAACAGACGCAGGAACGGGAGGACCAAAAGACACCTCTGGAAATTTTCTACCAAAGCTTCCATTTGTAGATGTTGTTAGGCTAATACCCTTCTCAGAAGTTGCTTTTCATTAGCAGCAGGGATATGTGTCCAACCTCTTTTGCTCTCCGAAGTAAAGAGAACATTTGAGTGTTCTTAGTGACAATCAATCAAACCCCGTGTTTGATCGAAAGAAGCCATCAGATTGTGATGAAGCAGACATTTCTTTCTTTTAGATCTGTTCATTGAACAGGGTCCAAAAAATGAAAATAAAAATTGGCTATTCAGAATGAAATATGGATAATTTTGAACAGAAACTAATGATGATAAACTTCAAAAAGATCCGATAAGATAATTGTATATATTAGATTTCCATCGGCTAAGCCAATTTCAAATCCGTTCAGATTTACTTGATTTATTTATACTGAAATACCATTGGTAAAGGTCTGAACACCCTCTCCCCAGCTATTGGTAAATGAACAACTTGTATTCAATTAATGATTTCCAATTGGTATTGAATTTCGGTATTAAAAAAAACGAAAAAGTTTGATATGCTGTAAAACAGACAAACCAAACCATTTCTAATATAATGTTAACATCTTGCTGCTCAACTCCCTACCCAGATTGTCTCTGTATAAATCTATCCCCTATCACAGTAGCCGCTTTTGCTTCAGTTGCAATTTGCTTTGTTTGGGGTGAACAAAGGTAAAAAAATAAATATAATAAAAAAAATGTTGTCCAACTGCAAATAAAGTGCATTTAATGCATATTTTTGTTCTATATACATTTATTGCAGTGAATTGTAACATTTTTTTTGTCCCATGACCCCCTACCTATTTATCACATTTCAGAATGTCATCCACCTCGTTTCCAAGATTCTCCCAACACAAAACCTAATACGCATATTTTCTCATCATTAATGTATCAACATTAAATCGCGTTATTTTAGACTCTATTTCATTTAGTTTATTTATAATATTTGGATTATTCGGACTGCTCATTCTTATCTTTGTTGTTATTTTCTGATGTAATCTCCGAACTTCTTCAGGTGCATCTTTTCGAACTTAAGAACCTTAATCAACCTTGGGAACCCATAAAGAATTTCGAACTTAACTGTTCCCTCAGCCATGATCAGGTAGAAATGTTAATTTTTTATGTTATCATCGCCTGTAGTAAGGATTGAACCTTTAATCTCCAGAAGACTGTCACTTAGAAATCATTGTTAATCAACGCCTTTAACCATTATGCCACTGATTACATCAGCTGAAACTTTGTGAATATGGAAACCTTTTCAGGTGAATCTTTTCGAATTTGAGAATCTTTATGTCGAACTAAGGAGCCTATGCATAAAGAAGCGTTAATTTTTATATTATTCTTAGTTATTATTGCCTGCAGTAATAATTGAACATTCAAACTCCAGAAGACTGTCACTTTTAACCGTTACGCCACAAAAAATAACCAAGATACATAGTCTGAATAATTTAAATCAACCTTCTGAAACATAATTTTATTTTACCTTTTTAACAATAAAACAAAAATTGTTGATTGATTTTTGACTTGATTCGAAGCATTATTTTCTTCTATTCCAAACCGATTAAATCAAGACCTACTTCAATTAACAAAAATTGGTACAAGTATTTTTGCAGATGAACAAAAAAAATGCACTTCAAGTCAATCAAATTCTTTCACCAAATTTAATCGAAATCAATCCATTAGCTTTTGAGTTTATTAAAAATAAGTTGTAGCTATCCGGCGTTGCCCAGGAATCTTTTTACTTTGATTTTTGTTTTGCCTTTTTTTTTTTTTACTATGCTATTTGTTCTCTTTACCAACTTTAAAAAAATTTTTTTATGAAGTAACAAAAGTATGACACCATCCACTATAACAGAACAAAGAATATATATATATATATATATATATATATATATATATATAAGACGAACCGTCTAGACCTGGAGGGTCTAAGAATTTGAATGGCACAATCTTTTTGTGCTTCGCAGCTGACAGCTCCGCTACTGGATTAAGCACTACACCATTATCAGGAGCAACCACTTTGCAGTTTAAGCCCTATTCCTCGACTGCTTTTCTGAAGTGGCAGGCCCCCTCAGCCAGGAGGTGGTTATGTAGAACTGGTGTCATCTGCCCATAAATGCTATCAAGCCACACACATCTTTCAGCCATCATCAACACCAACAACTGATTTTTAATGGTATTGTGACGTCATGCTAACTGACGGCATGACACTACACTGCATATGGCGTCAGCACTATCTTCATCTCATTTCTTTCAACATCCAAAATTCACCTCTCCTTCCAGTTGAGATCATTCCTCTTCAGCTATATGTAATAAGATGCTTTCTCTGCTGTTTCCTGAAGATCTTTAATCAATTTTTTCAATTCTGAGTTGTTATGGTAAAAGCGACGTCGAAATAGGTTTACAACCGTTCACTCTACATTTCCTCTGGCCCCAATGGACAAATGATGGAATGCAAAAACTCTGGATTTTTTTTGTTTGTGGTTTCTTTGTTTACTTGTCTACGTGCACAATGGATTACGTGAAGACACTGGGAAGAGATCCTTTATGATATCATAGATGCTGAAGTAACAATAAGATGCCGTTATCCATTAAAACTGAGAACATAGATGGGTCACCAGTTGTCTATGTGAACAGTGATTATATATATATATATATATATATATACATGCACACTAGATAAACTGTTTTGACCCAGGAGTCTAGTATACTACTACAGTTTTGGGTCACATGTCCTCTATATGAACAGTGACTGTATATAAACATATTAGACAAAACGTCTAGTGCTCTGGGGGTTTACTATACGACTAAAACTTTGTGGATCTTGTTAGTTGATTTTGTAGGACAAGTTATTGATGACAAAAATCAACAAATTCACTAACTTTACTTTATTATAAAGATATAGATATGATACTATAAAACAATTGTAATATCTCATCACTTTTTGCTCAATTAATACTTAAGGAATCTAACTTTAGATTAGACATGAAAATACACATTTGTTTTTTATTGCTTTGACATATTTTGAGGTTCGACTTTTAGTTCTTAAAGAGCCCAAGAGTGCCTTAATATTAACCTCTCCTAGCACTTCCATGTAGGTTTCCTAAACTACATCCAGTGGTGAGGTCCAAATTTGGGAAGTATGAACGCCCTTTAGTTGGCATTATTACCAGGTCCATTCTGACCTCGAGTAGTAGCACTCATGTGTTAAATAAATCTAACATTTACAGATTATTGAAAAAATGCAAAAACAAATTAATCTACAGAACATTTGTATACAAAATCTACATAAACAATATACATACACATATGCCATAAAACCCAACAACCAATCAGATTTCAAGTAAATTAATGATCTCAAATTTTTGCATTTCTAATTTGATTCTAACAGTAGAATTGAACTCAACTCATTTGTTTTTGCTATCATCATATCAGGGCTTCTGAACAGCTTTGAAACTTCTCTTGTATTTCCTTCTTAGAAGTTCAATTGATATTATGTTTTTGAATTTTTGAGATGAGGATTGATATTTTGGATTATTTGTCTACTGTTCTCATCTTGGATGCTATTTTTATAACGTTTCGGCAGATGTAACCTCCAACCTTTTTCAGGTTCATCTTGTTGAACTCTGGTGATACTAAGAATACAATTATGAACTACTTACGACTTCTACCCAGTAATGGCTGATGGAACGTGAGCCAGCTACCTCCATGGATTAAATAAAGGGTTCTGTTCGAAATTCCATACAGATTCCCGAGTTTGACAGAAAGATTCCTGAATTTGATAAGATGCACCTGAAGAAGGTTGGAGGTTACATCGGCCGAAACGTTGTGAGACTAACATCCAAGATGAAAAGAGTAGTCCGAATAATCCAAATAATACAAGTTTGATTGAATTTATTTATTTTTACAGCATAACAACCATTTTGTAGGTTATTTAATGCCAAAGCATAATTCATATTATATATAACTAGTTGCCCCTACCTGGCGTTGCCCGGGAGTCTCTTTTACCTTCATTAATAATCTATGTGACTGAAATAAATCCTATTCACCTGTAAAATGCAAATGTAAAAAATATTTTGCGTCCTCGCAATCGTTTTTTTTTTTTTTTTTTACTGTTTAAAAATAAGAATAAATGTAAAAAAGATTTTGCATCCATTTTCAAAAAATATATAAAGTCGTCCATTTATTTTTACCGTGATTTAAAAATAAGAATAAATGAAAAATGATGGAAATTGAACTTGGAAATCACATCTTAGAAAACTAGTGTTTTGCTGATGAGGTCACTGTGGCAGCGTTCTATTACACAGATTCTGAAGCTTAAAAGTGATTGTGTAAGTAGGTCAAATAATATTCGCTTATCAAAAAGGAAGGGTGTTAGCAGTGAAATCCGAAAAATTCACACTAATTAGATTTATTCCTTTAATTCCTTACAGTATCATTCATTGAAGGCAGGAAGAGGACTTGGGACTGTGTGTGTGTGTGTTAGCAACTCCCTTTATGATATTAGTAATTAAAACAAAACCTGTTGATCAGATTAAATAGGAAATCGATTGGAAATAAAAAAATTCTTTTTTAGATCACGGACCAATATTTGCCCTAGCTGACTACCAAAACAGATTTATTTATGTACCTTTTGTTATTAAGTTATTCTCGTCATTGAAATAGGGGAAAAATCGTCTTTGCTTTGTATATAAGATGACTGATTGAACACAAGATGTGAGTTTACACATAACTTGTAAAATTATGGTTACATTAATTTCTTGAGAGTATTAGTGCTTAAATGACCATGATAAATTTACAAAGATTTTAACTCTGCATAACCGATGCCATTGTCAGCGACAGTATCCATTTGGTCAATTAGCTCGACCCACCCCCACCCCCTGCCCACCTTACAAGTTAATTAGTTTCATTGGGTAACTTTTCAGTGTAAACCAGGATAAATTATTAAAACTAATGGGACACCCAACTCCAACCAGAACTGTTAAGCAGCCATGATTTTTTTTTATATCTGTTTCTTGCTCCTGTCCCCCTTTCCTTCCTGCAATCAATTTTGTGGAGTTGTCTTCTGTCAGTTGTTCTCCTGTGATTTATCGTCGACAGATCTGATTAAATTCTTATTCAAAATGGCCAATCAGGTGTTTCACATATGGAAATGAAAGTGTGTGGTGGATATGTGGGTGGTAACCTTCAAGGAAGAAAGACAGTTTTTTGTTGTTTAGTTCTTTTTTATTTGTTTACATAAATCTAAATAAATGTTGGATACTCTAGCTTTAACTTTTTATAGAAACACACGTGTTTGGGTATATTTTTCCAAAACACGAGGCTGCTATCTTGTGTGTTTGCATGGGTACACCCACAAATGGATCAGAATAAAGAGGAAAGAGGACAATAATTAAGAAAAAGTTGGAATTAAGTATGTATTCTCACATATACTGTTTGCTCAAAACAAATGTAAGATGAATTACGAAGCATGATACTTAAAGGGTGAAAATATAAAGGAAAGATTACATTAATATCTCATTACAATTTATAAAGAACATGTATTGCTAGGGCCAAAGAGTAGAGAGATATGCAAGAGCAATAAATAAGTAAATATTACTTACATCTGAGTTAAGTTATCCTGGGAGTTTCATGTAACTGCGATCAGAAGGTGTCTGATAGAATACAATATCAAGCTTTGTGAAAACCATACTATATTACACAAGTAGATTTTTCTAAATATTTTTTATCAAATGTTTTCCTTGTATTAGATTGAAAATAATGAGGCAAATAAAGATTTTTTTTCTCTTTTAAAACAAAGCCGATTTGCATTAATTGTCTTTAATTAACGAAATGCTATTTTAATTTTTTCATAAACAACTGAAAATAAGAAGACGGTGTAGGAACAAAATAGTTAACAAAGTCCCCTTCCCCATGTTAAGAATGAGTTTCTAAATAATAATGTTACTATTTAGAAAACCATTCTAAACATGAGAAGAGCGGGACAGGGGTGTTTTGTTAACTATTCTGTACCTTCCATCTATCAAAGAATGTTCACGTTTTTACCCTAATTATAAAGATTTGGTCGGTTATTGTCAATATAATAGATATGTAGTAAATTGATTTTATTTATCCTTAAAATTTTACAAAAAAGTTCACAATAAATTTTCTTTATAAAAACAGATGTGGCACAGGGCCAAAATGGGGTCAGTGGGATAGGGGTCGGCTGTCGTCCTCTTGGTCTATATTCTAAACTAGTTTCAATTACGAAAATATCACACTGACTCTATTGGTAAAACCTACTTAACATTATCCTCAATGGTTTGACGTTTTTTATTTACAAAAAAATATATGTTCAAATTCATCGGTTGGGTGTGTGGTGAACTAAAAAAAAAAACAGATTGCTGAAAAATAAAATGCTAAGTGTGGTGGTTAGTAGGATCCTCCCAACTCTATCTATCTAGTTGCTCACTGTTTTCCGGGTTGTTTCAAGATCTGAAAACAAGCAAGACAGCTTCTAAGTGGAGAAAAAAGGGGGATTATTAGGGTATAAAATAGAAAGAAGCTGGATGGGATTCAGGGACACGGATTGTGTGGCGTCCTCCAAGATAAGTACCATTTTGGGGGGCAGGAAAGGGAAAAAATACAAATAAGGAGTGAGCAAATCGGAAGATCTCTAATACCGAAAATAAAGAAAAAGAAGAGGGACAAAACTCATTTGTACCACTAGCTAAGAAACTTTGCTAACTAGGATGAGGTCTGATAAACCTTCAGGTCAGTGTGCACCATGCCTAGGCAGGGAACATGCACTTAAACTTGGTTCGTCCTAACACGCATAAGCTAGCAGTGTGAATCCACCCTCTTTTAAATAGTGCAGAGTGCAATCTCCTTGTATCACATCTGATTTTGACTTTAAGCTGATGCTTAAAGTGCGAAATCAGATCGTAATCAGAAGGCAATTCCTCTCCACTCCATATGTCTAGCGTGAGATCCACACTACAAATCTAGTTACGGATAGGATTGTAAGAAACTCCATTCGTTTCTCCCTGGGCCACGAAGGCGTCACATTGTACACTAAAGATGTTACATTTAGGAGTACCAACTGCCCGGTGATGATGCAGGCCGTCACCCCATTGACATACTTCTAAAACTCATGCAGCTTATTGCAATTGAAGAAGGTTTGCTCGGCTTTTTCTTCCTTAACATCCATGCAGCGCAGGCAAAAAGGGTTTAGACCAGTTTTAGCTTTGAAGAGTTTTTTTAATAAGGGGCAGTGCATTCCGGACCAATCGCCAGGTCAGAAAAAACTCTATTGAGATGACTCCGGCCTGGCACCCAACTCCACTGAGAGTGGATCTCCTCCTCCAATCAGCACAGCCGCTCCCCCAGTGGATCCGAAGAAGTTCCCGCTACTAGCTCCCAATAAACATCTTTCTGGACCGTGCAAGGTCACTGAACCCCGACAGTGATCTGAGCGCAGTCCAGCATTTGTTGAAAACTGCGATTGCCCCCTTGGTCTACATTGGCCTTCAACCAAGTGGTCGGGGATGAGTTTAGGAAAGGTCTTTGCAATATCAGGGCCCCACGCAGACTCTTTTGAGTGCCTTAGTCACCGCGATGATGTCTTGAAAGCTCGACACGCACACAATGAAATCATCAGCATACACGGAGACCTGTGCTCACATACCACCAGGCAGAGCGATACCGCATAGGGCTGGTCTCGCCGCCTTGTCTCTTAGCTTGCGTAGGAAGGGCCCTAGCGCAAGAACATAAAGTAAAAGCGACAGCGGACAACCCTGACGTACTGACTGAGAAATAGCGAACGTCCCCGACTGCATTCCGTTTACCTGCACCATTGCCGTTGGCTGGCGATGCAGAATGGAGATCGATTTGCTGAAGAACAGATTAAAACCGGTGGGTAATGGTCGACCCTGTCGAAAGCTTTGGACTAAAAAGAAAAACAAGATACAGATAATAATAATAGAATACTACTACTAATAATAATAGTAGCAAATTTGTAGATTAACAGCCTCAGATAAATCATCCCCCCCCCCCAAAAATGAGATTGTACTTTTTTTAAGGTGATTATGTGTGAACACTTTGAAAAACTTGGCAGAAAGAAAAAAAAAAAAACACAATTAATTTAGAGTGGGAGATCAGTTTCGTATATAAATTTAACGTAAAATGATCATCATTTCCAGGTCAGTCTAACTTTTTAGGGATATTCACTAAATTTTTTAACACTGACCCTATGTCCGATTGGCAAGGTCATAAAACTGTGTAATCGCTTAAAAAGTAGACCCCCCCCCAAAAAAAAAAAAAACCTGCAGGTTGTGCACACCTTCTCCAAAGACATCGGAATGAGATTTGGCTTGGACAAATGTGCTAAGTGCTCTCTCAGGGCCGGGAAGAATATTCATACAGACAATATACATCTAGATGAGGAAAATGACATACGAGATCTCGAAAAGCAGGAATTGGCATTGAGGAAAATGACATCATCCAACATGCCAGGATGAGAGAGAAAATTGGCAGAGAGTATGTACGCCGTGTGAGAAAGATCTGAAAAACACAGTTTACAAATAAAATTAAAATAATTGTCATTAACCAACTTGCCATGCCAGTAATTATGTACAGCTTTGGCATCATTGATTGGCCTCAACAAACCATCAACAGGCTAGATGTAAAGACACGAAAAATGTTAACCCTCCATAGGGTCATCTATAGATATTAGTGTCTGCCAAGACTGTACTTGCCCAGAAGAGAGGGAGGATTGGGGCTATCAGAGATTAACCACCAGCATAGAGCCACTACTGTCAGCATTGGCCAGTACCTAAGAAGCTCCTTAAACCCCAGCCTAGCAATGGTACATGAACATGAAGAGTCAAGAGCCAGCAAAACAAACTCCATCACAAAGTTGGCCAAGCATTTTGGACAGGCCTGTCATATAGATGAGGCAGAAACACCAAACAATCCTGTCACAGAGATAGCCCAAAAGAGCCGGAAGAGATACACCCATACTTTTAAGAACAGGTGCATTGATGAGTGGTCAGGACAGAAACGTGCCACATACTTCCTCAATGAACTATCCAAGGACTATATTGATAAGGGAGGGTCCTTGGACTGGCTAAAAAGGGGAGCCCTCCACTACGACCAGGAGAGGCTTATAATGGCCGCCCAAGACCAGGGCTTGACAAATGCGTTTAAAAAGATGGCTGGTCTCAGTCAGGACAACGAGTGCAGGTTATGCCACACTGAAGTGGAGAGTCTGAGCCACCTGATATCGAGTTGCAAAATCATGTTGGCAGATGGCTCCTATACAGCACGACATAATGGAGTATGCAGGTACCTCCACTGGACCATCTGTAAGAAACTGAATATCAGGTGTAGCAGCAGGCCCTGGGAACATCTACCTGAGAGAACTGTGGGGAATGAGACATACACCATCCATTATGACCATGAAATCCCCACAGCTATCTATCTGGAAAACGCAGCTGTCAAACCTGACATTGTCATATGGAACAAGAGAGAGAAAGTGGCAACTTTGGTTGAGGTCAGTGTCCCTAATGATGGGGGCCTAAACAAAGCTAAAAGGGAGAAAATAACAAGGTCTAATGTATAATATGAAAAGAAACTGGAACCTCAAAGAGATCTCCATCATTCTGGTTATCATAGGAGCCACTAAGTATACCTGGTGAACCAAGTGCAAGATAAATCCAAACAACTGCACTCAAGGGAACAGCCAGAATCCTGAAAAGAGCTCTCGGTTGAAGTCTGTAAATAGCGGGTGATCGTATGGCATTTGGAAGAATGCCCCGTCCCCAGCAAATGAAAGAAAATGAAAAGAAAAAAAAAAAGAAGAGAAATGTACTATCTTTCAATGCTCAATTCAGAGGGCATAGTGTAGTATCTGTTCTGTTGTCATGATAATATCCTCCCAGGAATTACCGTATCCTTTTTTTGAGAGATGTGGAGGTAGTAAAGTATATGCTTTGTTGTCAGGATATCATCCTCCCAGACATTAATTTCTCCTTTTTTGAGAGATGTGGAGGTAGTGTAGTATCTGTTCTGTTGTCAAGATACAATCCTTCCAGGCATTACCCCCACTTTTTGGGGAGATGTGGAGGTAGTGTAGTATCTGTTCTGTTGTCATGATACCATCCTCCCAGACATTACCTTCTCCTTTTTTGAGAGGTGTGGAGGTAGTGTAGTATCTGTTCTGTTATCATGATACCATTTTCCCAGGCATTTCCTCTTCCTTTTTTGGGAGAGGGGATGTAGTATTTGTTCTGTGGTCATTTTACTACTCTCCCAGGGATTACCTTCTCCTTTACTTTTTTGTGTGTGTGTGGGGGGGGGGGTAATGTACTATCTGTTATGTTGTTATGATACCATCCTCGCAGGCAATACTTCCTCTTTTTTGAGAGAGGGGAGGGGGGGGGGGGTAATATAGTATATGTCTTACCCACTCTGATTATTAAGTGTAACATTCTATTACGAATGCACAGAAAGTTTTATTCAAAAAAAGAGAGTTTTATTTATTAAAATATAGTATGGGGTGATTTTCTTCCTTTTTTTTTTTTTTTTTTTTTTACAAAAAAAAAAACAAACACATTTTACTGCGCAATTAAATAAAATAAGTATCAAAAATATGTGACCGGTGGGAGCATATATTTGCTAGTCTAAATAATCATAATGCGCTAGAGAATCAAAAGATAATTTTTACTTACCATTATAATGACCAGATTAAAAAGTTTAGGCTATTGAATTAGGCAGATGACTTACCGATGACACTCGTGACATTGAAGATACTTGTTACCTATTTAGCATGTGTGCTGATGCAACATCTTATTAATACCTACTTAAGTGCAGTTTGACACATTTTTGTTGAATATTATAAATTTGGGAAAGTTAATTTTTTAAGCATCTTTTGAATTTTAAGCATAAAGATAGAGGCAAAATGCCTTCATAAGAAACCATGTGTTAGATGCAGATATTTTTTTATTAAATCAAAATAAAAAAAACATTTTTTTTTCTTTTTCATGACGTTTTTTTATCTAATATTTTGCTTGATATAACAAGCCTCGACAGAGCTTTAGACAAATAAAAAGTATTAACCATTTTTTTTTTCGTAATAATCGTTCCTAGTCTTGTAGAAGTGTCATTCAATGTTGTGGACTAACGGTGCAAATGTCTGTTTTAAATTGAACTTAAATCGCGCATGGTTGCTGGTAGTTATAAATGAAAAAAAAATGTTTTTATTTTTGATTTTGATTTAATAAAAAAATATCTGCATCTAACACATGGTTTCTTATGAAGGCATTTTGCCTCTATCTTTATGTTTAAAATTCAAAAGATGCTTAAAAAATTAACTTTCCCAAATTTATAACTACCAGCGACCATGCGCGATTTAAGTTCAATTTAAAACAGACATTTGCACCGTTAGTCCACAACATTGAACGACACTTCTACAAGACCAGGAACGATTATTACGAAAAAAAAAAAAAAAAGCTAATACCTTTTATTTGTCTAAAGCTCTGTCGAGGCTTGTTATATCAAACGAAATATTAGATTTTTAAAAAGTCATGATGAAGAAGAAAAAAAAAGTTTTTATTTTGATTTAATAAAAATATTTGCATCTAACACATGGTTTCTTATGAAGGCATTTTGCCTCTCTTCATGTTTGAATATTGTATTAAATAGGCATTTTGTTGGAATGTGTCATATTTGAAATAAAATGCATTTATATATACAGTCCACCATAATTGACGATACAATTTTATTTCAACATAAATCCATCAGACAAATAATCATTAGATAGGTAGGCGGTTTGGACTGAAATTGCTTTTGAAATTCTCGTTGGACGAATGTCACGCTCTGAGCTTTCCAGAATCACTTCAAAACTGCAATTATTTGCTCTTTTGTTAATTATGTGGACATGTTGTATATCTGAAATAAAATTTATACCAAAATGTTTGTCAAATAGAAATATACGAGTTCCGCTTTTGAATGACGCATGAAATAGAAGAAATGCTTAAGAATCAACCAAGTTACAAACGAAAGAAAATATATAGTCACTTATGGCGGACCCTGTAAATAATTTCCAGAAAACATTTAGATTGAATAAAACGTCCATAAAACAGGAAAACGGAACTAATCAATGGATCATTTCTAATAGTTTTTTTGGGGGGCATTAACCCCAAAATAGGTTGATGTCATAACCAGACCCAAACTTTTCTTTAGGTCTGCTTAGAAGGTCAAGAAAAAACAAATGTCTGAATTCTTTGGTGAAAATCTCACTTCCAACAAAAAAGCAGATTAAATCGTCCAATTTATTATCATTGTCTCTTAATGGCTCTCTTCATGGAATTGATGGAAACCAATGGTTTCGGCAAAAGCGGAAGATTGGCGGCGCTCTATTTGTTTTAGAGCCAATCAGCGAAAAACGAAAGAAATAATCGGCTTTTTGCCTTTAAAGTCCAGATTTGATGTTTATGTGCAGACAAGTTAAATGGATTGCGATTATCTCCCTTCCATGATTAAATGCCATGCACTACATAAGCTTCTTTTCCATAAAGATGCCGGCTCAATGCAAAGATTTCTTTTTAGTTTCTCGTAATCAGTCTTAGGTGCAGAAACTGGCTTCAGCTTTTGTTCGGATGGGGTGGGGCTGACGAGAACATTATTTGAACTAAAAAGGGAGAGAGATTATGGTATAGATGGTATAAATATAAAAATGGCCTTTGCTTCATATGTATATCAATTACCTCACAAACCATAAATAATGAGAGATATATGAATAAATCTGAAATTCTACAGATATTTATGCACCCCTGTTAACATCAAAGCGGCCATGATGATTCTTAAATCACTAATACTCACTATATATTATTAAAATATGCTATGGATACTATTCTTAAAAAAAGTTTGCATAAAATATTTTGAAAGCCGCTATTAATAAATAATTAGAGCCTCCAGGTCTAGACGGTTTACCTGATATATATATATATATATATATATACATACAGTAACTGTCCACATAGACGACCCGTGAGCCAAAGGGTCATCTATGTTCTTTGTTTTAATGGATGATGTCATCCATTTGTTACTTCAGCATTTATGACGTCATAAAAGATCTCTTCAACCTGTTTTAGTGGATGATGTTACTCTTTGTGACATCATCCAATGTGTAAGGAGACAAACAAATCAGATAACCAGATCCACAGAGTTTTAGTAATATGTAGATTGTCCTGTGTTTTTTAAAATTTCATTCTATCATTTTTGCTCTGTATAATCAATAGTTTTATATCTATAAGAAAGTAAATGGAAGTGTAAAAATATTTAATTGAATTTTATTTGTTTACTGTAAGATAAACAAAGCTGGACATGTAAGATGCTCCCCTCCTCCACTATAATCAATTTTATTACTGACTGTTTCTGTTTATATTGTAATATGATCGATTAAGCTCCATATTTTCAGATTATAATATTTTTTTCAAATCTTCCTGTTTAGATACGGGAGCGGGAGCGTTTTCTGCAGTAATTTAATGTAAATAATACCCCAAACTAATTTTATTGAACTTAGAGCTATATTAAAAACTACCCAGAGAGCAAGTTATTGTTGTTTGTATAATAACTAATATATATATATATATATATATATATATATATATATATATATATATTAGTTATGTATTTGTTATTGTTTTTACTGGTGATAGTAATAGCGTTTGTACTTTTTTTTCCACTTCCTAAGCAGTAAAGAGTCATGCAGAAGATTGCATTAAGTCGCCCATGAGACAGGACGTATTATATATATATATATATATATATATATATATATATATATGTAAAGATAAATGAAAGAAGAGGGATAAACATGTACGAATGACAAATCTATTTCAACTTCGATTGTTCAATGTAAGGTGTACTCGATAAAAACATGTTTATTATTCTTTTCTTAAGCCAAGGCTTTTCAAAGATTAAAATCTTATCATCAGAGGAATTACATAAATGGATAAGTTGGCAGTGAAAAAGCCAAAATTCAAAATTTGAAAAAATATTAAGTAATGGAGAGTGAGAGTGGGCGTGTAAAATATATGGGGTCTGTTGAAATAGATTTGTCATTCGTACATGTTTATCCCTCTTCTTTCATTTATCTTTATAATTGCTCTATCTCGTATATTGAGCTTAAACAATTTCACTATAGGTTTTATCTACTAAAAGTATACTTTTAATTTCATATATATATATATATATATATATATATATATATATATATATATATATATGTATATATAAGGCTAGAAATAATGACTCATTCGGTCACCCAGTGAGCTTGAGTTTCATTTTATTAATCAGGAAAAAGTGAGTTTTCAAAGCTTGTTAAAGTAAAAGATAAAATCCCAAATTATTCTGTTCGCTATATCTCCCTCCCCCCCTCTCTCTCTCTCTCTCTCTCAAGCTATGGATTAAATTGTATTAATACTTGTGGTGACCCTCCCCATTGTTTATAATGGACTATTCCAAGCCTCTTTTTTATAGTTAGTTGTATTATCTTTAACTTTAATAAAGAAAGAGAAAGAGAGACGGAAGTGAGAGTCATAGACTATAAACTGAGCGCGGGGAGGTCAAACAACATTAGAGTAATAGACAGAAACTTAGTAAGAGATGGTTGACTTTGTCAGTAAATTGCAAATTACAGATAATTAGAACAATTTAAATGGATTTTTTTTAAAAACATAACTGAATATCCAAACCAAAGGAATATTTTAACATGTATTTTGTGTGATTAAAATATAAAGGAAAAAAAACTTAGAGAAACAAGCGTTGATTAACTCAGCCTTGGTATAATAAATAAGCACATACATTTGCATATCAAATCAATAGACCATGTAAAAATTCCATGAATAATGAGAATATCATACTTATTTTCTCCCAGCACTTACCAAGGCTAAAAGCCACTCAAGAGATGGATAACTTGTCACTTGAATGATGAAAAATATTATGAGAGGATTGAAAATAATGAGTGGAATGAATAAAATTTAATGACTTACAAGGATCGGTTTATGACAAGTGTTTATTAATATAACATTTGAAGATGACCATGTTGTAGCCCTCAGAGAAGGAATCAAGTGGGAATGTGTTTCACAGATGGGAAGTTCTTGGAAAGAAACTCTGTTCATGAAAATTCCATTTGATGTTAAACACATGGAGGAAAAATAGAAAGTTTTTTGAAATGGTGGTAGAAGGATGAGTTCTTGCTGTAAAAGTTTTACAAGGACGAACCAGAGATTGAAGTTTAGTCAAGCACCTTCCTTGAAAATAACAATGGAGTAAAGAAAGACTAGCAATATCTTTTAGATGGAAATTACAAAAGATTTTGTTTGTAATGGTGTGCATATTTTAAAATGTATTGGTTTGAAAGTGGATATGGTTTGCATTAAAAATAAGTTTCCTTTTTAGTATGTGAGTGTGTCAAACAGTTTATCTTTGAATGTGAATAAAAAGTCAAGAAATCGTATTTGTTTTTAAGTTTATAAAAAAAACTTATTAAGCAATAAATACATTAATTCCACATTTGGCAAAACATTTAAATTAAAAAGTTCATGAAAAAATTGACTTTGTTGCCGTACTATTCTAAATAATCTTTTTTAACTACCAAATTTAAAAAGTCTATATTCAGGAAGTTTCATCAAATGTCTTGCTGGCTTAGCAGGCCGAGAGCAGGCTCAGGGTATTCTCTCGAATAATGGTGATGGAGAGTCACTCGTAGAGCCATGTACATTCACAAGGGCCCCCAGTGTGGCGCTAGAGAGTTTTAAATGAACATTTAATACAGAAAAGTATAGTTTCATAAGCAGACAGTCTCTTTTGATATAAGCGCGAGAGAACAGTGGTGATAGTGTTTGTGTTGTTGAAGACTGAAGATGTGCCTGTTTATTATTTTGTGAAAAAAAGAGAACAGAATTTTCTTCCTAAGAAAAAAAGAGTCTCACAAACTGAACTGGGATAGTCATGTTCATTGTAGATGCTTTTTATTGTATAGTAGACGACCTGTGACCCATTGGGTCAACGCTGGTACACTGTACACATTTAATACCCTGAACAGATTGTGAAGATAAATAGATATTTTTAAAATACATTTATTTATTAGTAGTTTATAGAACGTGCATTAGATTTTAAAAAATGTATGGAATCCACATTACCACCCTTTATGCCTAGCAGCTGCATTCCAGAATTCATAATGATCGATCGGTTGATTAATTTAGGAGTGGATCCTATACATGCAAATATATAAACATTTACACATACCTAACTTTATATATATATAAACATGAAAATCAATTTCTTGAACTCGGAACAGTGCCGAATCAAGACAGTAGATCTTCCATGCATAAAGGAGTCTATATTCTTTCAGATAGAGATTTATAACAATAATAAATAATAACATAAGATAGGCCACATATATTATATTCTCGATGACCCCTGTGACCTGTTGGGTCAACGTTGGTACATTGTACATATATATATATATTTAAATATAAAGATAATAGTAAATTCTTTGAAAATTCATGAATTAAACAACATTCTTATATTTTATTTTTATTCCTTGTTTAAACACCTGATTATAATAAACTTGTAAAGTATGTAACTTTACTGTTGTTTCATTATCTAAATATTTTATATATATATATATTTTTTGTTTTTTTTGTTTATCTACATGCGTATACATTTCATCCTTCCGGAATCATTAGTGTAGAGATAATTATTCTATATGGTCGCATTACTCAAAACCCCGGAACACAAGTTAAGTTGTAACTCAAATTCCGATGCCCTAGCCCACGCGGCAACAATGAACAACCACATAAATCGGTGAGTTTTAAACCTATAATGCTGAGCTGGCACAATAGACAGCCATATATATATATATATATATATATATATATATATATATATATGAAATGAGTGATGAGAATAAAAGTTGGAAAAAGGAAAATATTTATTGAATTATCAAGTAGTTTAAACAAGGAATATATAAATAAACTTTTTTTTCTTACCTTAACCCATGGATTTTCAAAAATGCAAACTTTTATCAGCAGAGGAGATCATAGGGATGAAACAGTAAAATTATATTACTGTTAGCACAGATTTGAAAATATAGAAAAAATATATACAGAAATACAAGAATATACAAAGTTTCTGAGCAAAGAGAATCAACTTCGATGGAAAAATGTAACTTGTGCAACAAAAGATACATCTAGGATATTATGAATGTTCAGCAAATATAGCAGAAAGTCTTCCAGAAATTTGAATAATGAAAAAGTTGCCTTAGGAAAATGTAGGGATTCAAATCCGATGTTAAAAATCTTTGGAAAAAAAAAATGCGTGACTCACCAGATGGAATACAAATATATAAATCTAACACAAAAAATCTTTTATCTATTTTGGGATATGATTTCAAACTAGGATTGAAACGGATGTAGTGTTGAGTGAAAAGTATTATTATTATTGTTGTGATGCCACATGTACTAAATTATAACCAAAAAAAATTTCTGTCCTGTTTTTTCTCTTTTTTTCATCCTCCTTACCTTCTCATGTCTCCTGCTTGTCTGTTGTAAACAAAATTCATCCTCATCTTATATTCTGAAGAAGTCTTTCAGTAAATAAAGATGAAATATTAGCTTTGTACATGAGTTTGATTTGATTGCATTTGTGTAGTCATTCACTTTTTCCAATTATTTTTTTACACATTTTGTTGCATTTGATCCAAATTATTTTCTTCATACACACACACATAATATATATATATATATATATATATATATATATTTCATTATAAAAAAATATATTTCATTATAAAAAAATATTTCATTATAAAAAAATATATTTAAACATTACTATGTATAATGTACGACTGTTTAAGGGAGGTAATTTAATTTCCTAATAACATTCAAAGTAAATGCCTACTGTAGATAAGTTAACCTTATCTCTATTGCTAAGAAATGTAAAAAATGAATGTGTGTGTGTAATATATATATATATATATATATATATATATATATATATATATATATATATGAGAGAGAGAATATTTTAATGTTATTCAAACCACTTCAAATGCAGGGGATAAATTCTTACAAATTACAGCAAAAATTCCATTTTTTATCATTTATTTTTCATTATTTATTGTTAAAAAATTCAATTTTTGGTGAGAATTTGTTCCTTGATGTGGTTTGAATAACATGAAAATATTCTCTACTACAGCTCTAGTTTCTACACTATTGAGCTATTATAAAACTTTGTCATAAAATTTATATTTGAAATCCAAAAATTTTAAATATATATATTTATTTAAGAAATTATACAACTTTAAGTGGTTGGTTTTTCATACCAAAGGTTTTTTAGTTCGCAACAATTGAGAGACCTTGAGCCCACCTCAAAACGTGTACCCCCTAGTCATTTGATGATGTAGCGAGATTCCAAACTGGCACTCCAGTGGTTGACATCTGAGGCTCTACTGACTAAAAAAACAAAACTGTTAGTTACAGTCGGAGAAATTATATTGTATTTAAATGAAGCTATTTATTTACAGCTTTTTACAATACTGATCACCGAAAGAACTCAATTCTTTTTACGGAAGAGTATTGCTTTTACGCTAAGTGGAAACCATAATTTCCTCCACCAAATTGCTTCACCCATAAAGAAAGCATATATATAGAATATAGTTATACACAGACATGTGTGTCATCATCTCTAAGACTTGTCAGTGTAGCTAGACGTAGCGAGATTCAAACCAGTGGTTGGCATCTGGTGCTCTACTGGCTGAGCAAATGAAACTTAGTGGCAGTGGAAGAAATTATATCGTATTTAAATGAATGTGTTCTCATAACTTTTGATCCTCCCCGTACAAATTTCTATTCATCATTTCACTTTTTCCGATTTTATTAAACTACTAACTTCCCCCTCTCTTTTTTTTTTTTTTTTTTTTTTTTTTTGATCAAAACTCTTAGGTTTTCTTCCTTTTCAAATGTTCAAACTTTCTTTCTCTCTCTCTTGGTCCTAAGTATAAATTACCACTACTCTCATGTCTATTCTGAACCAGTGTGGTAGTACCTGTCAGTCCCCTATCCATGGGTTAAATAAAATTTTGGTGCTTATTTAGATTAGGACCTGAGCTAACTTTGATCCTGTCGTTAGGGTTAGGGTCATGGTCAGCTCAGGTTCTAATCTGATAAAGTACTAAAATTTCTCTCGAGCAAGTCACTAAAAAATATCGGACACCTTTTGGTAAGTATTCACTTCTACACCATCTTGAAATCCATCTTTCTTAGTCATTTCTACTTTTTTCTCCCTACCCTATTTCCCAGCCCTATCAACTACTCAAGCTCACTCTACTCCTAACCGTCCTTCATATGAAACAAAGCTACATACAGTGATAGGCCCCCAATTTGGGAGCTTTAGAAAGTTACCATGAATCCCATGTCCACAGACTCAAAGTGATTGTTCCTGTCATGGTCTCATCGCTGGGTTAAATAAGAACAATCGTTTACAATCTATTTGTTTACAAAATATACGCTTCTAAAACAAATTAATCTCCAAACCATTCGTATACAAAACATATGTACAGTTTCAGCATAAAATGATGTTAAAACGGGTGACATGCCATAAAACCAAACAACCGATTAAATTGCCTCAGTTTAGAAGGATTTCTCTTTCACTGACGAAGGACAGAAAAGACGAAGTGTGGTATCAGAATTGATAATACACTTACCATTTGCAGACTATTTGTTTACAAAATATACAAATTGATCTACAAACCAATCGTATACAAAAACATTTACGGTTTCGGCATAAAATGATCTAAAAATGGTGGACATGCCGTAAAACCAAACAACCAATCAACTTTTCTTTCTCTTTCTTAAAATGGCTTACCAAGTTTTATTAGAATTTCATGCTACCAGATCAGGCTGTCTGAAGATACCGGCTTCCTGACCAAAAATGCACCAAACATTAATGTTATTGTCTTTTTTCCTTTTCCTTTGCAAAACTCAATCATGATCTGCAAAGCCCAAAACAAAAACATTTTTCCTTTACAAAACACCCAAGCAAAACACCATGAATAAATACTTGAACATATAAAGAATTTTTAACAAAATGATCGGTTTCGGCATTAAATAACCCGCGAGGGTTGATATGCCATAAAACAAAACACAACCAAACTACTGTTTTCATCTTGAATGTTATTCCCACAATTTTTCGGTTAACAACCTTTTACAGGTGCCTCTTGGCGAACACGGGACACTATATTTAATCCACAGGGGTAACTTGCTCTTGTTCCATCAGCCATGACCTGATAGAAGTCTTAAGTAATTCATAATTGTATTCTTAGTATTGCCGATACTGAGGATTGAACCATGAACCTCCATAAGAACTGATTATTACTTAGCACTTTTATCTGTTCAAGTTGAAGCATAAAAACTTTTACCAAAATGACCGGATTCGGCATTAAATAACCCGAAAAGGGTTGATATACAGTAAAAGAAAACAACCATGCCATCCCCCCTTCCACCCCTTCTCAATTTTAAAACTTGTAACTTTAACCAAATTTTCTCCCAACCATTTTTGTCCTCTTATCAACCATGCCAGCTTCTTCTTTCCCTTATTGATATCCAAAGTACAGGGTGACCCCCCCCCCCCCAAAAAAAAAACAAATAAAAAAACAAATTGCACTCATGAAATTGTTAATAAAATTATTAATCCTTTTTGCAATTCAACCATATTTGATACAAATAAACTTCAGTCTATGCCTGACTTGTCCACCAATTTTCAGTCATGACTGCCCAACAGTCTTTGTTATATAGCCATTCAACACCTGAATACGATGTGAAAAAATGTCGATAACTCTGACACACTCCTCTCTTGGCACTGCCCCGATTTGGGCTATGATAGTCCTCTTAAGTTTAGGAATAGTCCCTGTATTGTTTTGATAGACATTATCTTTGAGATAACCCCGCAGATAAAAATCTGGGGTATTAAAGTGTGAAACCCATTTAGGATTAGACCTTCTACTGATGAAACGATCGCTAAAGTGTCCCTGCATATCGTCGATAAAACAAAGACTGTTGAACATTCATGATTCAAAACTTGTGGACAAGGCATTCCATGGATGGCATTTTTGGGGGTCACTCTGTAAAATGATTTATTTTTCTCAACTTGTGATTATTTTTCTCAATGCCCGTCATTAAAGAGTACTTTCACTTTTTGCTTTTAAAGTTTAAAAAAAAAAAAACATGAGAAAAATAAATCTTGACTGATTGCAAAGATATCCATTGTCACATGTATATTGTTTTTGTTTGTAATTTTTTTCTTCAAATTCAAAATATTTTTTCTTGTCATTTGAAATTTTAACATTTTTTTAATTTTTTTATGTAATTAATTTTTTAGTGTTATTTTATTACAATAGTTGAACTTTTGCTTATTTTTATTCATAGTTGTTCCAAATGAAATTTTATTTTATTTCAATAGTTCTTTTGGTACTGGTGCAGATTAGGACCCAAGCTAACACTAACGCTAACACTAACGCTAACCCTGATGATGCCAAGTTGATTTTAGCTTAGGTCCTAATCTGTACCGGCACCATTTTCTTTTACGTAAACAAAAGAAATTTTAATTAAAAAAAAATTTCCTTCAATTTTGTTTCTAATTTGTTGCTTTTCTCTTTGCATTTTTTTTTTCGTTTTTATTCCTTCATTAAAAAAAAGCTTTACTTGTCAACATCAGAAGAGTAAGAAGATGATGTAAATAAATGACATAAATAAAGAAGAAAAAAACACTTAAAAATTCCAAAACATTATAAAATTGGTAAAATAGGGTTCACTTTTTTATTTTTTGAGCAGTTTTTATTTGTATATACAAGTGCAACACCTATTTTCCAGCAACTGATGGTCCGGCACCTCTTTTAATCCAGACAAAATTACAAGGAACTTGATAATCCCATTGTCAACAGATTAGTTTACTGAGCTGTCAACAGATGGCTCCATGTGTAGGGCGCCATCAGTTTCTTTACATTGCACCTGCTCGTAGTAGTCTCCCTTTATTTTGAGATTATATCTTATTTTGCTTAAATTTAACTCTAGTTATGGCTTCACAGGCAAATTCAAGTTGCAACCGTTTAATTCATTCTTTTTACTTAATCATTCATCGATTAGTTTCATTTGATTTATCCACTTCCATTTAATCCATGGTGGTTTAAAGACATGGTAGGTGTATAATTAGTTAGGGGTGTGTCTGGCAAAACGGTTAATCCAGCAGAGCTCTGGAATCAAGGGTGCTAGAAAATCTGTGTTGTACCTGTATTTCATTAAGTTTCTTTCTACTTTAGTTACATATTTTTGTTCATTCTGTAAAAAAAAAAGATTCTTTAAGTAAAAGGTGATTGATTTTACTGTTTTATTAGAACAGGTGCAACACCAATTTTCTGACACCCTTGGTTCCAGAGCCTTTTTGGATTTACCGTTTTACCTGATCATCCGATTTCATCTTAATACTAATTCACCAACACACCCATAACAAACTAATTATATTCCTATCATGTCTCTAAACATCCAGAGATTGCTAGAAACTTAAACACGCATGAAAAAGCAGTTATTTGTTTGAAAGAGATCAATGTTTATGTTTAAGACCACGTCTACCATTTGAATTTACTTGTGAAGCCATAACATGGATTAAATATAAGCAAAATAATATATAATCTCAAAATAAAGGGAGAGTAGCATCAGCAGGTGCAATGTAAAGAAACTGATGGCACACTACAAACAGCGCCATCTGTTGGCCGCCCAGTAACCTCGTCTGACAACAGTGGGATTATCAAGTTCCCTTTTGTAACTTTGTCTGGATTAAAAGAGGTTCCGGACCATCAATAAAGGAATTGCACCTGTGTGAACCAAATGAGAATAATATCTAAATGCAATGCACACAAATGTTTACTTGCAGAATTGCATTATAGAACCTCGCAGATTTTATTTGTCTTTAAAACTTTACAAAAAAAGTTCACAGTATAGTAAATTTTCTTTATGAAATAAGATGTGGCACAATGCTAAAATTAGGTTGAGTGGTTTGGTGGTCGGCTGTTGTCCTCTTGGTCTATTCTCTAAACTAGTTTCAGTCACCAAAATGCCACATTCACTCTCTGGGTAAAACTTACTTAACATTATCCCCAATGGTTTGACGTTTTTTATTTACAAAAGATATATGTACAAATTCATCGGTTGGGAGGGGGTGGGGCTAAAAAACAGATTTTGCTGAAAAATAAAATGCTAATATAAAACCTGGAAGATATTTTATGTATTCTGATGCATTCAAGAATTTAAAATATATATATATATTAAATTCCCGAAACAGTTTTTCATGGTAAACAACTGATGATCCCTTAAAATAGTGTTAGAAACAAACTAATATAATAACTGTAGAAAATAAATTGACTTACATGAGTGATTTTCCACTGAAAGACTTGGGACTATAAGTTTTTTTGTTGTTTTTTTTGTTTTTGTTTTTTAAATATAGTTTTAATGGTTGAGAAACTTCCGAGACTATATATATATATATATATATATATATATATCAACAACCAAAGCGATAAAAATGTATGCACATTTTTTAATTAAAATCTAAACTTCATCTTGTTTGTAACTTTGTTTTTTTAGATTTCGACACACGTTACTTCTGGAAGTGGACGGACTTTGCGAGTTACCTTCAGTTTTTACTCTTCTTTGTGGCCTTTCTCACCTTAATGAACTTCATGTTTCTTGAAAGCACCTTCTACGTGGAAACGGTCGGCTTTTTGGCCGTTTTTGCTGAGGCTTGTCTAGGAATTCCTCAGTTTTATAAAAATTTCCAAAATAAGTCAACAATCGGAATGAGGTAAGCAAGACATTTTTTTATTATTTCTTCTGGTGACGAATTAAATTAACTTATTTTTTTTATTTAAGAATATATTTTTTTAATTTACAAGGCCACCAAATATTTATTACGAGAATGTCCACCCAGTGTTTCCCAGTAATGAATAAGGACCTCTCTGTACTGCTCCCAGCCCATAACCCTTTTTTTTTATAATGTTTTATAATTTTCAAGATTTCCTTTTTTTCATTTATTTATTTACGTCTTCATCTTACTTTTCTTCTCATACACTACTACTACTTACATTCTCATACGCACACCACATCTCCCTCCACCCATATTCTCATCCTCCCACCACACCTTGTTTCATTGCCATCTAAAACATTCTATGTGCAAACAATTAAGCAAGATTATCAGAGTTTTTGGTATTATTATACTAGAAAAATATGAAAAAAAATGACTGCAAAGCCAGTCAACTTTTTAAAAAAAATAACAACAAAATACAAAATTAGTCTTTCTGTTCACTATGTCTCTAGCTATGGGTTAAATAGTATTACTAATTGTGGTGATATATATAATAAGCTATTCAAATCTCCTGTTTTATAGCTAGTGAGAGTGGATAGAGACTATAAGATAAGAGTCCTGGGGTCAAACAACATGAAGTGAGAGAGGGTGAGAGTAATAGATAGAAACTTAGTAAGAAATGGGTGACTTGATGAGTAAATTGCAATTTACAGCTAATTAGAACAATTAAAATGGATCTTTTTAAAACCTAACTCAATCCTCAAACCAAGGAATATTGTAACATACATTTTATATGATTAAAGTATATAGTAAAAAAAAAAAAACTTTAGGGTAAACAAACGTTGATTAACTCGGCTTTGGTATAACAATAGATGATCCTTTAGACATTTTTTATTTTAATCAATAATTCCATTTCAATGTTTAATAAAAAACAAATAAGAACTCATATAATCGGAATATACACATCAAAGTGTTTAGGATTTAAAAAAAAATCTTTGTATACATATGTATCTATAATAGCAGGAAGACCTGACATGGCCCAGGATTGAATGAGAAACCCTATGTCCTTTTGAGCCCAGGCCATGACACCATATTATCTTTTTTATTTTATTTTGTACCATATTCAATTTTTGTAGTGGGGCTAAAGGATGTACTCAACATTGATTGGATTTGACGGAGTGTAACTAAACTGACATTAATTGAAGGAGGGTAGAAAGTGGACCTTGGGTTTACTTTCGGCAGCCTCATAACTCTCACTTCCCTTATTTTGTCCTTTAGTTCTCACATTCCATGAGTGATGTTTCTGACAAAGGGGGAAAATTGCTGTTTTCTTGGTCAGAATCTATCCATATAACACTTATCGTTGACTAGTTTTTTACCTTGAAGTGATTTTTTTTTATCTCCTTTCATCAAGTGGCTTAATGCATGTCTGGGGCGATTTTTATCAAAAAAGAAATTAGAATAAATTTCGGTAAATTTAGTCTTTAGCGCCCTTCAGGCACACACAGTGTTTCCTGATAATCAGTGAGGACTCCTGTACATTCCTGCTTCAAACCCCGAACCTCTTTATTAAAATGTCTGTTCTTATTTTTCTAATCTCTCCCTCTTTCATTTCTGCCTTCCATTTTTTTTTAAACCTACAACAAATGAAATTTTGTGAAAATTTTAGGATTTACTCTGAAAGAAAATAGCAAGTTTTTATTTTTTGTCTGTTTTTCTTGAACCTTATCAATGCGATAAAAATAATTGCTTGAGTTTTTTTATATTCTTAAAGAAGGAAAAATCAAAAACTTTTATTTATAAAAATATAAGTTTTTGATTTTCCTTTCTTTAAATTCTGATTTGCTCAATTAACTGTGAAAAGGGGGGCAACTCTGACTTCTCACTTTGAATCTGTTAATATTTTGTGATGCTGGTCATATTTAAAATAAACAATAAATATACATTATCAAAAAATATATTTTCAGTGTTCAACTTTCCTATTTTGTAATTAATTACACTGGTAGAATCCTCTTATAGGATAATATTAGATTTTATTAAGATAAAAATGTCTTAATTTGTAACATGTTCAAAAAACCTTTAAAACAGTAATGCTGAAATTTTATATTTCAAAGTAGGAATTGTGAGCACAGATTAATGGACAACATTTGATTACTTATGAAGGTGGTTGAGATTGGATTTGCTGCTCAACCACGCATTTTTAAGAGACAATTATTTTTTATAAAAAGGTAAAAATCTCAGTTTAGGTTTCAATACTTTACACTAGAGGTTCCAAACTGGTGTCCACATGGACCATTACTTAGGGTCCAAACAAAATTTAAAGAAGATCAAACAAAAACTTCTAAGGAAATCATTTGGCTATGAGGTCCATCAAAAAAATAACAAGAAAAGAAAAAAAGATTGACTCTATTTAATAGCTTCCCACTGCAGCAAAAAGTGGCACAAGGCCGTAATATGGGGAATACCAATGGGTAACTCTGATCGGATACAAAAATAGCCAAGAACAGACCCACTGACATTTCTTGGCAGAAATGCCTCAGGCGATCAACAATAAACTTTCAAGGGGGTTTGAAACTCGATCAGATAACCGTTTACATTTTGGCTTAAATGGGACTCAATTTAAAATGAAGATAATGATCGACTTGTTTCCTCAATCCCCAAAAATTATGCAGCTCACAAATCACTGAACTTTTTTTGCTCCTTTTTTCTTCCTTCACTAAGCCAGCAGATTTCAAACATGAAATAATTTTAGCTCATCCTGTTTAACCAACGAGAATGCAGTTAATTTGCTGGCTCGTCTCCTTCTTATTGAGATAAACTTGTTTATTGCAGTGCGATCTCCAATCATTTTGTTTTTCATAGGTTGTGTGTTTTATGCTCACCAGCAACCCATGATTTTGGCATTTCTTTAATTTTCGAATAACACGCCACGCAAAGATGGACCCTTTTAAAAAAATATGCAGCTCACAAATCACTGAATTTTTTTTTCTCACTTCTCGCCTTTCACCTTCTTTTTCTTCCTAATATTTATTTACTTATATGAGAAATATATGTAAAATGTGGCACAAGGCGGGATGGGGAAAAGGCTGAGCATCTCTGAAGTTTAACTGACTGTCTAACTTAGCTAGTCTCATTCACTGACTATCATTCAACAGACTCATAAACCATTTACTACAACAAACTCATACAAAAACAACCCATACATCAAGTATGCAGTGGGGAGTTGAGAATTAAAAATTTATATACAATAAATATGGACATTTACAATTAATGAGAAAAAATATATATAGTTAGTATAAGACACTCCCCTTCCTAAATGTGACAGATAAACTGATTTGCCAGTCAAAAAGTTAATGCAGACCCATACGTTTTATTTATACACACCTCCTTCGAAACATCGAAGAGTAACCTGCATCTCTGGTGAATCAAATTACCTGTCACCTAATTGAAGGAAAAAAATGAGGGGCCTAATGAAATCACGCATACACTAAGTTATGAACTTAAATTTACCAAAAATTGGTCCTAATCTAGTCTTTAGACAGGACAAATGTCAACGTTCAGTGAGACAACTCAATATCCTTTGCCTAAGGCACGTCCAAATACCGCTCAATACTAGATCTTCTCACTCTGCACAGTCATCCAACAGTTACCCACCTTCCACAAAATTTGGCTGCAGGGAGTTTCACCATCTCAGCCCTAGTGCGTATTTTCAGGCAGTGTTTAAAATTTTGAATAAGGCTTATAGGGGCGAAGATCTCATTTCCGTGAAATGCTTTCATACAAGTAGACCAAATCACATCTCTCGCAGACTAAAAAATATAACTCTTTTTTGCCTTATCCCTTATCGGTGACTGATTACAACAGACAGAAACAGGGCCCAGTTCAAAATCCACTGTTTAATATGTGAACCATGAAGCCTTCAACTTGATCAACAGCAGCATATCCGACCAGAGTGGAAGCACTGAAAGGCGATATAGGATAAGTCGATAGATGTGTGAGCAACAGACCTCGCCCTCCCCTTTAATGAAAAATTTCTATGGGTCCACAGGCATGCTGTAGCTGTAACCACAACCACTTTCAATACTTCCGACCAGTTTTTGTCCAGCTGAAGATCAGGACCATACCAGACGCCGAGTATCTTGCAAGATCCATCTGTCCAGCTAAAGGGTCCCTGTAGAGATACACCCTTCCAGGCACCAATGCCCTAGCCCAGACTTATCAGTTATCTGGGCCCCTGCTACCATTTCATATGTTTTTATATCTCTGTCGACAACTCTAATCTCAGCACTGCTTGTAACAAGCACAGTAACATCGTGGCATAGGCAGAGTACTTTAATATAGTGCAAGAACCTGTCAAAAGTAATTCCAAATAGGACCGGATTCACCCTGAGCCTGTGAAGGAAGGGTTCCAACGTAAGCACATAGAGCATCAGTGAAAGTGGACAATCCTGACGAATTGATCTGGACAGATTAAAGGGCCTCAACCTCAAACCATTCACATCAACCAGCACACTGGGGTTAGCATATAAGAGGCAGATCCAGGATCGAAACTGCCGAAGACAAGACAGCCTCCAAATAGTGATGGTCAACCCTATTGAATGCTTTGGACTGATCCAAATTGATCAGCACGGCTTCGGTGTTGACTTTCCCAATGATTAAGCACATCATGTGCAAATTATCCTGAATAGTCCTACCCTTTACAGCACGAGTCTATTCGGGGTTAATCAGACCAGGCAGGACAGCCTGCAGACGATTTGCTAAGATCTTTGCCAAAATCTTGAATTCTGTGTTTTGCATCGTTAAAGGACTAAAATTGCCTACCAACCCCACCAATTTTGCTCTTGCGAAGCAGCTTGATAATCCCCCTGGTAAAATACTGGGGTATCCACCTGTTTCTAAACCAGGAATTTAACAAATTTAACAAAACAGCCAGCAAAAGAACAAAAATGGGTACGATGTAAGATGTTGTTAAAAGGAAGAGAAACTTACTTGCTGTTTTGATAGCAAAAATTAATGGGCTAATAGCTAGTGCAAAAAAATATAATTGTTTATGCAAAGTCAGACACACTTAGATAAATTGTGAAAATTAATTTTTGTCAATATTTTGTCACGGGCTGGTACTTTTTAGAGCATAAATGGAAAATGGCCCCAATCTGAAAAAGTTACTAGCCGGCCTAATCATTATCAGAAAAAAAACTGCAGTGAGCAAATTTTATTCATGTTAATAACTTGGTGGAAGAAAATACTGAACAAAAAAAAAAGGCTAGTTCTAATCCAGTATCGATATGTCTATTTGGGTCTGATTTTGAAAATCTGACTGACTTAAATGTATTTGTTAGATGAGAAGAAAAAGAAGTATATAACTAGCTATGTTTGTTTGTGCATTACACAATTTTTGTTCCAAATCTTATAATACAGTTTTATTCTTTCCAGGTTTCCTCTTAAAACTCTTTAAATGCCTGTGCATTTCGATAAGAAAATGGTTTCCTTGTCATATGTTAGCAAACTAATAATTTAGGGTTTTTTTTTTGTTTTTTCAGTAAAAAGATGGTTGGGTTTTGGACAATGGGCGACATCTTCAAAACAGTCTACTTCATCCTGCGAGCAGCTCCAGCCCAATTCTGGATATGCGGTGTATTGCAAATCTCTGTTGATTTATCAATATTCGCACAGGTTTTATATTACGGGGGGTTTCAGGGCCGCATTATGTCCAAATCAGCAGTCAGCTAGCTTAGAAGACATCGCAATGACAACAATAACGCAAACTGAACAGCAACAATCAGCAGCAACAGCAGCACCGGCAGCGGAAACGACGACGACGACAACAACAACAACAACAACAACAGACCAACCGAGAAGTGTACAATGAATGCAATCACGAATATTTCTTTTTTATTATTATTATTATTATAAAAGCTCTAATGTTTTTAATAATATTGTTATAGTTTGCGTTTCTCTAATATCGTATCGTTCGGTCCTCATTAACATTTATGACCAACATTTGGTGACGATATATAAGAATACCGTGGAAAACCTTGTTAAATAATTTTGGTGTTTTTGTTTTAATTTTTGGAAAGAGGAGTTAATCATCATTTACATACGTTTTTTTCTTTGGACTAATATACTCACAAACGTTTATATTTATGCCATGCTTCGGCCGATGCACCCTCTGGCCTTCTTCATATGGTTCAGATATCGTGATGTTTTCTTTTTCTCGTGTTTAAATATTCAAGTTGTTAATTATTCGTGTACGTTACTGTGTTTTTATGTACTTAAATCTGATGAACTTATAATTTTGAACTGTTAGCGTTAAATTATGGACCGCTCATGCATAGCGTGAAATAAGCAATCACGTCGAGTGGGGCATGAGTGTTCTTATAAAACGCAGCAATTGAATTTTTAAAAAAATCCGTTTCTGTTTATTTTTTCATAAACAATTCCCATATTTGACTAATATCTATGCTGGGTCACTTGATCATGTTGAACCAACCCTAGCACATGGGCAGACTCTTTATACGTTTTATTCTCCATTGTTGCTCTCTATAAATTATTGCCGTTTTACACCAAATGGGCCGGTGATCATCATCCTCCTTCCATACATAAGTGATTCCTGATTTTTCATATATTTAAATATGAAAGGGAAAATCATCACTGTAAACGGACAACACACCTGAAGAAGTCCAGAAGGTAAATCAGCTGAACCGTAGTAGAGCTAGAAATAATATCATCGTTGCTGCACGGATAATCGTTGTCCAAAGAAAAAAAAACAATGTAAATAATATTGGTGTTTATTACGTAAGTTTGATATTTGAAGTTTGCTGCAAAAATCTACATATTGTGAGGCAGGATTGCCAAATTTCTTATGCTGCCGAGTGAAAACCTTGAAATGTTATCAGTGAATCGGACACTTCGTTACAATCACATTGCCATTAAAAGAAAATCGCCGTACTATATTTTTCAGTTGTTTAATTTCTCAAGTGGGGTACTCTTAACAGTAGTAAACTATTAAAATATCTCTGTATTTCAATCAAAATATTTTTTTTTGTTACTTGAATTTAAGTTATTCTTGATACATGGATATTACAGGTGTCAGCCATGTTGGTTACCACTGTATTAGACTACCGCATCACTCAAAAAGTGCGATTTTGATGTTTGGGTGTTTCAAGGGAACCTATTTTTCATGTTAGGGCATTTCGTTAAACCATTTTTTTTTTTTTTGGTTGTTTCTAGACATTTCAGGACTTCTTTGTTTTTTAAAATTAACAAAATGTTTGAAATAAAAAATAAAATGATTATAAGTTAATCAACGTTTGTTTTTGCTAAGGCGTTTTTCCTATATATTTTAATCATGCCAAATACATGCTGAAATATTCTTCAGGATTAGGATTGAGTTATGGTTTTAAAAATCTTCCATTTTAATTGTTCTAATTAGCCATAATTTGCAATTAATTAAAAAAGTGACCCATCTCTATCTAAAGTTCTGTCTATCACTTTCCAACTCTCTCACTGTGTTGTTTTACCCCTTCGCTCTTAATTCATAGTCTCTCATTCCACTCTCTCTCTCTCTTGCGTGTCTCTATTTCTCTGTTTATTAACGGTCGAAGGTAATAAACAAAGGAATGAAAAGATTGGAATAGTCCATTATAAACAAAAGGGAATAACATAAGTAGTGATACAATTTAACCTGTGCTGAGAGGGATAGAAAGAAAAAAGGAGATATAGCGAGTAGAAAATGACTAATTTCAGATTTTCTTATTTTTTATATTTAACTGGCTTTACGAACTCACTTTTTCCTGATTCAAATAATCTAAGCTAAGCTGAATGAGCGACCCAATGAGTTACATTTTTCTAGTTTAAATATAAACAAGAAAATATGGTCATGAGAAAAGTTCCAATGTTTTTTAGGTTTTTTTTCTTCATTTTCTCGTGTCCAAAATTACATAATTTTCACAATTGGAGAAGCCCTCATGAAGATGTTCTTGACAAAAATAAAATTACGTTCACGAAACACCCAAATGTGGAAATAGTGAGCATCTTGTGCTGTTGTAGTCAAGCACAGAGGTAAACAACATGGTTGACATTCCTAGTACTACAGTGTCACCCAAAAATGCCACCCATGGAATTGTTAATAAAATTCACAATCCTTTCTGCAATCCAATCATATTTCGTACAAAGGATGACTCCTAGAGTACATGTAGTATTGTGTGGACTGAGATGATTCTAGTGTATAGGATAGACATTTTTTATCATTTTTAACCAAGGATGACTAACGACCCCCATTGTCCCCACACTTTTGAGGGCCTTGTGCCTAATTTGTTCCAAATGTAAATTTTTATATTTTGTGAAAATAAGTAATTCAAAGTGTAATATCTGTTCTGATATTACACTTAATATTTTCTATCCTCGTTCGGTGAAGGAGAAATTCTTCTAGACTAAGGCAGTTTTTATTTTTGTCCCAATCTAGAGTGTCCCTTTTTGGGAAGTTGGATTTTCCCTGCATTAAAAACCGACATTGTGTCTAACTCTGCCTTTGTGGGAAGACTAGTAAATAGGGACTTGTCTACCCAGTTACAGCCTTTGTTTTAGCGCCATTCAATGATATGTGAGGGGACACTCTGGGGATCGGCTCATCAGTAGTAGGGGTAATCCGGAACAGGCTTCACACTCACCGGACCATAAACTCCAGATTTTTATCTCATCACAGCCAATATCTGAGCAGTGCTAAATGAGGAGTGTGTCAGTTATGGACAATTTTGCATGTTGTATCTAGGTGTCTTTATTATTGAACTGCGATAAAACAAAGACTGTTGGACATTCATGATTGAAACTTGGTGAACAAATCAGACATTGAGTGGAAGTTTATTTGTATTACCATTACCATATTGGTTGGATTTCAGAAAGAATTGTGAATTTTATTAACAATTTTATGAGTGGCATTTTAGAAGGTTACTCTGTATTATGTATTAAAATAGAATTTTAAAATTGAAATTTAAGAATGTCTTATCTAAACGCTTTGAGATTCTAAGAGTTTATAGATAGCCTAATCATTTACTTATAAAATTCATTTAATGTTAATTGTTCAATCAATTCTTTAACTTAACTTAAAATCATAGCTTCTCTCCTGGTCGGCATTATGCATGTATATGGTACCTCCAAGGTCTGAGGTCATTTTCATAGTTGCAATCAAAACCATTTCATGCTTATCACATTAATTATTCAAATAATTCAATATATCTTACCAAAGAGGAATGATTTATTCAATTGGCCACAACTTGATTGTCTAGTGGGCTACCAGGTCAGAGGTGGAGGTAGAAAAGACAGAAAGAGACAGAGAGACTTATCATAAGCTCATTGCTTAGTTATTTTAACCTTTGTCAGACAATCTTACATGTCATTGCAGCCTAATTTGGCGCTTTCTATTTCCGCAAAACCCCAGCTTATTTCCTAGTGAAATCAACACCGTAATCTCATTGTGACCTTCTGTCTAAAATATATCCTGTTTACGCGTAAGGCCAGATTCACATGAACAAATATAATATTTATACTAGCTAAGATACTCACCAATATTTAACACCCTCTCTAAAAAGTAGACTATTTAAAACATAAGGCGATTTAAAAAAAAACATAAATAAAAAAAAAAATTTAAAAAGTCCTTAGGCAGTGTAATTGTAAAGGCGCACCAAGAATCGTTATCTATAAAAAAAAATTAAAAAACTAATATAATGGAGTGGAACCTGATCGTACCAAAAATTAGAAGTGCAAACTATGTTATCATTTGATTATGACTATCGTTTGTTGATGAATATATTTTTAGCGTTATTTCTGTTGTTAACTGTTTTTTTAACTGCAGCAGCAGCAATCAATCTGGTGAAAATCAACAAAAAAAAATGATTTGCGAGAAAAAAACTTTTTTCTTTTTCTCCAATTTTCATGGTTATGTTTTTACATATCTACAAAATGTGTATATTTACGTATATCTGTTTTTTAAATGGTTTGACTTTACGGTTGTATGGTTATGTGAAAACATGTATAACAGTAAAAGAACAAATATAGACACACACACACACACATATTATAAACTACACACACACACATATTATAAACTACACACACACACACACATATGTATTATAAACTACACACACATATATAGTTAGCATTGGAATTTATTTCTAACTGTACACTGCTTTTTTGTTGATATTTGTTTTTTTCATAAGTAATACCATTAATAAATAGTTAAAGTGAAAATTGAAACTCATACAGATTCGTACCTGTTCTTCTGAAAGAGAAACCATCTTAATGTTGGTGTCATCTTTAGCCGAGCTTGGAGGATGAGTTACTTGTACAAATTAAGTTTTCTCTAACCGTGCTGCATCTAAATCCAGCGGACATCAGATGGTTTCTTCATTTGGACATACAGGTTCAAATCCTGTGTGAGTCTGATTTTTCAATTTGTAGTTTTCTTTGTTTATTCCAAAACCTGTGGGATAAATTAATTGTGTATTTAATGGTATTACATAAGGAAACAAGAGTGCCAACAAAAAAGCAGCGTGATACATAATATATATGTTATATATAACACATATATTATGAAAAGTTTAGTTCAATAACTATAACTTTAGTTGTATCACAAGGAGATCATAAAACAATATAATAAATGCTACAGAGGCCTAGGATACAAATAAATACTGTAGATAAAGTTAAGCTCAATGGTTAACCCTTAGAGTCAAATAGAGCTAATATATCATAACTAAGTAGAATGCAAATTTATGACATATTCATTATTATGCAATTATCATACTCTTAACTTTGTTTTGTTGTATTTTGTGTTTATAATTATTTAACGATTCAATTATATATTGCTTGTACCTTTGGATAAAGAAATATATATAATTGTCACTCTTCTACCCTGCTGTAGATGATAATAAAATTGAAATTTCAGAAACATATGTACACAAGGACAAATATTGTTGGTGGTGCATTTTTTGGAGCATGATCATTGCAAAATAATGAATATGCCATAAATTTGCATTCTATTTAGTTATATGTATACATACACAAGCTTACATATATACGTATGTATATATATATATATATATATATATATATGAATACAAAAACATATGCATACAGAAATGTATGTGAGTGATATACAAGGATAAAATCCAGGAGAGTGTATAGAAAAAATGGGAAAGTGGAAAAACCCTAAAATATAAGACAAAATCACATTAAGACTCATCAGTAGATTAATATTGTTTCTTTTTATTGTCAGAAACAAAATATTAGTCTACTGATAAGTTTGTATGTGATTTTGTCTTTTATGTTTTTCTACTTCCCATTTTAATTTTTCTATACACATACAGTAATGCATACAAAACTTGCATATACATACATACAACATTTATGCATAAACGCGTATAAAAACTTATATGTACTGAGTGTGACATATACATTTACCCATTATTAATTTTATGATAAAATAAAGTTTTAGGTGTTCATTAATGAAAGTGTATAAATGGATTTGTTAGATTTATTGCCAATATTTTACATATTTTCATACTTCAAAATGGTCACCCTGTTTTCACCAAAACCCTTCATCTATTCTTCAACTGAAGTGGATGACTTCTTCATGATCTCTTCATTCAAATTGGACCACAACTTCATAAAAGTATTTTTCAGGTCCTACACAATCCATTGGATTACCATCACGGTTTCGTGGAAGGCAAATGGATTTGTAAGAAAAAATCTACGGAAATATCTCTCGCACGAATTTTGCATCAAATTGGCTGTGTGCACGGGATCTCCATCTTGAGCGGAAACATATGCATGAAACATTGCTCTTTAATCACGCCTATAAGATTAATGTCAGAGTTTAATGGAGACTGAATGTATTTTTGAAATAATCAATGGAAATGTCTCGCTTCCCAGTTCTGCATCATAATTTCTTCATCATCAGTTCTGTATTAAATTGGCTGTGTTTGCAGGAGCTTCATCTTAAGGGAAAACAGTGACTTTACTTACTTGATTTTATTGCTGAATCCTCAGCGGATCTTCACACACTTTTTGGATACACAATCCTTTCATTTTCTTCAATGTTTTGCCAATCTTTTCACGGTCAGCAAAGGAAGCTCTACACTGGCGCAGATCTAATCAGTCCAGCACTTTAGAGACCTACCTACCATAAGGTCTTTTACTGAAGAATTCCTCCTTAAGTGCTCGGTATACATTGTTTTCAGGACCTTTTCTGAAAACATAGCCAAACCATTTTATTCTTCTTTTCTTGATAACCTTAATGATATCCTTTCGAAACACAAGAGTTTCTCTAATTTGGGTTTTCCTACAGTGATCCAGATGGGGTTTGCCGACCATGCATCTCAGTCGTTTTCAAATACAGAGAGCCTACATGAAAACCTAAAAACTTCCAATTATGGCGACCAACCAGTACAATGCGTCTCTCTTCAACATTCGCTGGTAAAGTTTAATATTCATTTTCACTCCTTCTTCAGTGAACGCCAAGGGCAAGTATGAACTATCAGAAGCAATTGCAGCTCAAATCATGTTATTTTGTTTCTGTAGTTGAAAATGTGTTCTGGCACCTTCAGGAATGTTTCCTTGTGAATTAGTGTAAACCCTATCGTTTTGATAGTCAATTACACCTTTCACATTAAAAAACATCTCGTCAAGTTCAAGCGAAGACTATGTTTGTGGTACGCTGCATTTCATCCAACCTTTTTTTTCTCTCTCTGCCTTCTTTGCTTGGGGTCACTTGAGAGCTGCTCTGTCGTTGTTTGATCTTGTAAGGTTTTTGCCCTCAATCTCTTTTCACAATCCTCCTCAGCAACCCATCCGCAATGTACAGCTCCTTTGCCATCTTTGTGTTTTTACATGGATTTCTCTTTACCCTCTTCTTGACGGCTTCAATGGCCTTCCCAATACGAACTGAACAGTTTCTACCCGAAATCGGATTTTGTGATGGTTTTTGACCCTCATTAAAACCTGCTTTATACCAGCCATTTTGAATGCTACAATTTGATCGTATCGTATTTTATTTTAGTTAATAAACAATAAAATGAAAGAATGTTAGCAGACCTTACGTAAAACTAGCTGTATTTACCGGACATTGCTTGAGGGCAAACATATTGTAGAGAAAAATGATTCAAAGTTTTCTCATGTTTACAAATTTGTTTTTAATAGGATTTTTTTTAATGTTTTAGTTTTCTCTTATTTTATTTTTGATTTCAATAAATATTCGATTAATAGTAAATTGAAAAAATAATTTGATGTGGATGTATCAAAGTTATGTATAAGCGAGAAACACAGACACACAAGTGATAGTTTTATTGAAATATTTTAAACTATTTTATTAATAAGGATGTTTCAATTTATGTTTAGATAATTTGGGTAAATCTTTATGCTGCACATGATACATAAACACAAAAAAACTGCACACAAACATATTAAAGAAATTGCATATGCATGAATAAACACATACAAAAACTTAGATATACATCAACACATGCATGCAAAAAAACTTATACATACATACATATATCAATTCTGAACAAACCTACAATCTTACTGAAAATAAAATGTGTGGATAGTAAGAACGTAAGTGCATGTGTGTATGCATGCGTGCATGTCCGGAGAGATTTAAAAAAAAAAAACATTAGTCATATGCTGCTCTGCGATCTCCTCCCATGTAATTTTTCAGAAATCCTGCCTGATTCCATCCCCCCACCCATGACCATTTTTTTTTCTTCAGAAAAAAGAAAAGAACAAAAAGGGAAAATTAATTCCGGACTGTTTCCATTCAGCACTCTAAATAATTATAGTCAAAAAGGTGTAAATTTTGTTCAACGTTACTTATTCAAAGTAAACAAACACATCCACTTATGGTGAATGTCAAGTTTAAATAATGCTGACAAAGTAGTAATAGCTTTACAGGGTGACTTCCCCCCCCCCCCCCTCACAAAAAAAAACGGCCTTTAACTTTTCGGTGGGCCTCATTTCTTAATTTTCTGCAAGAATTAAATCTAACTTTAGCGATGAATGGTTTATTGTGTTTAAAACCACATATCAAAACATGAGTCTTCGGACTACTTTCCTTTATTCTAGAGCATGTAGTCAAGTTTACCTCTTGGCATTTTGTGAGGCACAATAGAAATTTGTCCATGACATCCTTACAAACCAACTGAGGTACAGCTCTGACCTCCTTCCTGATTGCTCCCTTCAGTTCCGTGATGGTTCTGGACCTCCATGCATAGCTCTGTCTTAAAGGTAGCCCTAGAGAAATAAATCTGAAGGGTTATGGTCTGGGCTGTGCGATGCCCACTCAAAATCAGTTTTGAAACTGATCACACGGCTTCAAAAGTTCTCTTTCAGCCAATCTTGGGAAGACAGATTTGAGGTGTGAAAGCTTACTCCATCTTGCTAGAACCAGAACTTTACAATAAGCGACAGGTTCAGAGTCTGCAGATCACTTTTGTGTACAATGCTGCTGAATTGACTCTCTTATGCTTTCGATCAGCTCAGCTGTACACTCCTTGGGGCGTTTTGAATGGCTTGGACGATTGCCACTGGCTACAGTGAGGTTCTCTATTGTCCCATAGTTCTTGAAGTGGTCCACTCAGTCCTGAATGCTCCTCTTTTTCACATTTGAACTGAGGAAAGAACTGATGGAACTCCCATTGAAATCTAGTTGTGTTCACAGGTATTCTTTTTCTTTTTTTTCTTTTTTTAACTAAAATGTCACAACTTATCAAGGCTCAAAGGCCACTATGTTCTGCGAAATGAGGGTGATTGATGAATTACTGAAAGATATGACAAAGTGTGTATGCGACCCGATTTGGGGGAGGGGGTCACTCTGTACTGACAGTTGATTTGATGAACTTTTTTCATAAAAAATCATGTTTTACAATAAAAACTGATAAAATCTCATTTTGATTCCTATTTGAAGGACTTCATCTATTTTTTTTTTTACTAATGAGTAACCATTTATAAAGACTAAAAGCCACTCAAGGAAAAGAAGTTATGAAATGGATAGATTGACGGTTGAATGATAATGAATATTATGAGAGGATTGAAACTGATAAATGAAATGCACAAAATTTGATTACTTATCCGGATGGTTTATGACATATAAATAAAGGGCTTTTGTCTGTGTGTATGTCTGCATTTGTCTGCAGCTAAAACTCCAAAACCAGAATATTTAGAAAAAAGAAATCATTAATTCAACATCTTTGCCCCATCTTTACTTTTTTTCTTTTTCATCCAGTTTCATATTTCGGGTTCTCCATTTATTCCTCTGGTTCGTTCAACTTAATTTTAATTTTTCCGTGGATACACCTTGATCTGTGAGGAACAAAATGGTTGGTGTTTGTAATTGTAACCATACTCCTCCTCATTGGTACCATTTTAATACAATCTAATATATAAAGTACAGCCAGTCTGTTTCCCATGTTTTTGTCATCAATAGCGTTTTTCCTACAAAGTAAATAATTCAATCTAAACCTCTGGAGTCCTTTCGACTACGTTCTTTAAAAAAAAAATTCTAATCGATTTTACCGATTTTCATATTAAATCCAATGGATATTTTATTTTGAAAGAGAAAGGCTTTGTTTTCTTCGGTGTCAGGCTGCATAAAATGGTATCCACTTCAATAGGGTTAAATAACAATTTATTTATTTTTAATAAATATATAACAATTTTATCAATATACAAGTTGTAATATAGATGTTGCTAAAAATAACATCACTTTTACTGTTGGTCTGCTTTTTGGAAAGCGAGAGGGTTATGCTAATAGAAATTAACTGTTTAAAGCAGCATTACTTGACTTATTAGCAGCAGCTGCCAATAGAAATGACATACATTACTATATGTAGTCTAGTGAAATAGGTCAGACTGAAGATTTAAAGGTCCCATTTTCAATCACTAGTCTCTGCATTCACATTTCTTCTTTGGGGGGGGGGGGGCAATAACAATAAATCATTATTAACAATTTGGTTCAATTAATAATTTAATAACCAAACCAAACTGTACTAATTAAATTTAACTTTCAAAATTACATTTAAAAACAAAACCTTAATATCTTAGGGGAATTAACTGCTTACTTTAAATAAAGAAAAGAACACTAATGGGCAATGCCGGGTCAAGATAGCTAGTGATTTAATAAAATAAAAAATAAAAAAATTTTTTAATTACTTTTTAAAGATTGACCGGTTTCTCCTTTGTATTTCTTGCCACAATTGCACAGGAAAAAATAAGGATTTGCTATTGGTTTTAAGTTGAACTGCTTCAGAATATTATCCCGACCACATATTCTCCCAAAATAAGTACTTTTTTTAAAAGAATTATTTTAAAATAAATAAAACATAAACTTCATTTTAATTTGCCTAAATGCTGTTTCGAAACTGTTTTACTTTGAACTAGCAGGGTTACATGGCATTGCCCAGGAGATGTATAAGAAAATAGAAGACTAAAAAATATTCTACCTTTCTCACTGAACACATCCTCAGTCACGTTATATTTTGAACACACCTCTCTCTCTCTCTCATTCATATGTGCAAACTTTGGCAACTGATTCAATATAATGAAAGAAGGAAAAGGATAACGTCATCTGCAGCATGCTGATTGACCTATTTTCAGTGTCTTTTTTTTTTTAACAACTCCAGTAAGTAAGAAAGTATTTTTTATTAGAGTATTTTTGTTTTACCATAACCAACTTGGGGTCATACTAAATCAGAATATGTAAAGTTTGTAAATGTATTTTAGGTAGTTTAGCCGAACACGCAGACAAATGGAAATACGACTTTCCTTTATAAACTAGCAGAGCTACCCAGTTTTATCCCGGCTAAGAAAATAGAATAGAAGCGTTAAAAAAGTGTTTCTATGCATTCTTTTACACTCCCCTCTCTATCTCTCTCTCTCTCTCTCTCAAACTGGTTAATAAGTTTATTTTATGTAGTTTCTGAGTTTACCCCAGACATACACACGCACAAACGAAAAATGACTTTTTTTATCTGGCACCCTTGATTTCAGAGCCTTGCCGCATTAACTGTTTTGCCGAACCATCCGATTTCATTTTAATAATAGTAACTCATCAACCACCCTACCCCATTAATTATACACGTACCATGTCTATAAACCATCAAGGATTGCTAGAAACTTAAACAAGCATTAAATTAAATAAATGTTTACGTTTAACATCACGACTGCCACTTGAATAACTATGGTTAAATTTAAGCAAAATAAGATATAATGTTAAAGTAAAAGAAGACTACCGCCAACAGGTGCAGTGTAAACAAATTGATGGTGCGCTTCATATGAAGCTATCTGTTTCCCACCCAGTAAACTAGTCTGGGATTATCAATTTTTGTTTCGAGATTTTGTTCCAATTAAACGCAGCGCCAGACTATCAGTTGCTGGAAAATCAGTGTTGCACCTGTATAACAGAAGAAGATGGATAACCAATGTTAAACAAAATTTTAACTTTTTAATTTCTCTACTAGATTGGGGTGCTGAATAGAAACATGATCCAAAATCCCGGCCACTCTTTAACCGTAAGCACAGCACTATAACAAGTTACTGATACTTGTTTTGATATTTGAAGACACACGCACATATTCGACTGAAAAAAAATACGAAAAAGTGATTTGTGAATCTGACTAAGAGCAACAAAGTTGTTGAAACCCTAACCTTGCTCAATCCTTCACACCTCAGTCTTATTAAAGAACAAAAAAAAAACAACAACGACAACGATATATAAAAAAAAAAAAGTGGTGACGATTGTCAAAAAAAATGGAGACTTTTGGCTGTCGTTTTGTCAACACTTGTGAATTTAGGGAGGCGAATTAAAAAGAAAAAAAGAATTTTAATATGAGAAAAACAAAAATCACTGTAGATATAAACAAGAAGACGACCCATAGAGATGTTGTTTTGTCAAAAATGTTTGGAGATTTGAACCCATTTACCTTGTACCCTTCCTTCCTTCTTCTCATTCTCTCTTCACATCCCTTTAAAATGTTTTTTAGGAAACAAAAATTTAAAAAAAAACGAAAAAAAATGTCTTTCTTTTTCTCTACCCCTGCCAAGTCAATCCTAACCCGACCCATTATCTTTCTGCTCTAAATTAAGATTTATTTTTATTTTATTTTATTCTTTATAAAAAAAAAAATTTCTTTGGTTCAACTTCTTCGTTTACATTCTAATTATTCATCTTGAGCTTACAGTTCCCTTCGTCTCCTCGGACGCTGCTTCCAAATATTCTTATATGCTTCCATAGTGTCTAGTCACTATATTTTATTGAAGTGGATATCGGTGTGGACTAAAAACTTTATATGCTGTGTTCGAGCCCATGTCAGTTCTATAACACTATTCTCACTGGGAATGATTGCACCGTTCACGTGGTCCTTCATGTGCATAACTTATATCTAGGGGGCGGGTCAGTACCAACAAAACAGAATTTTAAAAAAATATTCTAACTTGCTGATTCATACAAATTGCTGATGGAAACTTTTTATAATTTTGAAAACTTTTTGAAAGATTATTAGCAGTAAAAGTTAGACTAAGAAGTAGGCTTTCGTAGCGGCCATATGGGTTGAGGTATGAAACTGGGCCTTGTTATGTGGCTTGTATAATGGATTGCCCATTGTGAAGAATTTCACCCACTCTTTGCACCAAGCGAATGATGGCTGTACAGATGCATTATGTGTGCTACAACAGCTTTCCTTCTAGACTAGTTGCCTGACCAAAGCTTCAATCTAGTTCACCATAGCTTAAACACTATATATTTATTTTTTGTAGTCAAAACTTCAGTGTTTAAGCTCAATAGATATTAATTTATAAAAGAAAAAAACAGATTCCAACGATGATATCTTTATTTTCCAGCAAAGAGATTCATTTTAACAGTCGTTTCTTTAATTGTCCAGACAATCAAGGTTTTCAAACAATTCCTTAATCTTCTAGGACAATGATTAATCAGAAAAATATTTCCCAAAATAAATCGTATGTTGGTCTGGCAAAATCAAATATTGTGTCGATTTTGAGATAAATATGTGTTTTGAGCAAAAGATATATATCTAAAAAAATGTTTTCTAAAGTAAATTTTTCAGTTTTTAAATATTTTTGTGACATTCAGTGACAACTTTAATATTAAAGTAGTACATCAGGGTTCTGTACTGAGTCCGTTGCTTTTCATTTGTATCTTAGAAGCATTGTCCAGGGAGTTGTCCGGAAGAGATGCTGTATACTGATGATTTAGTCGAAGACCTACTTGTTAAGTTAAAGACTCGGAGGAGAAAGTAAAGGTCTGATCAGTGGTTGTATTGTTGGAAAACTTCCAAAAAGAGGAAAACTTCCCTGCTCATTCTGTGAAAGGGAAGTCGGGTGCAATTCAATTTTTTGTGCTACCTGTAAGTATTGGGTACACAAGAAGTGCAGTGGAATTACTGGTAGGTTGAGAGAGGATAACCAGTTTGTGTGCAAGAAGTGTAAGACAATGGAGATGGATGAGAACTCAGATGTGGAGAAAGTATGTCTAGATGGCGAAGCTATTGAGGTTGTCGAGTAGTTTTGTTAATTTGGTTGTACCATTGGAACACAGGGTGGAGCAGGTGCAAGTGTGATTGCAAGAATTAAGAGTGGATGGAGTAAGTTCAGGCAACTTCTGCCATTACTAACCAGCAGAGCATTACCACTGTCGACCAAGGGAAAAGTCTATCAGGCATGTGTAGGCAGTGTGATGATGTATAAAAGTGAAACCTGGCCAGTGAAGGATGAGGAGATGCGTTGCAAGGAAATTATATGAGAATGATAGGATGGATGTGTAATGTGAGTCTTAAAGACCAGCTTAATTCTGATGACCTCAAAAGAAAGGTTAAATCTGAACAGTAAAGAAAGATCTGTGCTAAAGAGTAGACTTTGATGGTATGGACACGTTGAAATAATGGATGAGAGTTCTTGGGTTAGTAGATGTAAAGCAGTAGCAGGAGAAAGCCATGGAAGTGATAAAAATGAACCTGGAGGAAAGATGGATGAATAAAGATCTAACCAGAGATAGGCTAGTTTAGAAGTCAATTTCTTAAAGCCGTTCAATACATGTAATACGGACGTTAAACCGAATATTATGATGATGAGGATGATGATTTTTCTGATGAAACATTGTCTTAGAAGATTGAGTAATTGGTGGAAAACCTTGATTGTCTGGGCAATTGAAGAAACATCTTTTAAAATAAATCTCTTTGCTGAAAAATAAATATATTGTCGTTGGAACATATTTTTTCTATTGTCTATTTATATATGTAGATATATATATATATATATATATATATGGGTTGTTTGCCTTATATTTAAAAGTTGATGTTTCGATCTTTGGAGCCTCCTCAGAGCCAATGTATTTAACTGATATTTACTATTTTTGAGCGTGTGAGGAAAGAGCTGCATTAGCAGGCGGAGTGAGTGGATAGGGTTTTGTTTTGGTGAACTTTATTATAGGGCTTGTAAAAGAATAAAACAGAACACCCGCCAAAACATCCCCTAACCTCTACACCCTCCAAAATAGTAAATATTGTATCAGTTGAATAATAAATTTGCTCCGAGGCAGTTGCAGCAAAGACCAAAACCTCAACTTGCCGATGTATGCCAAACAACCAGCTCAGGAAAGAAGTGGAATAGCATGACATCATCTTCAACGATAAACTTTGGCGTTTTGATGATGTCAGATCATCGATCGTGCATTTTTCTCTAGATGTCACCTCGTAATCGAATTCTGATTCTTTCAATTCTTTTCTCACCTTTTCTATTATCCTGCTGCTGATGCTGCATATTCCAAAGAACTCGGCATCTCTTCCACAAATATGGAGGTTCAAAATTGTCTATAATCAATTATTTCTGCAAGGAAAGAATTGGAATCTCGTCGCTTTTTTTTTTATGAAGACAAGACTGATAATGAAAGTTAAAAAAGAAAATATGCATAAAATTAGCAGCTGTAAATTACAGACAAATATCGTCCTAACTCTGTATATAGACCTTACATTGACACCAAAAGCTGTAAGGTTAAAGGTGACAGCAAAAAATGTGACTGCAGGCAAAGAAAGCCACTTCTTTCTTACGCCTAACATACTAGTTGGGGATCTGTTCTCGACAATCAGTCCGGCAGAGACTGAGACCTTTTTCGATCCGGTTGTGATATTTGTTCATTCCAGCTCTAGGAGGTCACCCTCCCAGGCCTTGCCTCTTCACTTTGAGAAGGAGTTAGTTTATAGCTAACTGCCTGAGGCGCTTTCACCAGGGAATGCTGATGAGACTGCTCAGGCAATTTTTAAGGAGCCAGAATGCACTTGTGTGCTCGCTTATTCTCCCCACCTTTCGGCATTGAGAGGGAGGTATTTACCAAGAAATGTGACTAAATGGGAGTATGAACGAGGGCTTCTTTCTAAGGGGGTCAGAGACTGTTTAAAGCTCACGAAGAATTTCTGCACACTTTTTTTTTTTTTTTTTTTTTTAATGGAAATCTTATTTTATTTCCGAAATTCGGACTCGAAATTGTTTATAGTGTATATATATTCTTCATTTTGAACAGTATTCGGATTTTATTTTTTTAATTTAATAAATTAAAAAGTTTTTATTTTTTGAAAAAAATTTTCTTTAAAAAGTTTGTTATTATTTAATTTTAAAAAAAAAGAAAAATTAATTTACAAAAAGGATTAAATCACATTCCAAAGCAAGAATTCATAAAAAGAAAAAAATGTTCCCTCCTTCAACTCAACCTTTTTTTTTTTTTTTTTTTTTTTTTTTTGATTCCTCATCCCATACTACCATCCCGTTTTGTGTTGAAAAAAAAAAAACATAAAAGAAAGGAAATTCCGTCAGAGGCCAAGTTTCCTGCTAAACTGGTATGGACCTTCAATAAATGCCCCCCCCCCCCCTTTTTGCTGATTTATTCATCCACCGTCGTTCGTATTTTATCCAATCTTGATTTATTATTTTGGTAGACTTCTGATGCAATCGCTAAAATTATTTACGGAAAATGGGTGTCGGCATTACCCCAAGACAACTTTGTTTTTTATTTAAAATCATGGTTTCGTTAAAAGAAATGACAATAAACATTGTAAACAATAAGTTATAGCAAGTTTAATCGTACACTTGAAAAAAAAAATGAAAATAAATAAGCTGACCTGAAGAAAAAAAGATTGTCAATATAAACAAATCCAGAACTATGCAAAAGGAGATAACTCTAAGTTTTACCATTTTTGACTACCTGCGTGTTATTGCAACATACTAACTTTGCACCCCCCCCTTTTTAATGGTAAAATAATGTTATTATTTGCTGTTTTTTACCTATAGGTTATTGCAACTTGCCAACCCTGTCCCTTACTTGAAAATGTTGCCCTTAAAAAAAAAATTGTCAAACATGGAGTTATTTCCCTTTGCATGATTCTGGATTTTTTTTATATCAGCCATTCTTTTGTTTTGGGTCAATTTGTTTTTTCCGCGTTTCATGTGTACAATTAAATTTGCTATAGCTTACCTGTTTTAATGTTTCATTTTTTGTATTTTACTAAAAACAACTGTTCGTCTCTTTCGTTGCCATAGCTCATTGAATAACAACATCCTCAGCATAATCACGTTGACACATCTGGTTCTTGTTAGAACCTGGTCAGTACTAGATGAGTGACCATGTGGGATTACCAGGAACTGTATGTGGGACGGACGGCGACAAAAAAAACTGCTAAAATTAATGTTGTCATCTCCTCTGACCAGAATATACATGCGACTGGGAACCGCTTGTCAATTTAATATTCCCTAGAAACTTCCTCTGACAGAGAAAGACGGCTCAAGTCGCCCAGGGTCAATACCAAACCAGGACGTCCTCAGCAGTTGTAATGTTGTTCCTTTCTTCTTTGTTTGTGGCTGGGATAATTGAAGCAATTAAAAAGAGCAACAAATAACTCCATCATTTGCTCTGAGATGTGATTTACTTATTACACTAACATTTGCAGCAAGTGCGTGGGGATAAACTGCATCTTCCCTTTCCAACCACCGTAAGGTGGAGGAAGACTCAGATGCAACATCTGATCACTTTGATGCCTAATTTCCCAGATGCTGGAATGCTCTTGCTTTTCTACTACGTACTTCCTCCGCTGATGTAACTACCAGTACACATCAGCCTCACCTCAGACTTTCATTTTTGACTTCTAATCGAATTAAAAGTAAACCATAAGTTTAGAAAGTCTGTCACAATGCAAGAAATGGAAGTGATTTTTTTTAATTTCGTCTTTTTAGTGAATCTTACTTGATTCCGTCTCAACTTTTACGCAGTGTATGAAACGGTTTGCAGCTGAGACTGAATCAAAGTAAGATTTACTAAAAATAAAATTAAAAAATAACTTCATTTTTGTCATATTTCCACTTCTTGCATTGTGATAGCCTTCTATAACCCCTCCATATACATATTACACACAATGCTTCAATAAAACTACATTACCTTATTAAAACATGTTTGGGTGTAATGTTGACACCCTGTAAATAATTAGAGCGATTCCATTTGGATTCTTCCAGTTTTTCTTTGCCTCTTCTTGTGTCTCCTCATATTTTATATAACTTTGAAGCAGTACAAAAAAATGACAATTTTCTAACTAAAAATGCCTTTTTCATAGACAGATTTGATTGCTTATAAACTAGTAAGAAATGTATACGAGTCGTTCCCTTTTTAACTCTGTGTATTTTTATTATTTTCCTTTCAGACAATTTGATGAATGGATGGAAAATTGTCCTCGGAACCTTTTTCTCCCCTATAATAATCTTTCACTCACCTTTTTGTAATTTCTCTCACTGCAAACCAACCAACCTGCATGTTTTTGTTTTTTTTTAGACAATTAAATGACATTCATTTAAAATGTTTTTTTTTCCGTATGTTTTTTTATAGATAAAAAACATTATTTATAAAGAAAGATTGCCTTTTCTTCATATTCAATATTTATTTTAAATTGTATTTTTATAACTTTAAAAAAAATTACTTGGATTTAATTTTCGTTTTATTCTTTTTCACAATCTGTTTTCTTCAATAATTTACATTTTTAAGATTAATTTTTTTTTTTTTTTTTTGAAACAGTATATGTCCATTGTTTCTGAATTGTTTAGATGAGGATTGATAATTTGGATTATTCGGACTACTATTCTCATCTTGGTTGTTATTTTCACAACATTTCGGCCAATGTTACTATAGGCAATAATAACTAAGAATAATATAATAATTCTCACTTCTACTTGGTCATGGCTACGAATTAAATAAAGGGTTCAGTTCAAAATTCTGTATAGATTTCCAAGTTCGAAAAGATGCACTTAGAAACAAACCAGAGGTTACATCGGCCGAAACGTTGTGAAAATAACAACCAAAATAAGAATAGTAGTCCAAATAAAAGAGTATATTACAAGTTTCTTTATTATTTTTTCCTTTAGTTTTCCGATTCCTTTAAAAAAGTTTTTTCCATTTTTATTTTTCTTATTTAAAAATAAATTTTCTTTCATTTTTTCCTTTAACTTTTTTTTTCTTTCATTTTTTCCTTTAACTTTTTTTTTCTTTCATTCTTTTTTTACTTTAAAAAAAAAATTTTATTTAATTTTTTTTTTTACATATATGTCAACATTTTTTTCTTTTTCTTTCTTTTTCCTTTTTTTTTTTTTTTACTTTTCTTCTGTTCCAATTACCAGAATTTTATAAAAAAAATGTTCAACTTCATCTATTTTCTTTGTTTTAAAACACTTTGTCACCATTGAGGTAATTTTATGTCATTTTATTAAAAAAATAAATAAAATATTTCTGGACAGAATGTCGATGGATGTTTTTAAATAAATATTTAACATTTTTTATAAATGAACTGTTTCCAATTTATAACAAAAAATCATCTGGAAAAGAAAAAGATTTCTTGACAAAAAAAAAAACACTGGGTTTTCTGCTTCTTTGTATAAATTTGAAAATATTAAAAAAAAAATCACTTTTCAATTTTCATTTTGTTTTTTTAAATAGAATGTTTGCTTCTTTTTTTTTTCAATTTTCTTTTCTTTTTTTTTTTACTAGGGATGGGGCATCCTACCAAATGCCAGACATTTACCCGCTATTTCAGAGATTCCAACCGAGATATTTTTAGGGTTCTAACCGTCCCTTTAAGTGCAATTGCTCTTGCACTTGGTTCCCTGGGTATATGCGCCAGGTAGTTTTTGAAATTCTTTTTCATGAGCCTGGTAGCTCCTATGATTACTGGAATGATGGAGATCTTCCTAAGATTCCAGTTTCTTTTCATGTCGTACATAAGACCTTGGTATTTAGTTATCTTCTCCCTCTCAGCTCTGTTTAAGTCAGGATCATTAGGGGCACTGGCTTCAACTAGGGTTGCTATTTTTTCCCTCTTATCTCATATCATTATATCAGGTTTAACAGCCCGTTTTCTAGGTATGTAGCTGTAAAGATTGCATAGTCATAGTGGATGGTGTATGATTTATTTCCAACAGTTCTTTCTGATATATGTTTTCAGAACTCCAATTTTTTATAGATGGTCCAGTGGAGATATTTACACACCCAATTGTGTCACATTGTATAGTAGCCGTCCCACAGAAAAGCTTTACAACTGAATTTCAGGTGGATCACACTCTCTAATTCTGTGTGACAGAACCTGCACTTGTCGTTGCTGAGACCACTCATCTTTTTAACGGCATTGGTCATCAAGCCTTGATATTGGGCTGCCATTATTATCCTCTCCTGATCATAGTGGAGCAGTCATCTTTTGAGCCAGTCTACAGAGCCTTCCTTATCTATATATTCCTGGGATAGTTCTTCCAGAAAATATTTAGCACATTGTTTAGCACAGTTTTCTACTATGGAAGATCTTGGTGTATTTCTGGCGAGCTTTTTGGGCTATTTCCATAACATGCTTGTTTCGTGTTTGTGTCATTTCTCAGATAGTCTTGTACTAGATGTTTGCTTGTGTGATAACTTGTGTGTGTAAGTGTTACTGTACACATGTATGCATCTCTGTGTGAATGTGGGTGTGCGTATATATCAAAAAGAAAAAATAATGAAACTTAATGAAACAAAATCTTGGAATGATTGTGTTGGGTTTCTTAAGTAAATTTAAATATTTCAACTAATTTTAAGTAAAAGGCCTTAAAGTTAGGTATATATATATATATATATATATATAACAATATTAATTTTAAATAAATAATATTAAATTATTTTTCCTTACATGCGCCAGTGTTTTAAGTTTTCGCTCTCATCAGTGTAGGGAATTATAATCTCAGACGGTCGCAAAGTTTGAACCCCTGCTACAGAATCAACCTAGACTCTGCAAACAAACGTCATAACCAATTGGCCACGAGACATTACTACGTCAATAATTTAAGTTCTATTTATGCGAAGGGAGGCACATATAGAAAAACTGACTAGAGAATTCAACGAACGTTGTCGGAATATGTTTTATAGCTCCGTATAAGTCTATTTTTAACTACCCCGAACAGGGCTCAACTTCAATCTTATTAAAGGGGCTTATGGCCATTCCAAAACTTGATGTCCTAATAAGGGCAAACCGTCTTCGATGGTTCGGACATGTTGATAGAAGCAGGGAGTATATCAGCATATGTCCTAAGTCTGGACAGCAAAAAGAAAGCTGGGCTCCCTAGGAAGACATGGAAAGAAACCATCAGGCAAGACCGTAAACAGTGATAAATGGACACAGTCAATCCCCACAATCGTGATCACTGGAGATTTAGCATAAGGACAGCCAGAAAGCGTTTAACCTCTTGTCAAAGGGAATATAGACAATAAACCTGGATAGTGAGTGAGTGATATAGATATATATATATATATACAGGGTGGGCAAAAATAAGGGTCCTATTTTTAAAAATTCATAACTTTTTTATTTATTGATTTAAAAAAATTTTTTTTTTAGAATAAGTAAAGGACCCCTTCCGAAGCAAGCATGAGCCGTATTAGCCCTAAGGAACGTACCCTCATTTAGAAAACATTATTTTTGCTTAAAAAACTCAAAACAGTGTAAAAAACAATACTTTAGTTTTTGTAAGTTTTAAGAAGTGTTTTTCGGCTAAAATTTGTTTTGTTTATTTCAAAAAATCTCGGAAGGGTCAGTCTACACACACATAAAGTTTGGTGAGTTTAACTTTCATTTTGTGGAAGTTATTCAAATTCAAGTTATTCAAATTTAAAGATAGGACCCTTATTTTGGCCCACCCTGTATATATATATATATATATATATATATATATATATTGATTGATTGCATTCCACTGACCAAAGAAAAAACGTCATCCACAATCACAATTTTAATTTTATTTCGGCGAATGCTTATATTTTTTCACATATAACGACCGTTTCACAATTCATAAACAAAAGTATAGTCTTTAATTTTTCCAGGCTGCTCATCAGAGACCTGCATTTAATAACAAAAAATAAGCACACTAGTCCAAAGCAAAAAGGAAGAAAGATGAAAAAGACAGCAAGGCAAAAACACGCAAAACTCACATTAAAGAAGATAATCAGAGAAAAATCCCTCCCCCCTACATCGGACATAACGTGAGCCGATTTTCAAGCTGCTATCTTGGAATCAACAAGTATTGTTGGAATCGTCATGTTTCGATTCAAAACTAGAAAACTGAAGAAAAAAACTAAATAAAATTTGAAAATGCCAGTTGATAAAATTTTGTTAGCTCTAAAGTAAAATAATGGTGATTATAAAATGTTAGATTTTATTGAATAGCTGAATACGAAAATACGGTTAGTTTGGATTAGCTATGTCATGTTTTTTTAACCCAGAAATATATATATATATATATATGTATATATATATATATATATATTTATATAAAGTTAGGTATATGTATGTTTATATATTTGGGTGTACATGATTCACTCTTACACTAATTAAACGATCCTTATGAATTTTGGAACATATTTGCTAGGCGTAAGGTGTCCAAATGTAGGCTATATTTAGTTAAATTTAGTTTCATGCAAATGATGTGGAAATTTTAACAATAGGTATTAATATTAGACATCAATTAATAAATATTCCTTAAATTTCAGTTTCTTTGAAGTATTTAAAAGCGTTTTTAGGTGACATAATATGGGCACAATGTTCAATTTGAAAATTCAAATATTTCAGATTTGCATTGAATTTGATCCATATTTTAATCAAAATTGTAATTAAGATGCTAGACATAAGGTTTAGTATCATATCTTGGTTTTAATCTACATAAAGGGGACATAAAAATAGATTTAAAAAATTTTGTTTGTGGAATTTTGCCCGTCCTGGGATGAGTATTCTTCTCGTGTATATATAAATTTAGGTATGTGTATATGTTTATATATTTGTCTGTACAGAATTCACCTTTAAACTAATTAACTGATCATCATGAATTTTGGAACACAGCTGCTAGGTGTAAGGGAACATAATGTTGGCTATATTTAGTTTAATGCAGATGAGGGGATGGTAGCCATTCTTAAAAATTCAGATACCTTCGATTTTTGTGAAATTTTAACAATAGGCATTAGACATGAATTAATAAACATTCCCCAAATATCAGTTTCTTTGAATTATTTTAAAAGATTTTTAAAGGCATAATATAGGCACAACTTCTCGTTTGAAAATTCAAATATTTCAGATTTACATTGAATTTGATCCATAGTCATTAGACACCAATTAAGTAAGAGTCCCTGAATTTCAATTTAATCTTAAGACCCGTTAAGCCTTAAATTTTAGACATTTTTAGAATCAAAATCATGTAATGGATTTTTAAAAACTTTTATTCACCCCCCAAACAAGGGGGCACATTCCTACTGAGCTGTAAAGGGCTACTGTGATTAGGGGCCAGATTTATAGGAGATCCCATAGGAGTGGGGAGTTGTGCAGCAAGATCTTTGTTCACATTACATTGAAATTTCTGCATGTTGGTACAATTGGAGAAACCGGGAGCAGGGAGGGAATTCTAAAGGCAAGCAGTCTGAGAAAAGAAGCTATATTCCGGCATCTGGGGGCCTCGACAATAAAAGAGTGGGATTTTGCTGTTAGTCGGGTTTATGGGTGGTATTTATGCTGAAGGGATACAAGTGCACTAAGTTCATCAGCACATTCCATGGGAAGTACTTGTAAAACCAGCACAGAGATGGAACATTGCGATAATGGGATAGGGGCTTGGTAGACAGTGCTGGACTTATTAAGTTAGAGATTCTTTTTGTACCCTGTTCCAAAGGGAGAGACTAGTGGTTGGTGCACTAACCCAGATGTGGCAACAATACTCTATGCATGGGAAAATGGTGGCTTTATAGACTAATAGGATACTGGCAAATGTAAGAAGCTTACTAACCCGGTAGAGGGAGCCCACCTTCTTTGCCGCAAACTTGGCAATATCATCTATATATTCATTCCAGTTCATGATGCCAGTGTGTTGTGACCTTGAAGGGCCGATAATAAATAAGACAAGACGATGGTATATTTACAAGAGTTTGTATTTACAGGAGTACAGAATAGTATGTTACAGAAAGACTGCGCCGTAATCTCCTCTATACATAGTGTCTGGAAGAGTCCATATATTAACTATCACGGTGAATGTTAGACCAAGAGGTTTGAACGTTGGACTCTTGGGAAGGGTACCATCAGCCATGGCAAGCGGTGGTTAGAAATGTTTCTCATAATTATTAAAAGAAAAGAAGCTTTCTCTTGGTGGCATCCAATGTAACCATCCGTTTATAGCCCTATTCTACTACAGACTGGAGATCATTTTCTGAGGATTCAGTCATTGCCTTGGATATTTGTGTGTTCGATTTACCCACATGTCGTGTCATCAACAAATATACCCATCTCGGATACGATTGAATCAAGGAGATCGTTTATGAAGATCGGGAATAATAAAGGTCCAAGTATCAATTCCTAATGCACACCCGCATTAATGGGTTGTACGGCCATCGATAACGACCTGGATCTTTCTTTTAGCTAACAAGGATTTGATTATATTAAATATATGTCCAGTAATACCATACAAATTAATTTTTCTGAGACCTTCATGCCAGACTTTGTCAATGGCCTTGGATATGTCAAGCGCTACCGCCGTAGCTTCACCTGCCTTATCCAGTGTATGGTATATGTATTCAGGGATGACTGTTAAGATATCTGCAGTGGAACGTAGTAGAATTTTTATTAAAATTGAAATAAGGATTCTAGACATAAGGTTTAGTAGAATTATATGTTGATTTTAATCTTTGTAAGGGGACATAAATGTGGTGTAAAACTGTTCTGTTTGGGGAATTCATTTTACCCTTCATGGGATGGGTATTATTCTAGTATATATATATATATATATATATATATACAGGGTGAGCCAAAAGTAGGTGGACAGTAAAAACATTTTCCTTCTTGATTTACACAGCTTTGAAGTCTGCCTCTTACGCTTTGACAAAAAAATGTTTTTTTACTGTCCACCTACTTTTGGCTCACCCTGTATATATATATATATATATATATATAATTATTTAATAATAAATATTAAATTATCTACAGATGTAAACGTTTCATCATTGCGGAATCATCAGTGTAGAGATAGTTATTCAACTCAGTCGGACGATTCGAACCCCGGAACAAGAGTCACCTTTAACTCCAAATCAAGACACCCTTTCCAATGAGGCTAATCTGAATAACTATACCAAGTGATGAGAAATAAATCCTATTATTTCGAGAACGCGAGCAATAATAGTCAGCTGTCATAACAGTGTTTAACAGGAAGGAACTCACATTTATTTATTTATCTATCTATCTATCTATCTATATATATTCAGTTAAAATTATTTTATTTGCTTCAAGCAAACTACATCACCCTATAATTTTATTTTAATTTCAAATAATTTAATAATTATTCCCATAATCTTTGATGGGTAATTTACACCCAACATTTTACTGTAATCAGCTCTATTTTCGCTGAGAAAAAGAGCTATTATAAATTATATTTACTGTTTCAGAAAAAAACTAATTTTAACCAAAAACAAGTTCCAAAACATATTACTTTATTATTTTTATTATACTGGCAACGAATCTAAAAATAGAATGCTCAGATTATGTTTGAAGACAGAATGACAATACAAAAAAAGTTCAAATACTCAAGTCAGATTGTAAACCGGTTTCAACGCTGGACAGATCTCTTCTTCAGGCCAGTTATAAAAAAAGTATTTGAGATAATGCAGGAGTGTGCAATCAGCTTGTAAATTATATAGATAAAATTGCAGGGTTAAACGGGAGAAAGGGCAAAGAAATCTGTTCTAAATTGAGAGCAAACTGCATTGCCCGATGCAGCTTAGTAGAATATCAACCTGCACCCTATGTTAATTCACCTGAAAAGAAAAAACGATTATAAATAGTATATAAACATTAATTGATTACTTATTGAAATCAAAAAGGCAATAGTATAGAATAGAACGAAGTTAAGAGGTCAATGTTGAAGCATTATGTGTAGTGTATATATAGAGATAATTATATGAATCGATTTCAATGCAGAGATGTTTCGGATATAAGCAGAACGTAAGCAAGATGAGACGTATGCAAAAGTGAAATGAGTTTTTCGGGGGGGGGGGGGGGGGGGGCTCATTTCACTTTTGTATCTATCTTATCTTGCTTTCAATCTGCTTATATCCGAAACATCTCTGCATTGAAATCGATTCATATAAATCATCTCTCTATATATAAAATCAATTTTAAAAAATACTATTTAAAAAAATAATTTATTAACGAAATTAATCCACCATAATGCATTTCAGTTTCTTCGTAAACAAGTCAGCCATTTTAATCTTTTGTCAAGAGTTGAAAAAGTATAAAATATTTGTGACCTTTCAAAATCGAATAGAAAGGCATTTAAACTGGTTTTTAAATTCTTAGCGAATCCTCATATATTAAAAGGTTCGGAGCTTTTTACACCCAATAATTTTATAAATAGAGATTAAAACATTACCTTTAAAAAGTTAAAGCTAGTTTTATAACAATTTGGTTGAATTTAATAACTAAACGGTAATGTAATAATTCAATTTAACTTTCAAGATCCTTTTTTATTTTAAAAAAATTGTTTAAAAAAATATGATAAAAAACGTATAGTTAAAAAAGCAAAACAAACAAAAATAAAAGTAAGAAGTTGTTACCAGTGAGCGATCAACGCTGGGTGAGTACAACTACAATAGTAAAATTATAATATTCCTTCCAAGACAGACTTACACAGAGAAAGGATAAACAAGGGAGACAAAAAATAAGTTTTCCTTCCTTACGGACAGTTTTACAGTGTTACCTCCCTTGAATATTATTCGATCTTGGTGCTGTCTACAATTTGTATTTTAAATGAAAATTACCTTTGTTTAGCTGGAATTGGCCCTGTGCTATTCCTCTGCAAAATACGCATGTCCTGTTTGGCAATAAATTAGACCCAGCGTTGAATAACACCAGTCTCTTGATCATTGGTTGCCTGAAGCCTACCAACCTAAACAATCTACATCTCCTCACTGGCATTTCCCCTGCATGTGAGACGAGAAGTTGCCAGTCGAATAGAGATGACAAAAGCTATCAGTGATGAATGCCATCTCCTTCATGGATGAAAACCAACAGCCCAACAACTGAAGTCAAGAAGAATCTTCCTCAACCATGTCGAGCCTCTAACAACATCTCAGGAAGAGACCAGACTGCGGCAGTGGACCAGAAAGCTAGATGATGGCCCTCCTTCCACTGATGTGGGAATCTCCTTTCTGAGGTTCAGAAATATTCTGGGTCTAGTAGAAAAAAAACAACCACCTGAGAATGAAAATGGGGTGATCATAAGTTGCTATGGCCAGATGGGACTACAAAACCGTCCCAACCATCTGCGAATATGGAGAGACGGGCCATACGATGCAACACTGCTTTCTCTGCCCTCTACTGCCTAACCAGTGCAGCTTGAAATATTGCAGAGTACAACCAAAATGTAAAGGACTTCATAAAAATGTCGGAAACTGTCAAATGACCACATGCTTCAAATACATGCAAAGAAGCGGAATTAAAGACCACATATATAATTATCATCTTTTTTTTTTAATTTTAGTTTGTAATGTTAAAAAAAACGGACACTGCTTTCTGTAACAGACATCAACTCTAATAATTCAAAAATCCCTATTTACCTCCCCACGAGAGCAAAGTAAGACACAGGGTCGGATTTTAATGTGGGAGAAATCCAGATACCCAAAAACGGCCACTCTGGATTTGGACAAGAAACCTTTTAAATTGCCTCAGTCTAGAGGATTTCTCCTCCTCTGACCAAGGACAGAACAGATACTACGTTTTGAATTATTTGCTAATAAACTTACAAACTCAAGGGAACTGAAATTGCCAGAAATCCCATAATTTGACCACGCCCCCCCCCCCCCCCAAAAAAAAGTGCAGTTACCAGCCTCGGTTGATACTGGACAAAATAGTCATGAAGGGTCAGTGAGGATCAAAAGAGTGAGGAGGGAAAGCATCATCCATACACGGAGAGTACTGGAATCTTCAGGAGGCTTACTTCCACTCAAATTTCAGAGAAGACCAATGATAAACAACTGTTGTGAGAAGCAAAGAGATTTGCAACAGATATCAAGAATACTGGAAATCTGGGTAGACTTGTTGCAAACCAAACTCTAGAGAACATCACCTGTTGTTACCAATGAGCGATCAATGATAATGGCGCGTGTGAGAACTCCTAGTGAGTAAATAATAATAATAATAATAATAATAATAATAATAATATAAAAACAAAAACAACATGCAGTGGAACCAGTGTTGCAATACCCGTTTCTTCAGGGGACCTGGTAGCATCAAACAAAACACAACGATAGAGACAATGACGTGCTCGAGAAACTCTGTTTCTTTATTCTTCACCACCAGCTGGTGTAAGTTGGGTATACCCATATATATAATTAAATATTTCTTTGTTAGCAGCCAGGGGTTTTTACCCCGCCTAATAAACCGGTATCGTCCGGGCCTTTGGGTCTGGATTTATGCCGGTCTATTGGGGGTTGCCGGTCCTGTGCAGTTCTAGGAGGTGCACCCTCCCAGGCTTTGCCTCCCCTCTTCAGGGAGGAGTAAGTTTATTGCTTACTGTCTGAGGCGCCTCTACCGGGGAATGCCGACGGGGCTGCCCAGGCAATTTTTAAATGGCCAGAGTGCTCACTAATCCCACTTTCCCGACCTTGTGTCACATCTTACCTTGTGGGAGGTAGATAAATAAAAAATAAAACAAAAATCCTTTGGCATTATTGTTCTTCCCCTAGTCTTACGAAGAAACCTCTTTCTTTACCTTGACGGCGGTTGATTTTCGACTCTACCAAACGTAGGTTATTTTCACGAAAACCAGGCAGAGTGATTTACCTTACAACCTAGAGGGAAACACGACAATACGTTCTGTAAGAGTTAGCTCCCGGAATCTAGGGAAGGCTTGTGATCCCCACGCCAGTTGTTTACGGCAGTTCAGCCGTGGTGGGGGTGCTTCTCTTCGGGGCTGACCCACGACAAGTTTTTCTCTATATCCTCCCAACTCGATCTCTGCTACGTAAGTGCTCCTTCTTCCTTCGTTTAAAATCGCCGTTTTAATTTCTGACTTTGCAATCCGGGTGCCTTCTTCTTCTGGCCTCGTGCATCTGACTCTTTTAAAGGTTACCGAGTCGTTTTTTTTTTACGACGTCATACTCCGAAATGAACTCGTCGACCTCACACACCTGGGTTCGTTCAAAGGTCACCGATTCATTTCCGTTGTTCTTTTAGCCTAATTGACAATCTATCTAGTCTTCGGCTTTTCTTCATTATTGCGGGGTCATGCCCTTAGCCTCCCCGTGACGCCTTATGCGTTATTACTCAACATGTCTGCATCATTATTTTACACAAGCATCGTTTGCTACCACAGAACATGGTCATGAAGGGACATGGAGGATGGAATGAACAAGGAGAGAGAGCACCATCCAGACGTCCATGGGAAGTCACGAAGAGTACTGGAATCCTGAAGAGGCTTATTGCTACTTAGGTTCTGGAGAAGACTAATGGCCAATTTCAATAAGAAATCAATAGTAAACGACTGTTGCGAGAACACCAAGTCATTTGCAATGGTTGCCGAAAATAGCAGAGAGTGCTGGAAATCTGAGGACTTGTTGTCACTTAGATTCCAGAGAACACCATCTGTTGGCGTCAGTCAGAGATCACTGTTAATAACTCATATGAGAACTCTTAGTAAAATAATAATAATAAAATAGAATAATTTGAGATTGATATTATTTCCAATTTCCTAAAACTTAGACTCTTATACTTTGTAGTCAGACTGGGAGCAACAAGAGACCAGTATATCGTTGATAAAGGTTTTAATCACAAACGAATGCAACAACAGTGACGGGGGGGGGGGATAGGTAATTAAATAGTCCTTGTGCCTAGCAACAGAGAGCCTGACTAACGAGTTTATTCAGGGGGAGGTAATTATATAATTTACAATATTTTTCACTTCAAGTATTATAATGAGTTAATAGTGTCCTATTCAGTAACAAAATCTTTGTATTTTTCAAGAGATATCTACACAGCTATGACAACCTAAAGTATCCTTGCATTTTACACATAAAGTTATCTTGCCGGATTTTCAAAGTCAGACCCAAATAGTAATCTGTCTGACATATCGATATTTGATTCGGACTAGTTTATTTTTCATTTTTTCCTATTATTGGCACTAATATATTTTATTTCGCTTCAGATTTTTTTTTCAAACGTACTTATATTGGCTAAGAGATTTTCCATTCCTCACTGAAACAGATTAAAGGATACATCATGTGAAATTATACTGAGTTATCTCCCTTGAGTTCTTCAAAAACAAATATATATATATATATATATATTGATTAAATTATGTGACTTCAAGCATGTCTGTGTGTGTGCTGTTTGTATATATGTTTGTGTTTCTCGCCTTCACATTAATTACGCATTATTTGTTCTTTACTATTGATTGATTAGCATCAAATATGAAAACGAGCTTTGATGTCACCAAAAATTAATTTTCTTCTTTTTCACAAATTAATATGAACTTGTGTTTGTGTGTCATCCGCCTGTTGTCTTTGTCCAAATTCGGTGTTTGATTGCGACACTGGTCGTAGTGCCAATCATGTGATTTTGGTCACTACTGTAACAAATATATTTTTCTCCAAATAAAATTGCAACTCCGAGTTTTAAAGACAAGTGACAATGTTTTATTTTGAAAAGTTTAAAATCATATAGGTTTCTCTACAAAATGGCAGACGTGCAATCAGAACAACAGTCCCTTCCAACCGAATACAAAACAACAAGTCGTTCACTTAAAATTCTGACTGTACTCTGAGCCTGAAAAAATAAAAAATCTCCTCCAGCCGAACACAAACATCCTGTCAGCTGGGCCCAAAAGCCCATTTGTCTTTGAGATTGACAAAAACCAAAATCTCCTCTCTGCCTGTCTTTCTCCAAATATATATAGATATTAATTAGACCATGCTGTGAAATCACTTGAGATTCATCAGTTGCTAATCTATAGACATAAAAACTGACTGACCAGGGTGTTTATTATCTGAAGTGGTCATAACTTCTGTGCGATCTCAAGTGGCTCACTTTCTCAGCATGGAACCTCGTTTTTAAGAAGCGATTACCTTTTTTTCGCAATGACATCCCATTTCCTGGGTGGTCAAATCTAGAGTCAGATATTTGTCCCATCACAGGTCTGTCGTTTGTAACGTGCATACATTGCACCATTGCTGCACATGCATCATAATGCATGTTCACACAAGTCGGTCATTTTTTCTTTTACTCCGGGGCAACGCCGGGTGTAGAGCTAATAGTAAATAAATCCAGGTGATTTGTAATAACAAATGTTAGTAGTTCGAGTCCACTGTGGTTTGTGTATCCAAACACATGTTTGTTTTTTATCAAAATGAAAGTAAGTTGAGTTATGCTGGGAGTTCTCTTTTATCATCATCATCATCATCATCATCATTATCATCATCATCATCTTTGATTTAACATCAGTTTTACATGCTGGCATGTGTTGGATGGCTAATCTATCACTAGCCAGATCTTTATTTATTCCTCTTTCCTTCTTTCTTTCAAATCCATTCTGATATTTCCTTGTCCTTCCACTTTAAACTGACTCTGCTACCTCAACTGTTCTACATCTACTAACTTTCATCATTATATTTGGTTTAACATCTGTTTTACATGCTGGCATGTGTTGGGCGACTTTTAGAAATTGACATTCAAACTAATCTATCACTGGACACGTCTTTATTTATCCCTCTTTCTCTAAAATCCATCCTTATCATTTCCTCCCATGTTTTTTCTTGGCCTTCCTTTGCTAACTTAACTGTTGCATATCTACTAACTCAAGTACTCTCATCCATTCTTTCAGTGTGACCAAACCATCAAAGTCTCCTGTTTTGTATACATCTCCCTATGCTATCCAAATTTACTCTTCCTTTATGGTAATTACAAAACTTAATTCTGTATTGCAATTTGACATGCATGACTGGAAATTTTTTAGTCATTTATACAATTATGAATTTTTACAAACAAAATAGCCAAATTTGAATATTGTAATGAAAACCCTTTTGATATTTGTTGGTGGATCCAAAAGCATACAAAATAAAAACAATCCTTTCGCGCCACCCTTTTAAAACCCTTTTAACAAATACATATAATATACACTAATAAAAACGTCCTTTAAATAAAATTTAAATAGAAATAAAAAAAAATCCCCCTTAAACAAACAATAACAATAGACAACTCTTTACAGATGCAGATTATCTATTATGGAGGGACACGAAAAGTGGGGACCGCTTGCCCTGAACCGGTGAATTGTGTTTTTTCCCCATTTTCTCGAAGTCTTTGACTACTGAACAGTGCTGAAGATTTTGTCTAACAATATAAGACAGTTTTTACCCCAGACCGATGAAACCCTGGTACACCAAACAGACACTGTAATGTATATTTTTCGAATAAAATACTATATATTAAAATACTTTATACTATATATATATACTACATTACCTGTGACCCGTTGGGTCATAACCAATACCACTATTATTATATTAATATTCGTTCATCTCTATCTTTATAAATTTATGTTTGTGTATATGTTTATATATTTGTATGTACAGGATTTATTCCTAAACTAATTAAACGATCATCATGAATTTTAGAACACAGCTGCTAGGTGTGAAGTGCCCAAATATGGTCTATATTTAGCTTAATTTTATACAAATCGGATAAAAAAGGGAGTGGAAGCTCTTTGTAAAAATTTAAATACCTCCAATTTTTGTGAAATTTTAACAATAAGTATTAGACATCAATTAATAAATATTCCCCAAATTTCAGGGTTTTTTTTTTTAGTATATTAAAGAGTTTTTAAGGGACATAATATGGGCACAACGTTCAGTTTTAAAAATCAAATATATCAGATTTACATTGAATTTGATCCAAAGTATTTAAATACCAATTACGCAAGATTTTCTGAATTTCAATTTCTTCCTAAGATCCCTAAAGTTAAGCTTAAATTTTAGACATTTTCTAGAATCAAAACCATGTAATGGATTTTGATCAAAATTAAAATAAGGATTCTAGACATAATGTTTAGTATCATTATATCTTGATTTTAACCTTCATGAGGAGACATAAAAGTTGGCTCAAAACTGCTGTATTTAGGGAATTAATTTTACCCGTCCTGGGACGGGTATTCTTCTAGTTAATTTATAAATTCTGAAAAGTTTATTAACGTCGGATAATTCTCTAATTTTTGGTAGATTTTGTTTTCAATCAGTCTCAACAGAAAACAAGTGACCTGCCCAGTCAATACGAGTATAGATAAAAATAGATATATTTTTATGCTTAATTGTATTAAGTGAATAACAACAAAAAGGTACAGAACACCAACCGTTAAGTACAACACTGGTGTCTCTTGCCCCCTTTCATTAACGTCTGCCACGATGAGAGCTGTTATTGATTAAATAGAGCATAAAATGTGTGACACTAACAATCCTAACTGATTTTATTGGCGAGGGGGGGGGGGAGACAAGCAAGGAGATTAATATACAAAAACTAAAAATTGTCTTTTGTCTCTGTGTGTGTGTGTGTGTGTGTGTGTGTGTGTGTGTGAGAGCGGTTAAATACTTTGTCTCCCCCAATATTCCTTTACCTCCCTCCCCTCCTTCTCAAAAAAGCAAAACGATTTGTGAGAATGTAATTTTTTCTATATTCGTCTTAGTTCAGTTTTTAAAATAGCCCGAGGAAGCTGGATTTCAAACGAGATCGCAGCTTAAACATGTATGCACATATGTAGCCAATAACGTTTGTATAAATAAAGGTATTTATACTATAATATACAGCTCTACCTGTTATTGAGCACTATCTTATAAGCGCCAGAGTTTAATTGGATTAACATCTAGGAAACAACAACAATACAAGTACTATATCTTTTTTTTTTACTTTGATTGACCCCCAAACAAGGGGGCACATTGCCACTGATATGTAAGGAGCTACTGCGGATTAGGGGTCAGATTTATAGAGGGCATTCTAAGTGAAGAGTTTAGCAGCAAGATGTCTGTTTACATTACATTTAAATTTCGGTACAGTCAGAGGAACAGGGAGCAGGGAGGGAATTCCAAAGGGTGGCAGTTCAAGGAAAAAAGCTATTAGAGTAGAAAGTCCTCTGGCATCTGGGGACCTCCACAGTGAATGAATGAGATTTAGCTGATTGTCGGGTTTGTCAGGTGTATTTACGTCGAGGGCACAGGGATGCAACATTGATGGGACAGGGTGTGAGCTTAGTAAATAGTGTGGAAACTATTAGATTACAAACTCTTTTTGGACCCTGTATAAGAGGGAGAGACAAGTTGATAGTGCACCAGCCCAGATGTTTCAATTCATGTTGCCTGTGAATGTTACATTGAGGAATTTGAATGATGAACTCTCATATAGGCTGTTATTAGCCATGGCAATCGGTGGTTGAAAAGGTTTCTTACAATTATTAAAGGAAGGAGCTTTGTCATTTAATGTTACTATCCATTTACATCTCCATTCCACTACAGACTGGAGGTCCTTTTCTAAGGATTAAGCCATTGCCTTGAATATGTGCGCATTCGTTTTGCCCACATGTCGACAGTAGAGCGTGATGTCATCAGCAAACATACCCATTTCGGAGATGATTTCGTCAGGGAGATCGTTTACGAAAATCAGGAATAATAAAGGTCCAAGGATCGACACCTGTAGTAAACCTGCATTAATGTCATGTTGTTTGCATGTACGGCCATCAGGGACAACCTGGATCTTTCTTTTGTCTAGGAAGTATCTAATTATATTAAATATTCGTCCAGAAATACCAATTAAAAAGAATAAGTTTTTTTTTTTTTGCATGCTTTAAATATGACTGGTATTTTTTATTAATTTTAACTTCTTATCTAATTTAATTGTATTTATTTTCTGTGTTTTTATTTTATTTTTTATTTTATTCCGTGTGCCTTTTATTTATAAATAGTAAATTATTTCCTCTTCTATCAGTCTCTCAGTGTCACCCTACTGGACTGAGAAATGCCTATTTCGATTTTAAATTAAAAAAAAATAAAATAAAAAGAATAGGTAGCTTAAAATACGAGAAAAAAAAAAAGGTCTGACCACCCATAGAAGGATATCGCCCACCCTCCATCTAATTCTTAGATAAATGGTATCTTTGGCTTGACCGGGTCATTTGCAAAGTGTCCGGCCTTCAAATTATGCTGCCAACACATGGCACTAAAAATCGAATAGATTCACCAAATTTCAGCTAAGTTTTTCTTTGCATGCTTTAAATATGACTGGTATTTTTATTAATTGCTTATGAGAGAGCGAGGGAGGAACCCATCTTCAGTCCCTTACTATCTCTGGAAGGCGGCGTCTAGACTTATTCGATCTACATATATATATATATATATATATTGAAGATTTCTTCTTTTTTTTTTTTTTTAAATTTTACCTGTGGGGTCTCGGAAATACCCGACTAGTATCTGGGCGCAGGCTACCTCCTCTCGGTGTGTTGGACACATAAACCTTGTCAGGTCATCCATCTAAGAGAAGGAAAACTCTGATAATAAAACCTCACTACTAACCACTTACGTCTTGGCAGCAAACCGTTGGGGAGGGAGGTCTCCTTAGTCCTGATCAAAAACCTTTCTAGAGCTGGAATCTCGAACAAAATATCCGGTTTGCAAACCTATAATTGCTTAAGGATTAGATGGGCTCTGCCTATCGCATGACCATCGCACTCCTTCAGGTCGAGAAGTGAGGCTTGTTGGTTCACACGATCAGGGAGGTGGGTCAGGAAAGTGAAATCTGTGAGAGGGAGTGTGCTATGGATAAACTATACGTGGAGTTACCAGCTGCTTCTGTATAGCTGGAGAATCCAAGCCAGTCACGGTGATGTACATTAAAATCCCCAAATACATGTATTTGGGCACTCGAGTCAAGTGAGAGTGTTGTATCTATGGTTTCAGAGACAAAGTTAAGCAGGGTACAGTCCTGGGTCGAAGGAGAACAGTATAAGAAATATAAATAACTAACACTGTGCTGTAAGGTTAATCTAAAGCACATGTAGGCTTGATAATCTGATTTTAGTCAAGGGGAGGGTGTTCCAAACATAAACTTCTAGCCCTTGCATATGTTTGTCAGAGTCTTTACGGTAGAGTGGGAGGTATTCAGTCATGTAAAAATGGTGTGAGAAGATTGAGGATTGTAGGTTTGTTTCACTTAGTGCTAGGATATTCGAGGAGTTTACTAGGAGAAAGGTTTTTACATCATTGATGTTGGTTCTAAGCCCCCGGATATTTGTGAATACTGGCCTCAAGTGCAGAGGCGAAAACATTTTTTGTTGGATGTCTAGTTTATGTTTGTTTTTTTTTTATTTTGTAAATTCATGTTTGTTTTGAGATAGAGTGAGGAGGACAAAGTGGGTGTTTGTTTTGTGCCTATAAGTTACCACATCCAGACCATTAGTCGAGACTTGATCCATGGAGGTTGTGGCCTCGAGAAAGCCTATCGGGGATAACTGTAGAGTCCCTTTCTATGCGCGACATGGCACGTACAGTTACCACGATAATATACAACTGTTGATGGAGCGACCTCTCTTAGCACTACCTAAGAGTTAGGGCTCCTGCACTACTAGTCGGAAACAGCAGCCAGACAAGCTGCACCCTCAACCTATCGGAACAAGAGTGACCTAGACAAGTCATGTGAGACTTAGTGACAAAAAATAAAGAGAAGGAAAGACGATGTTCATTGTCCTAGTCAGGAAACAAGGCCAAGTAGTGGGTGTCTTTGAGTTGTCCCTGCGCTAGTACCTCTGTGTCTGGCTAATCAACAAAGAAGGAGTGCAAAGGCCGAGCGATAGGCAAAGCCCATCTACTCTTTAAGCAATTTTAGGTTTGCAAACCGGATATTTTGTTTGAGACTCCAGCTCTAGAAAGGTTTTCGATCAGGACTATGGAGGCCTCCCTCCCAATAAGTTTGCTGTCAAGATGTAAGTACTTAGTAGCACAGTTTTTATATCAGAGTTTTCCTTCTCCTAGATGGATCACCTGACAAGGTTTACGGGTCCATCACATTCAAGTTTACGGGGCCATGTGCTTGCAGCATTATTCATAGGCGGTCACTTTGCAAAGTTTGTCAACTATGTCACATTAATCTCCCTGACATAGTCGACAAATATACATATATATAATAGTCGTACTTCTATGCTAGTAATAGTAGTGAATAACCGGTAATCCAGGGTTTCGAATCGTGTGACCGGTAGTGAATAGTCGTACTTCTATGCTGATGAGTCTTGATTGAAAAGAGACGAAACGTATACGTCCATAGATAAATAAACAATAACAAAAAAAAATATATATATATATATATATATATATATAAAATTCTTTTTATCTCTAACACACGAAAATCTAGGTCAACACATCAGGAAAAATGAAAAGTGATTTCGTTCATTTACAGAAATATTTAATAGTGAAAATAATTTTTTTTAGTAATATTAAATAAATTACATAAAATTAAATAAATTATATAAACTTAATATCATGGAATTTTTTCATCTTTACAAATACTCAAATGAAAGTTTTTTTACATACAAAATTTTTTTTATTAATATTAAAAAATTAAATAAAGTTAACGCCATGGAATGTTTTGAAGAAAATGTGTATGTGCCAAAAAATAAGAATTTTGTAATTAGAAATTTAGTAATGTTATTTTAAAAAAAGTCTTGGAATATTTATGTTTATGTAACATACATATTTATTATAAGAAAATTTGTTTTTGTCCAAAATTTATGTATTGCTTCTGTGTTTACAAATAATTTATTTATTTAAACTTTATAAAACAAACGGATCCAGTATAGGATATTGCTAAGCACCAAGAAAATGGTTGTATGTGGATATGAAAATCGAAAGCATGCTGAAAATGATATGTGGGAGCATAATGTAGTGGGGGACTGATTTCTGAGGTTCACCGGCCAGTGCGCTGCACATCTTTAGAGGTCTTGGTTGTTATGCCGTTATACCGAAATTAAAATATACAGATTAATTGTTAATAAGGATTTCAAGGTTTGGAGTAGGAGTGCACGAGGGGAGTGGGGACTTATTAATTACTCATTGATTCTGCGGAGAGGGGGGGGGTAAAGACTGTAAGTTTACTGAAATTTTTCTTTCGGTTAATCTTACTTTACATAATCACCCTCCCACTGGATCAATGCTGAGTACATCCTGCAGCCCAACCCCTAAAATTAAATGCTATAAAAATGTAAAAAATATGAAAGATAAGAATCAAATAAGGAAAAAGATGTTACGCAAAAGGACGTTGGATCCTTCATTCAATCCCGGGAAAAAAAAAATATATAAAGTTTTAGTTTATTTCATTCATAATTTTATAATTTGAAAATTATAGAAATTAAAAAATAGGGATAGAAATGTTGATATATCATTTAAGATTTGGAATAAGAGTTAACAAAGGCTTTCATTGGCTCCCAAAAAACACCTGGTGTGCCTCTAAGGTGGTTCAATACTATAAATTTACTGAAACCTATTTCAATTAATATCCCTTTGCGTACACCCCCCTTTCACCCAATAAGTGCTGAATATGTTCTTGGGCCCCCATCTTTCCCAAAACCCCCCAAATTGAATATTATAAAATTGAAAAAATAAGAATTTATAAAAATATACAGTGTTATGGGATGGGCGCAAAGGGACATAGAGTTCCTAATTCAATCCCGGGCAACACTGGAATTCCTGCCCATCTCTATACCTATAAAGTTGGCCCATTTTATCCCTCTAACAGTGAGATTAAAACGCTGATTTCAACTTAACACAACAGAACAGTAGCTTTCTAATATACAGATCCTGTGTATGCGATTGAAGTTAACTAATTTGCATATTGCTTTGCAAAAGGACATCTCATTAATTAACTATTCGTGTGCATTGTTTGCAATTTCAATGATTCTTCTCATTTTAATATAACACAGATTTATTAACGAATATTTTTATATCGTAGATAAAGGTGGGGTATTTTTGGTGAAAACAACCTTTCGAGTCCATTAAGATTAATTAATTTCCGGGTAAGTAAGTAATGAATTTTAAAATAAAAAAAGCACACACACACAGACACACACCGCGGCCAAGCAAACAAGTCAGTGAGAATGCCCAACATTAATTTCAGTACAAAATTAAATTCCACCATAATGCATTGCGGTTCATTCGTACACTAACAAGTCAACCATTTTATTCTTTTGTTAAATTGTAAATTAAATGCCACCAAAGAAACAAACACACACTGCTGCCAAGTAAACAAGTCAGTGAGTTACCCCCCTCCCCCATTAACTGGGAGAGAAGTTTTGTGCTTTCCACAATATTCCCGGCCCACATATAAAAGTGGTAGGCTGTGATATGAAATAAGACATTTTGAAGGAGAGGAGTGGTCTTCTTCTCTACCCCCCCCCCCCCGCTTCACTTTTACCTACACAAGATGAATTTAGATCTTCATATAAAAGTGATGAGAGGTCAACCGAGAGGTCAGACAAAATTTTGAGATGGAAGAGGGTGGGTTAGAACCTCTTGAAATCTTAGGCATTAGTAACTATTCACAAGTGTAAGGGTTGAGACTCAGGCTGACCTCACCCTTTTACTCAAGCTAACCTTTTTTAAGATTTAGCAAAAAGGATTAAGAAGTGTTTCTCATCAGCTGCAATGACCTTGGGTTAAGTTCCTGTATCTATTGTTTATATTCGGGCCATTTGTTGACCTCAGGCACTCATATATATATATATATATATATATATATATATATATATATATATATATATATATATATATATATATACATATTTTAAAGAAAGGAAGATGAAGATAAAAGATTGCATAAAATTACATAAAGTTACATAAAATTAATACAAATTTTATTACATCGAAAGTTCAGATGTAACTCCTTGCATCTGAACTTTCGATGTAATAAAATTTGTATTAATTTTATGTAACTTTATGTCATTTTATGCAATCTTTTATCTTCATCTTCCTTTCTTTAAAATTGATTGCTCTACTCAACGTATTGAGCTTTACTGTATCGCGATAGATCACCTTACGATACTTCACTTATCGTTAATTTTATTATCATTAGTATATATATATATATATATATATATATATATATATATTATATAAACATTTAGAATAATGCATAATAAATATTTATAAAGCTCTACTTAGTATATATATACATATATATATATATATACATATATATATATATATATATATATATATATATATATATATATATATTATAAAAATTGACTCTTACTCTTTAACCAAACATCTTGCAAACAATGTAATATTCCCCCCCCCCCCACCTCACTGAACTATCAACTCCGATCTCGGCTAATTACCGCTCATTTTTATTGCTATTATTCTTTTTTCCTTTTTCCAATTAACGTCCTTTTCCATGCACTTAGTATTTTCACCCCATCACGGACATGCCTAACATTTCGTCTCACATTTCTCTTCCTATGTTTTGTCGTTTTTCTCAACAAATTTCAAATCTTCATTTTTTTCTGAAGACGTCTGTTGATCCAAATGAAACCAGTCAATCTTATTTTGTTTCTCCCGTGTTTATTTATTTATTTATTTTTTTCATTTTGTCTTTCACTACATATGATATATACCATTTGGGGGAGAAAACTTGATCAAAGTATTTAATTTAATATATTAAGGTATAAGATATTTACATATTGGGATCTCTCATACCAGCTGTTTTTTTGCCCAGAAATTGTTCACCTTTCAAAAATTAGCTTTCTTGGCAAGGAAACCATTAGTATCACAGAACAAAAATCTCTTGAAATTTGAAAGAAAAATTGAAAAAAACGTGTCCTAAACGTGTTTTATCATCATCATCATCATCATCATCATCATCATCATCTGGCTTGGGAATTTAAGGTGCTGCAAGTGTCCCGGACTCCGGGACGGGCAATACCAGGCAACATCTCATGCCTACTCTCCATGCGGTCCGATCCAAAAGGTTGATATCAATCATGCTGAGACGGTCAGATCACTTCTTATGCCATCAAGCCTTGGTCTACTACAGGGGTATCCAGGTGTGTTACAGAGTTGATACAGGAGGTGGCACGCTGTACATGGCTAAACCACCTAAGACACCGAGCGCGTAACACAGGGGCGGGCAACCTCCGGCCCGAGGGCCACATCCGGCCTGCTACCCTGTTATGCTTTATTATTGCAATCCAGCCCGCGGACATCCCAGTAAAACTCATACCATTTTGTGGCATAAACGTAAAAGTAGGTTTCAATTAAGATTTACAGTGGGTTAAAAGTGTATGAATATCAGCGAGCGATGATGCATGTATATTTCATTTTTCTTTAACTATTAATTTCAAATCCTTGGCCTGAGATAAAAATAGAAAAAGAGAAAGAGAGAAGCAAAGAGGAAACGAGAGACGAGGAAAAGGCATGAAACATAGAACTTATGTGAGGTGTGTCAAAACGAATGCTGGATCAACTTGCTACTTCCCCTATCATGATTTTTTATGATTCCAAAATGGCTCTTCATCGGCGACTTTTATAACATTACATACAGAAGTCTCTTGAGGAAAAATATCAGATTTGTAGAGTGTTCAATGCAATTTTTGGACAATTTATTCATGTAAACAAAATATAGTAATTCTGAGTTTTTCACTCCGGCCCGCGATCTCCTTCCAAAAGTTTCATCTGGCCCTCACTCTGAAAAGGTTGCCTGCCCCTGGCGTAACACATCCAAAACCCAACAATACCGAGCTTCTGATGAAGCATGGTTAAAGGGATTCTTTCTTCTAGCTTACTGCCACACATCTACCTAATTATGGCCCTATCATTACACTGAAATCAGAAGCGTTTGGGGGCCCATGTCTCACTGCTATGCAAAATGACAGAGCGAACACAGCACGTTCGCAACCACCACCAGCATTTAACATAACGCCCAGGTAGCAAAAGGTAGTTTAAGCCACTAATTCCAAAATAATTCCTTTGTAATGGTTAAAATGTAATTTTTCCTGTATAATAGTTATTACTTCTATGTCATTTCTAGCCTGCTAGCAGTTACATTTTCATGAACTATTTTCTTTCTATGTGAGTTTACGCCCCTACGTAGAGTGATTGATCTATTATCCAATGAAAACACTTGTACTTTCATTTAACTATTTACACAGTTTTTCTCGCTTCTCAACCAAGCAGTTGGACTAAAGATTTCACAACGAACAGATGTGAGGAGCGCAGTCCTACTCATGAGCGCCATGGAACCTTTTCTTAACCTGTGACGTCAAATCATTTTATAACCATTTTCTTTGTTGGTTGAGCGAAGGTGTGAAATAAATCTGATAAATTCTGTTAGAAAAGAATTTGTCATTTGATTTATTTGTGACTAAGTACCTTTTTTGCATACTGTTTGATCTTGAAGGTGCAAGACCCCCAAAAGGTACCCCTAAAAATAAGGCGATTTTAGTGATTCTTTGGCGAAAACCTGTATTTCTCTCTGCAACGTTAGCATAGAAGTATAGTAAACTATATAGCTTCTTTGACTAGAATCAATTTTTAAACAATCTGGGTGAGATGTTTTTGTAGTGAATGATAAAATGGCGGAACCAATACCCTAGAGTGCGTCGAGTGTACTTTTAAATGCATGAAGAGATTTCAAAAGATATGAGACATCAATGTTGGTTGTTATGATTTGTGATTTGAAAAATATGTCACTGAGTCAGTTGGCAATTACCAACACTGAAAACAAACGTTATGAATATCATCATCATCATCATCATCATCATCATCATCATCATCATCATCATCATCATCTATGTCTAGCTTACATACATAAAAGGGCAAACATTAAGATTGATGACATAAACAGTTTCTTCAAAAAGTTGACTCTATTAGTGTATAGGCTATAATATATATATATATATATATATATATATATATATATATATATATATATATATGAAGATTATGATATTAAAAACGTTTTGGAGTTAAATTCGATTTAGTATTATGTAGTAATGAAGGAAAAAAGGCCTTTTAATACTTTTTTTCATAATAAGCGATACAAAAACATGGCGATATGAGGTGAATGTACTACTTCCGGTTCTTTTTTTGCTAAAATCTCGATTATTCTATCATGTTTACACATTTCAAACGTGTTTTTCTTCAGATTACAGGCGTAATACTAAATAGATTTAACTTTAAATGGTTCCTCATATAATAATATTAAAAAAACAACAACATAAAACCATTTATTATCGAATTCTGTTTATGCCGTCAATCAATTATCGCTTACACATAAAAGTATGTTACAACCTATTACCAAGATCAAAAAAAGTTTCAAGACCAAACAGATACTTTTTATTTAACTTGTATTCACCCCAAGCAAGACATATTGCCACTGGAGCGTAAGGGGCTATTGTGATAGGGGCCAGATTTATAGGGGTCAAGCGGGGTGGGGTGTTGGACAGCAAGATGTTTGTTCACATTACATTTATATTTCTGAACGTTGGGGAAACAAGGGGCAGGGGGGTATTCCAAAGCTAAGCAGTCCAAGGTAAAAAGTTATTAGAGTAGAAAATTTTCCGAAATCTAGATCCATCTGTAGTGAAGGGGTGAGATTTTGCTGCTAGTTGGGTGGGTCGGGGGTATTTTCGTTGAGAGAGCACAACTGCAGCAAGTTTATCAGGGCACATTCCATGGAAGTATTTGTAAAACAAGCATAGAGATTCAACATTGCAGCAATGTGACAGGGGCTGGAGCTTGGCAGACTATGCAAGACCTGTTATTTTAAAAAAGCTTTTTTGCACCCTGTCCAAGAGCGCAGCAGCCCATATGTAGCAACAATACTCTATGCATGGGTTAATGGTGGCTTTGACTTTCACTCCATATCTAAAATGGAAGACTTATACTCAATATTGCTTAGGCTGATGGAAAAATGGTTGCATCATTCTATCACTCCAGAAAGTATCTGACTTCTGATGCAATCTTCTACCTATATAAGAGTGAGACACATCCCAAGAATGAGTACTGCTGCCACATCTGGGGAGGTGTCGCTCAGAACAATCTTTCTTACCTTGACAGAGTTCAAAATCGACTCTGCAATCTAATTGGGGATAATCTCTTCTGTTCACTGTAGCCCCTTTCTCACAGAAGAGACGTTGCTAGTTTTTCTTTACTCTGTCGTTATTTCTAAGAATAGTTCTCGATTGAGCTCCAATCTCTGGTAACACATTCACAGCAAGAACTCGTCTTCCTACCACAACTGCAAAAAACTTTTCTTTCTTCCTCCATGTACCTGACATCAAACAGAATTTCCATAAACATAATTTTTCTCCAAGAACTTCCCATCTGTGCAACACATTGCCACAGAACTGCTTCTCTGCAGGCTACCACATAGTCATCTTCAAATCCACTGTCAACAAATACTTGTCATAAATCGATCCCATAAGTAATCACACTTTGTTTATTCTATTCATTATTTTCAATCCTCTCATAATATTATTGACCATATAACTGACAATCTCTTCATTTAATTAACCCTTATACTCACGTAGATTTTGGCCTTAAGAAGTGGTGACACGTGTCTATAATGGCAATTTTCCACATAAACGTAGTTTAAGTAAAAAAAATGAAAAATTTCATGAGAAATCCAAGAGTAGGAATTTAAGCTGACGTGTTCAGGATGTTGTGTTTCAGACAGGAAGTCTTCAATGACACGTAGTGGATAAGCTGATAAAATCTTTCTCTTATTTCTGAATCATGAAGGAGAGAGGACGTGTTTGAGACATCTGCCCTCTCCACCGAAAAGGGTGGTGGAAGACCCATAGGGTATATCCCACTAAGTATATTGTAAGGAAAAAAAATTAATTGCTATAGCCCAAATGATTTTGTGCTGTCTTTATTAATAACTATTACAACAGATGTGTTAAAAATCAACATGACACTGCAATAAAAAGAAAGACAAAAGAAAGAGATCAATTCTACACACTGCTATGGTTATCACTGCTGCTACTACTACAGAAAGACGTCACACCTGATTGAGCTGACTACCTACAACATTTTAACAAGATGTCAGCTATTTACATGACGAGCAACAGCAGATAATTTGCTGGGATAGAAGAATTCCTCATGTAATGTAACAGATTGACAGCAAAAACATCTCATTATTATTTTCCCTGCAGAATAAATGTTTTCCTTCCTCGATTATATTTATACAACAAATATCCTCTGTTGCTTTCTCTTTAGCTGTAACCATAAAACAAATCTTTTTTTACTTTAAGTACACTATCTTTTTCTGTTAATACTCCAGAGTAACTAATTATCTAATATATAAAGTAATGCTAGTCTCCTTATTATTTCTTTGTCATCGATAGCTTTCTTCCTACAAAATAAATATTTGATTTTGGTTAATCAGTTTTTCTTGTGAATCATTGCAGCATGTTGTTAAGAAGAATAACATTTTATTCGATTTAATTCCTTCCAGAAAATACTCTGTCTAGATCGGAATTATTTTCAAATGGCTACTATCTTAAAAAAGGAGAATAACTCTATATTCGGCAATACAGAGTTAATTCCCTTTCATTGGAACAAAATAATGATAATTTAGAGAAAAAACGTTATAGTTTATAAAAGCAAAAGTAAAACAAATTATAAGTACACAACCGGGCAAGGCCAGGTAAGGAACGGCTAGTATCTTTGACTCTAGCAGATTGTCCAGATCGCACCTCATCACATAAACAGCTGGAGTCTCGTTGTATAGATGACAAGTAGCAGTAGTAGTTGTTGCAGTGACGTTAATCTCTTTTTTTTCTCTTCTTCTTTTTAATAGCAACAGTTGTAAAAGTTATTAATAAGAGCGCACAATCATTTGAGGTTTAACAGTTCTTTCAGGGTTTTTCTTTTACTGTATACATGCATAATACCTCGTGTGTTTTACACGGACTCATCTCCCATAGAGGAAGAGAGTGCTGTCTCAAACACGTTCGCATTCAGAAACAAGAGAAAGATTTTGCCAGCTTATCTGCTACGTGTCACTGAAAACTTCTTGTTTGACACAACATCCTGAATACGTAGCTCTAACTCTAATCTTTAAGTTCTAATGGAATTTTCCGCTTTTCTTCTTCATCTAACCGTATGTAGAAAATTCTGTTTTTAGCACTATTTTAACACACTCACGTCCAATATTGTTACATCATATGCACTGTTTTTTTTTAAAATAAAATTCCTTTAAAGCACAATATGCTAATGTTGTAGACTTGGAATCTGCCCTATGAAAGCCGATTCAAGAAACTTAACCTTTTCTCCCTTAAGCATCGATGAGTACGTGGTGATCTCATTTTAGCCTACAATCTCCTTAACGGTCATTACGATATACCTCAGGACCTATTATTCACTCCTGCACCAGAAAGAGGTCTATGCGGACACCACAAGAAACTATTTCACCACCGATTGGGATTGAACCTGAGGAGGGACACTTTCTCAATCAGGATCCCTGAACCTTGAAATAGACTTTCAAGAGAGGTAATAAATGCGTCAACAACACATCAATTCAAGGTGAATTTAGACAGGTGCTGGGCTATTGTATCCTCTTCTGTGTAAATTTCTACCACCTTTTCTCTAACATGGTAACTGAAGCATTCTGGTTTAATTTTATGCCAAATTAATTGAATTTAATTGATTTGGCTTGTGACATTGTCATTGTGAGTCCTGTCCAAAATCAACCCATTTCAGATTTTGGTAAAGACCATGGCACCACACTTTAATAAGCTGGAACAAAAGAGCTTCCCTTCAAAATAATCAATGACTGTGTGTTATGAACAAACAATACATTCAATATACAAACAGACAAGCAAGCACAATTATCAGTTTTATTATTATGCCGAGTGTTCGTAAAGTCTAGACACATAGGTAAAAATACAAGTTTTTACTCAAATAACATCTTTAATTTTATCTCCATAATATTGATGTGGTTCACAAAAAACTTTTTGAACTCAATACCAGAAATCTACATTGCCTTTAATTTTGGAACATTCACCTGTTAGATGGGAAGTCATATTCAATCTAAAGACATTTCTATGTTTAAAGGGAAATAATTTTTTCAGATTTAAAATTATCTGACCTTGTCAAGAGACATTGAAGCAGGATTATCTGTCCTTGCAAGAGATTATGGTGATCGAATATGGTCACGAGAGTGACACGGTCTCGCAACACATATCAAATCCACTATCATCATAATTGAATCATCCATTGTATTATGTTTTAAATAAATCATTTAAAATTATTTTCTCCCAAGAGATCCGTCACTTTATACAGCTCTGAGGGCTTACCAACAATAAGGAATAGGGAGTGAAGATTTGCTGTTATGGAAACCAAAATGCTCCGCTGGATGGCTGGAATTACACTGCTAGACTACATCTGCAATGAGGACATCCGAACGTGCTACGGCATCGCACCGATCGAGGGCAAGATGAGGGAATGGTGGCTCAGATGGTTTCGACATGCGCAGAGGGTCAACAGCGACACTGTCGGAAAACTTACGTTTGCATTAAAAGTTGCCAGGAAGCGACCGAGAGGAAGGACGATTATGTGATGAGCAGACGTTTCGCACAAATATCTCTGTACAGGGTCGCAAAAAATAACGAAGACAAGTGTTTTAACGTTTATTTCAATAAACAATGAAACTAAAGTAGCAAACATGGTCTTAACATGAAGGTAATGAACTACTTAGTAACCATAGTTTTCAAATTGACCGCCTTTAGCTTTGACACAAAGCATCAAGCATTTGCAAAAGTGTTTAGCTGTGGGCCGCACCACTTCCTCACCTATTTTGCCCCATTCCCTCAACAAGGATTTTTTGAGAGAGTCCAAATTTTCGTGAAAATTGGCACAGGCTTTGGCCTCCGAGATCCACTAAACAGAATAATCCATAGACTTAAGGTCAGGTGAGTATGGAGGCCATTCTTGACTGGTTATGAAGTCAGGAAAATTGACGACACATCAGTCTTGAGTTACTTTAGCCCTGTGAGCAGGAGCAGAATCTTGTTGGAAGATCCAGTGCTGGTTTTATAAGTAGTACAGGGACAATTGTAGATTAAAATGACCACACACAGACCTACATCACCTGGTTTTAACTGTTTAAAAAAGGATGTTGAGCTTTGTCTCTGTTATTTCTTGTTACCCTCTAAAACCCACCTTCACCCGGACCAAGCCTGTGATCGTGCCAAGTGGAAACAAAAGTCCATTATTGCAAACCCCGCCGTAGCTCGGGATTCACGCATTAGAAAAAGAAGTTTTCTCCTGATTAATCGTTTTTCATATCTGTTTATTTCTACATCGTTTTGTGTCTCACCACCTAACCACCAACATCACAACACATTCCTTATTCATTGAGTATTGGATCTGTGGTTTTTATTGAGTACACTTTTTCGTTTACCATATCACAGAAAAAGAAATCAAGAGGACTAAGGTGTGATGAACGAAGAAACCACTCCACATAACCACGTCTTCCAATCCAATTAAAGAAAACTGCCATTCAACCAATCTCTTACATTCGTAATCAGTTAAAAATATTGAAAATTAATAATATCCAATTATCCTAGGGGGTCAAGACTTTAGGGACACTTTGTAGATTTTATTCAGTGAATTGACATTTCTTCTGCTGACATATATGAGTATATGTGCGCATATAGAATATTTGTTTTTTTAATCGGAGGATAGGAGTTACAGGCAGCAAAAATTGTAGATCTCAACAAAATGACTATTAAACATACACAGCTGACATCGCCAAGCTGAAATCCAACTGCTTTCACCCCACGGTTGCTAGAGAGGTTCTGCCTTGCCATCAAAATTCAACTGATTTATGTAGACCTTTTCACATGTATTTTAATTAACCCGGTTCCAAATCTCAAGTACCTCTTGAAATTACGTTCTGCACAAAAGGTAAGAAGGAAAGGGCGTAATCCCAGTACCAGATTGTATTTCGGACATAAAAATTTATCTCCCCATGGGGTGATTAACTCAAGAGGTCATTTATTTATTGGTCATCAGGAGGGGGGGGGGCTATTTCATGCCAGTTGTTAATTTCTAGACTCAAGTGACCTGTCTTTGAAGGCGTGTATAATTTAGTATCCAAATCTAAGTATTTTTCACCAAAGCCTCTCATAATAGGTGCAGTCGTAAAATGTGCAAATAAGATCAGTGTCAGGTTATGGTACAATGATAAGCACCCTTTTGGGGGAGCTGGAGTTCCCCACATTTAAAAGCCTTGTGCCTGACTTTCTCTGTCCTCGTAGAGACGAGTAAAATTGAGACGGTGGTTAGTGTCACATCAAAATGTCACTACAGCAGCCAGTAGAAAAAGTGTGTTATCAATCAGATTTGATTCTTGCTGAGTTTGACAGATGTTTATGGAATCGAGGGATCGATGGTCAAAAAGGCTGAACCCAATGAACTTGCCACCTAGGACTTGTGAATTGAGAACCTCAGTGACTGTGGTCTTTCTCTGTTTCTTTCTTTTTGATATCTATTCATATTTCTTTCTTTCTTCTGTGGGACTACAATCTCTCTCTCTCTCTCTCTATCTCTCTCTCTATCTCTCTCTCTTTCTCTCTTTATCATAGTGAGGGGGAGTTTAGTTGGAATTTTGACTTTGTGCACGACGGTCGTTTAATACCAACTCCAGCCGACTTTCCAGTTTAATAAGTTTCTTCATAATGTAAAAATAAATGAATATTTTCTATATACAAAGTATGGTGTTCGATCCTTTTATACAAGCGTTCAAATTTCACTGATGGTCCAAGCCCAGATCATTAATTCTCTCCATTCTCTGGAGAGAATTAATGATGCCTTAAATCCATCAAGCCAAATGATAGGAACAACCCTTTTTTGAAAGACATGTGCCTATTGTTTACTCCAGGGAAGCTGGTAGTACCCTGCCAGGACAATAAAATTCCTTCAAAAGATGTCACCACCGCGCGAACACACCAAATTATACTCCCCGGCAAGCGATAACACTACATTGTATCCTATCCCAGGATAGTGTTGCATTGGTGCCGTGACAAAGACATAACCAAGGGAGAAATTCATGGAACAGCCAGGAGTCCTCCCCCGGCAAGCGATAGTATCACAAGGTGTACTATTTTGTTCATCTTCATCTTGTAGATATACTCCATCCAATTGTCTATGACCACCAACCATTTCCAATATATTCTGGTTTACACTCGTGCTGAAAGAAATTTTAAAAATAAACAAAAAGGTGGAAGAAATAATCCTGTTCATGGAAACAACATCCTTTCCACTGGAGTTTTGTTACATGGTATATTTTTCTCCGGTAACACTATATTCAATGTGGAGAAAATCTATCAAAAAATATATTTCATAATTTAAATGTTTATTTTGATACTAGTTTTTCTATGCCATCAACAGATCTGATGCCCATATTTAGTATATTTGTAGTTATAATGAGGAATTAGTTCAAATAATGGGAGGTAACGGTGGCTCAGTGGTTAACGACATGGATTGACAACTTGGGTGTGCCACTTTTGAATCCAGTTAGTTTTACACTTTCACTTAGGATATTAGCAACCTTCACGTGGTCCCTCCTGTAAGTACCCAATGTCTTTCTAGAAAGAATTCTAACTAGAAATATATCAGGAAAACCAATGCAAACAATAGAATCATCTGATTCATACGAAATGAATGAATGAACATTTTAAATGATACTCAACGGTGAAAGCAGAATTGAATTATGGGTTAGTTATGTAGATAGAAAAAACGTGATTAAGAGAAGGAGGAAGAAAATCTTTACCATTTGTGTAGTAAGGAAGGCAGAATAAGAACAATTTGGAATGAGGAGTATTAGCAATTAACTATCATAATAATAATAATAATAATAATAATAATAAAACTAAAAAAAACTACGAAATCATAGAACTCACTGAGGAAGAAGCAACAGAAGTTGAAAATCTAAAACGATTAATGAACAACGACCAAAGAAAAAAGATTGGAAGAAATCAAAATTATGAACAGAAAAGGTAAACAAACTCCTCCCATGCATTCCAATAGATACTATTAATAAGTATTTTTCATAAAAATAGAAACAAAAACTGGTCAAAAGAATTGACCAGCAAAGCCTGGATTGGAAATCAGACTGGAAACCCAAATCACCAAACTTCGAGAAAAAAAGTTAAAACCGTAAATAGGATGTAAGAGAACAAGAAACGATAGAAGAGGGAAAATCTGACTCACAAGGAAAGACTAACTAAGAAACAGGAAGAACTAAAAAAAAAGAAGATAGCCACAAAAGAGGGAAGACTGAGACGACAGTAGTTAGAATAATCCAAATAATACAAATTATCAATCCTCATCTCAAAAATTCAGAAACATCTAAAATACGTATTGTCTTATTCATCCAGACTGTTGAGATTGCAACCATCACTCACTCAATTATTTGTCTGACGTAATTTCTGCCTAAGTTCTATCGCTTCCTATTTTTCAACTCTGTAACCTTTTTGCGACCTCTCATGTCTAGAATATAACCTGTTTACACATAAGGCCAGATCCACCAAAACAAATATATAAGTAATATTTATACTAGCTGAGATACCCACTAATATTAACACTATTTTATTTCAACTTAGCTATGGTTAGTCAGTGTCATCTGGTTATGTGAGTTGTTTTCAACATGAGGCGTTTTTTGTAATATACCAGCTGACAGAAAGAGGGACTGGTTGGGTGGGATAAGAAGAATCCCTGCATGTAGTTTTAGAAGTTTCTGCCTCTGAGGAGTTTGGCATCAAAGTGAGGCCTCCACTACTCTAAGGAGTTCATCTATTATATAAAGGACGGTTGTCTATGTGTGTATATGTGTGTGTATGTCCAGCTAAGAATAAAAAAAACTATAAAACTAAGACCCACAAAGTTGGTATATTCTTGATCACCATTGCCCGGAATGAATAACATCTCAAATTTATGAAAAGAATATTCTTTCTTTGGAGGTCAACTGACCAATATTTCGTTGGGGTGGGTGTGGGGGTGGCGGGTGATTTTTCAGTGATTTTATTTAGCCATTTTATTTACTAAAGGGAAGTTACCCTGAGTTTTTATCCAGGAGTTAATTCCCTTATGCCGACTAATTCCTCAAAGAATCTATATAAAGGAGAGTTGTTTGTGTGTATGCGTATGTATGTTCAACTAGAGTGGAATGAGATGAGCAAAAGAGAATGCGGGGGAGGGGAAAAGAGATAAAGATAGAGAGACAGATAGAGAGAGGTATAAGTTTTAATAGAAATATGTTACATGTGCTAGTCTAGATATAAATTACTGTAAGGAAATAAAGAAAATCCGAGAACAAATAATGAAGTTTTTGTTGTTCTTTTTAATTGCTTCGATTTTTACAGCTAAAAGTAGAAAGAGAGAAGAAAAGAACATAATTTCTATGACTGCTACTGTCACCACTACTCAGAGACAACTACACCGTGTCAACGAGAGAGATAAACAGCTGTTTTTATCGACAGAGAAAATGATGGGCAAGCTGTGGGGATTGAAGAGATCCCTCATGTGATGTTAGATCATCAGTGTTATTGTTTGCATGATGACAATCCTTTCTCTGATTCCAATTTCTTTTGGGCTTTTCCCCAGGTTTTCAAACTGTTTCTAGAACCGCTTCAATTATTAGCACAAGCAAAACTATATAATGTAAGCGTTATAATAGTGTTAATATATATATATATATATATATATATATATATATATATATATATATATATATATATATATATATATATATATATATATATATATAATGTAAGCGCAGGGCTTTACAGAGCCCTCCAAAAAGGAGCGCACTCCAGGAGCATGCTCCTTTTTGCTGGAGCGAAGGAGAAGAGGGCTCATTTTATATTCAGCGGGAGTGGAGCGGGAGCAACTCCATTTGCGACTAAAGAGCAGTGGTTTTATCGCTCCGCACTCCGCGCTCCTTGCTCCAAAATTATTTGATTTTTTTTTTTAAACAGTTTTTTTATTCAGCAATAAAAAGCAAAAGAAAAAGTCTCAGCTAAACTCTTTGAGTTATTTTTTATATTATATCTCTGGTAAATGTATATGCGATAGGGAGAGAGAGAGAGAGAGAGAGAGGGAGAGAGAGAGAGAGAGAGAGAGAGAGGGGGGGAGAGAGGAAGGGAGAGAGAGGGAGAAAGAACGAGAGAGTTACACATGGAAACAGAACACTGTACTTCTCAGGTTTTTTTCACATCTACATGTTACATTTTTTATAGAACAGTTTTCTTAAGGCATCAGACAATTTGGCAACAAATGTTTTCAAATGCGCCAGTGAGTCTATAGATGTCTTTGAAGTTATTTTCTTAAAGATTTGAACTTTTTTTGTATTTATGACAAGGATGTTTATTGCTGATTGAATATATAAGCCAATTTTTCTTTTCATTTTAATTGAACTTTTATGCCACATTTTTACCGTCGTCTTTTTGGCAACATTTTCTTATTCTTAAATTCACAACTAGTATGTTTTAACCTTTTCATGTTTGCTTTAAAATTCGTTTAATTCCGTTAAAACTTGCTTTTGTAGATAGAATCTTCAAAGTTTGTTGTTTGTGTAATAAAATGTTAAAGCGGTAAAAATATCTTTAGTCCAAAGAAAAAAATATTTTTAGTCTAAGGAAAATAAAAACAATAAAACCAACATGGCCGCCAGCGATTAAAACCTGGAATTAAAGTTAGATTCTCAACACTTTAAAGAGTAAATGAGAATTTTATTTCAGGACCAAAAATACAATTAAGACCAACAATCAGGTTCATCCAAAATTTGGGTGAATACCAAGCGAAATGAGCGAGAAAAAAACAGCGGCCCCTATTCTACAATTAAACCGATGTTTAAACTTAATTAAATTAAAGAAAATGTCTTAAATTTTAATTAAAAAAAACAAATAATTAGACTTTCTGACTAATTTGTTTTTTTGGTTTTTTTTACAACCGAAAGTAGGTTAGATATCTTTCTTTATCTAAAAAAAATCTATTATCGAATATTAAAATTGTAAACAGTTTGTTTTTATTATAGATTTAAAATATAGACGTTTTCACCTTTTATTAAAATTAAAAATTTAAATAAATGTTTTTGCCCGACCTAGGAAAACTTGCTCCAGTTAATTTTTCGGGGGAGGAAAATTTGACCCGATATTTTTTCAACTAACAAGGTCTAGGCCAGATATTTTGTATGAAATTTTAAGACATTAAATGGACCTCTGAATTGTTTATTGACAATTTATTGATATTTTTTCGCCCACTTATGAAATATATTTTTTTATTCAATCTTTAAAAAATAAACTTCATTGTTTTGTTTTTTTCGCCCCAAATTGTACTATTGAAAAAAAAATGGATAAATCAATTTGTTTGAAAGTACTTGCACGTTTCTCTGTGATAAATAATAATATACATTATACAATATAGTTATGTTCGTAAAACAAACAAATATTAAACAACCACACGACGATTAATGTTGCCCTGGCTGTCTCTCTCCTCACAGAGAAATGTTTTCTTTAAAAAGAAAATAATCACTAATAATGTTTAAAAGTAAAACTTTATTTACTTAAAACAAATCTAAATTCCCTTCCAAAATAAATAGAAAAAATATCGGGTTACATTTTCGTTTCCTGAAAAAATTGGTTGTTAATGTAATAAAAATTAAAATTATTTAAAAATACTTCAGGGATTTTTCTATTTCTATTTTATACCTCAGGAAATGCAAATTTACGTATGCTTCGTCCGACATGTTCTCCTGTAACCCTTAGCACCTCTCAAAATATTAACGAGATTTTGTCAGATATTATCTTACGGTCTTACACTAAAAGTGACATCCCCACCCATATTGACGAGATCCTTTAACGCCCACCCCTATCCTTCAATCACTCATTGGCAAAATAGAACGTTTATGAAAGAAGGTACATTTTCATTATGGAGCGCTGAAAAAGAGCCGCTCCTTTTTTATAGGAGTTTGAGCTGGAGTGGCTCCGTTTTGAAAATGGGGAGCATGAGAGGAGCCATCTCCAATTTTGGGCGTTGAAGCAGAAGCGGGAGCAGCTCCAAAAGTAGTGGAGCGCTTAAAGCCCTGTGTAAGTGTTATGATAGTGTTAATATATATATATATAGATAATGTAAGTGTTATGATAGTGTTAATATATATATATAATGTAAGTGTTATAATACTGCTAATATATATAATGTAAGTGTTATAATACTGCTAATATATATGATGTAAGTGCTGAGTTTGCTAATGAACATCTGATTGTGCTAATATATAATGTAAGTGTAATAATAGTGCTAATCTATATAATGTAAGTGTTATAATAGTGTTTATACATATAATGTAAGTGTTGAGTTTGCTAATGAACATCTGATTGTGGCAATTTCTTGTTGACGTAAGCTACTCACCCTGAAACGAAAAGGTAATGCATGGGAGGGTGGTCTTATAACAAAAGGACAAATACTACCCCCTCCAAAAAAAAGAACAAAATCCCTGGGAGGATGGTATCTTGACAACAGAACATATGTTACACTATCTGCCCCCTCCCTGAAAGGAGGAGGCAATGACTGGAAGGATGGTCTCATGACAACAGAATAGATACTATAATACTCCCTCATATGAGGAAGTAACACCTGGGGGAATAGTTTCATCACAACAGAACAAAAACTATGCTACCCTCTCCCTGAATTAAGTATTGCAAGATAGTACATTAGTCTGAATTAAGTATTGCAAGATAGTACATTAGTCTGAATTAAGTATTGCAAGATAGTACATTAGTCTGGATTAAGTATTGCAAGATAGTACATTAGTCTGAATTAAGTATTGCAAGATAGTACATTAGTCTGAATTAAGTATTGCAAGATAGTACATTAGTCTGGATTAAGTATTGCAAGATAGTACATTAGTCTGGATTAAGTATTGCAAGATAGTACATTAGTCTGAATTAAGTATTGCAAGATAGTACATTAGTCTGAATTAAGTATTGCAAGATAGTACATTAGTCTGAATTAAGTATTGCAAGATAGTACATTAGTCTGAATTAAGTATTGCAAGATAGTACATTAGTCTGGATTAAGTATTAAAAGATAGTACATTAGTCTGAATTAAGTATTGCAAGATAGTACATTAGTCTGAATTAAGTATTGCAAGATAGTACATTAGTCTGGATTAAGTATTGCAAGATAGTACATTAGTCTGGATTAAGTATTGCAAGATAGTACATTAGTCTGGATTAAGTATTAAAAGATAGTACAATAGTACAATTAACAAAAGTAATAGTATAGTTTGGCTTCAGATAGACAAATACTAAATCTCCATTAGTAATAGAAGTACCATAGTACATTAATAGAAGTAATAGTATAGTTCAGCTTCAAATAGACAGATGCCAAATCTCCATCAGTAATAGAAGTACAATAGTACATTAATATAAGTAATAGTATAGTTCAGCTTCAGACAGACAGATACTAAATCTCCATTAGTAATAGAAGTACAATAGTACATTAATAGAAGTAATAGTATAGTTTCGACTTCAGTCAGACAGATGCCAAATCTCCATTAGTAATAGAAGTACCATAGTACATTAATAGAAGTAATAGTATAGTTCAGCTTCAGACAGACAGATACTAAATCTCCATTACTAATAGAAGTACAATAGTACATTAATAGAAGTAATAGTATAGTTTCGACTTCAGTCAGACAGATGCCAAATCTCCATTAGCAATAGATTATCATAGTGTTCATGTTCCATATTCCTTTCAGTTCTCTGACAAGTTTAATGTATTTACTACATACTTCTGTTTCCTTGTGATCACCTTGGACAGTGAAGTCTACTATTTAACAGACGATTTTGCCCTCCTGTTGGTTGTCTGGCCTTCTTGCTTGGATGAATTTTTCTGTTTGTATTTTCAGTTAAATTTAATGCTTTTCATTTTCCAATACTGCTTCCGGTTTGTGTTTGTATCATTTATCTGTGTGTTCAAAATGTAGTCGTTTGCACAGTTCCCAGTCGTGATTATTATTAACTAGGAGTTTTCACATGAGACATTCCAGCGATCTCACACTCGTAAAACCAGGTGGTGTTCCTTGGAGTCCAAGTAACAACAAGTCTCCCTAGATTTTCAGTAATCTTCACTTCTTTCTATCACCATTGCAACTCACTTGGTGTTCACCTACCGGCCATTTACCATCATAGCTTTCTCTGGATTTTGAGTGACAATAAGCCTCCTTGGGATTCCAGTACTTTTCTTACCCGTCCAGTCGAGGTCTGTATGATGTTATCCCTTCTCGGTTTTTCCACCCTCTCAGACCTTCCAGAATCACTGCCTGTTATATGAAGTGATGTTGGTGCTGTTGTGTTTTGTTTTCATTTTGGGGTTCTGTTTGTTGTGTTTCCTTCGTTTATGTTTTAGTAAAACTGACTTTCATTGTTTTCAAAAGTACTATTTTGATTTTTATCTGTATCTTCTCAGCCTACCTTTCCTTGCTTTAATTCTTCATGTTTCTTGATTAACCTTAGCCATATTTTTCCTCTTCGATCGTATCTGTTTTCTTATCTCTTTAACTTCTTTTTGTAGTTTATTGATTTAGGTTTCCAGTCTCGTTTCCCATCTGGGTCTTGTCCCTATTTACTTGCCTCCCCACGAGGGCATAATTAGACACATGGTCGGCTTTTAATGTGGGGAAAATCTAGCCCCTCAAAAGGGAGCACTCTGGATTGGGACAAAAAAATTTAATTGCCTCGGTCTAGAAGGATTTCTTCTTCATTGACCGAGGACAGAAAAGATGAAGTGTAGTATCAGAACAGATACTACACTTTGCTCCTATCCAAAAGGCCAAGGACACATCGGGGCTTAGTCGGTTCATTTTTTTTGTTGTGAGGTTTTGCTTCCGTGTTTAGCTTCCTGATTACAGATTTGACCTCAGCATAAGGTCCTTTATGTTTGTAATATTGTCCATTTGGCTGTGAGAGAGGAATCCGTTAAACTTTTTTGAGTTTCTGATTTTACTTTCTTCCAGATTTCGTTCCTTAGGTATTTTCATTATTATTTAGTACTAAATTCGGGGCGATATTGAATGTTCTTGCTCATATGCCCCCTTTCCTGCATCAAACGCTCATAATTTAAAAAAATAGTCACATAAAAATTTTTTGCAGGGAAAATTTTATAATTAAAATTTATTATAATTTGCTGGAATAATTTTAAAAATGAAAATTAAATATAAAGTAAAAATGGAATTTTTACTTGATTACTGAAAACCATCAAATTATTCTAATTAAAAAAAACTGATTTTTTTAAAATTTAATTATTTTTAGTGTGTAATAATTTATATTGGCTTGAAACCGTCTAAATTAAACTTAAAACGTTGTTTATGACCGTTTGGTACAAGAGAAATAGTTCACTGATGGCAGCCCATAGCCATGAATTCAGAATAGGGGTGTGTGAGCAAGTAAATTCAATATCGCCAAATTTTGATATTAGGAAGAAAGATGTATCTAACTACCAATTTCATATGAACTAAAAATGCTATTTGAGAATGTTCTAATTTCAAGATATTCTTGTGGGTACATGTGTCTATCCCCCCCCCCCTGATACACATGTATTATTGCACTAGGTTAGATATTTCACACATGCGTTTGTGTGTATAGAAAAGTAGTCCCACTGTAATGCTACACTTCCTGTCATAATTCTACCATCTGTGATTGAAGAGAGCGTAAAAATAAAATTAAAAATTCAAAGAACCATATCGTATGTCTTCCTGAGTAACTATGAATTATTTTTGCTGAGAAGTCGAACAACTTGGAATTACAAACAATATTTTTAGAAGATTTTGCTCAAAAATCAAAATGTTTCTTGGAATTCAAACGCAAACAAAGATGGCCGTACCATACAGTAAAATGTTATATGCTTCGACGGAGGAAAAAAATGCTCTATTAATTTTTAGACATTTTCTAATTATCAAAATGTAAAAAATAATAATTCTAACATTTATTTTTATTATAAAAATTGCGATAATTTGATTATCTATTACTAATGGAGATTTGGTATCTGTCTGTCTGAAGCCGAAACTATACCATTACTATCTTTTAATGCTCAATTCAGGGGAGTTTCAGTGTAGTATCTGTTCTGTTATCATGATACAATCTTCCCAGGCATTACCTCCTTCTTTTGGGGGATAGGGGTTATATAGTATGTGTTCTATTTACATGATATCATCCCCCAATGATTACCTCCTTTTTGGGGTGGTGGTGATGGTGATAGTGTAGTATTTGTTCTGCTGGCATGAGACCACCATCCCATACATTAACCCCTTCTTTGGGGTGTAGTGTAGTATATGTTCCTTCGTCATGATACCATCCTCCTAGGCATTACCTCTTCGTTTTGGTGAAGGGCAGTGTAGTATATGTTTCTTTGTCATGATACCATCCTCCCATGCAGTACGTCCGTTTTTGGGGAGAGGCAGTGTAGTATATGTTCCTTCATCATGATACCATCCTCCTAGGCATTACCTCTTCGTTTTGGTGAAGGGCAGTGTAGTATATGTTTCTTTGTCATGATACCATCCTCCCATGCAGTACGTCCTCTTTTGGGGAGAGGCAGTGTAGTATATGTTCCTTCGTCATGATACCATCCTCCTAGGCATTACCTCTTCGTTTTGGGGAGGGTCAGTGTAGTATATGTTCCTTCGTCATGATACCATCCTCCCATGCAGTACGTCTTCTTTTGGGGAGAGGCAGTGTAGTATATATTTCTTCGTCATGATACCATCCTCCCAGGCATTGTCTGCTCTTTGGGGGGGGGGGATGTAGTATATGTTCCTTCGTCATGATACCATCCTCCGAGACAAGAAAAAATATTTGACCAGACAAAGCATATATTTGCGAGTTAAAGTAATGTTCAAAAACCAAGAAATCAGAAATTGTTCACATAATAGCTATTTGAATGTTCAGTGTTTAGTTTCTATTCATTTCTTGACGTCATAAACTATTTCTGCTCGTCTTGTTTGTTCATTATACTTTTCTTTGGTGTAGTAAGAAAGTTTTTTATCAGGATACTGTTCGTATTCTGATTTCTGGATTTTCACTTCATGGTACACAAGTGAAATATGTTTTAGTTGTCCAACAAACAAAAGCTACATGTCTCCCAGTGACACCACCTCGAACAAAAAACACTGCCCATCGTTAAATCTTTCTCAACCAAAAATACCTGGACACTAGACACGTTCTTAGTTTTCTCTTTTCGAATAGCCGAATCATCCACCTGATATAAAGCTACAAATGATAAATCATTTGTAACCCTTAGGTCGACAGTTCACATCAGCCTCACTGCATTTCACTTTTTAGATAGAAGTTTCTATGTACAGCACAGACGATTCTTTGTCGTTTACTTCGGGGAGATCGGCATTACCCACATTATGTGATACTATTATGTATTCGCCCTCCCTCTCCCTGTCCCAGAGAAAAGACCCTGGAGAATGTGAGAGAAATGGTTCACAAAAAGGAAAAGTGATCAGAAGTGAGATAAGTCGACTGATGATGGGGAGTCCGATGAAATCTATTGAATCTCCCAGATTGGGTGGTGCCCTGCCCATTAGGTGTTGGTTTTTGGGTTGGTCAGAGGGCGATAGAGAGAGGGGCTGAGAAAAGGACCGGACATCTACCATTTCTGATCAAAACTAGATACATTGAGAAGACGCGGCAGATGAGAGTCAGTCCAAGCTCAGCAGAGATCAGATGAGGTAGACCTGAGGCGTCAGTCAGAGTTCGGCTCAGAGGAAATCGACAAGAGAGTCTGAAATTAAACGACTCTGTGTTGAACAAAGAAGATTGTAACTGGGACCGACACGACCAGACAACTATCAACAGCATTTGGGAGTCCTTTTCTGCAACGACGGCATCACACACAGACATACCAACATCTATTTGTATTTTTATTGTGTGAATCTGCGTTGTTTTTGTTTTTGTATACACCTTGTAAACCAGTGCACGTACGAAAGATGACACAGTCAGAACAAGAACATGAAGAAGACGAAGAGAAAACCATGGCACAAACGTTGGGGTGGGTGGGGTTCGAAGGAAGGGCATGGTCTTACAATTACACTTCTCCTTGTTTTCATCATCACACATGTAGCAGCTGCGGGAGTGACCTCCTTTGTTTGTGGCTTCTTCAGAGACGTGGCAAAGTGTGTTCGACTCGAGACCTTTTGATCTTCACTGCCATCAGTCACTGTCACTTGAACGAACGATTAAGACTATCATCGACCGAGCTATTGGCTTCATCATCCATTAACGGCACACACCATTCACTATCGCTTGATACTGCACCTTCACTGTCTTCGGAATAGCTCACCATCCAAGGACACAGACGGAAGTCTCTTACATGGCGAAGCAATCCATCCACAAACACTGTTTCGGAACTCACTACTTCTGTTACAGTCCCCACCCTCTATTCACAAGTGCACCTGTTTGGCCGGACACCTACTAACACAGCATCCCCCTTTTCATAGATTCCATGCTTGTGATCTGGTAACAACGGAAAAGTCTGATCAAGATGTCATACAAAAACAGGCCCCATACCATTACCAGGACCTCAATTGCAACTGCACGTCCACTTTCCAGTCGGAGGCTGACGGACCTAACTCCACATGTCTGTGTTCTTCCGCCAATAGTAATCACCTGCTCTCGCCACGTCCGGCACATCTTGCTCACTATAGTGCAGGTGCACTCAGAATCAATTAGTGCGACGCATTCTTTACCGTTCACAGCTATTCTTACTGTTGGCAGCACCAAGTTCACATTTTGTCTGGGGATGAAACCGGTGCATAGCTGACATCATCTAACTCTTTTCCCGGGCAATTCAATCTTGAGAGACAATGGATACCCCCTGTAAGAGTGCATGTGTGGGGAGTCTATAGTGAAACAAGTGTGTAATCTCCAACCGCACTTCTTCTGAACTGGCATTGTTTGTGTAAGGAGAAGTTCAGGACGACTAGTCATAATGCTGGGAAAAGAAGACAAAGATTGGTGTTATTTCCTATATATTTTAATTACATAAAATACATGCGGAAATATTTCTCGGTTTTTAGATTGAATTATGTATGAAAAAATTAACTTCCATTTTAATTGTTTTAATTAGCCACAATTTGCAATTAACTTGCCAAGTGATCTATCTTTTACTAAGTTTCTAGCTATCGTTCTCACTCTCTCTCTCACTGTATGTTGTTTGACCTGCACCCCCTCTCAATTTATATGGTATCTATCACTCTTGCTTTCGTTATTCTCTCTCTCTCTCTCTCTCTCTCTCTCTCTCTCTCTGAATATGTATGAGTGTGTTCAGTGCACTGGCCACGATCATCCCATTCGTTCTGCCAGTCCAAAGTTGTTGTCCGTGCTGTAACAAAGGAATTCGCCCTCCTCCAAACAAAAATCATAACTCCAGTTTAAAAACAATTAACAGAAGTTTATTTTCTTTTGTAGGTTAAAATGGTACTTGTGTTGCATACTACTCCTGCCTGGACTGCGGCAGTACGCGTTTCGTATACTCGTCGGGTAGAGAGTTGGTCGTGTTGTCCAGTGAGTGATCGTCCAGTGGATGAATTCTTTCTTCTCTGCCGTCGTCTGTTGTCTGCAATAAAAGCCATGTCACTCCCGAAGACAAACTCTGCTTTTAAATTTAATTAATTTTATTCAAACGTTGTTATTTCATCTGGGGGAAATTCACGACGCCGAGAGAGACTAAGAGAGCAAATCCCACGTTATCGTAGTTAATTATTAATGTTTTCTTAACTATTCCTAGAGAGGAGGGGGGAAGATTCTCGCGCTTGTCTTCCCTGAAGGGAAATATTCCTTATCTTTACATTGTGAATCGCACGTCTTCTCAGTTCGCTTTCCGAATCAGACTGACAAAAACTCACTTCTCACGAGAGCGAGTGACATCACAGACTCCTTTGTTTCCCACGCAGGGCCCGCGAAGTCACAGAGCCTCTCGCAGGTGTAGACTGACCCTTGATCTGAGGTCTCGTCACATGTAACCTTGTCACGTCTGCCAGTTCCGACTGTGAGAACAAACCCTGTTCTGCACTCGACTGCCCCGCGTTAATTCGCGCAAGTCAAACCCGATCTCCAACAGATATGTCCATTCCCATAGGCCCATTATCTAACACTTGTTTTCTTAGGTTGAATAGCAGACTTTTAAAATGAGATCTTTTATCATATAAAAAACATAAGTCCAATACGACACAACAGACCTTCTACTCCCAAGGACCACTGAAAACCAACTGCCACCTCGAACGTCCAACTCCAACTGCCTGCCTCCTGCCCAGAGAGCCGACTCTAACTCCTCTCTTACCCTCTCCTGGAATATTTTCACTCCTGACTGGAAATCTTAGATTCTGATCTTTCTCAGTGGTCACCATTCGACCACCCAAAGACTGGCTACTTGAGATATCAACTAGAGAAAATATCCAGCCAGTATCAACTCAAAGGGGCCTATCTCTAGACAATCTATGAACACACAAACATCTGCCATCCAGGAGGTTATGTGTTTGGACAGCCATTAAATTTGGCAATTTCTGAATGAGCCATAACTACAGCAGAGAACCTCGAACATTATTCTCTCAAGTAGAGTAAATGGAATGCTAGGTGGCCCAAAATACATAATGAAGGATATTTTCAATTTCTTCTGTGCCCCTCCCCCTTTCTTTGGTCGAACATCTATCATCTGCAACGTCTGCTATTCACATGCACCACTAAAACATGCAGCCTAGTGCATGTTTACATCTCTCTCTCTCTCTCTCTCTCTCTCTCTCTCTCTCTCTCTCTCTCTCTCTGCTTACTAGCAATCGAAGGTAATAAAGAAGAAAGGAAAAAATTTAAAAATTGGAATGGTCCATTAAAAACAAAAGAGAATATCACCACAAATAGTAATGCTATTTAACACATAGCTGCAGATGGAAAAAGAAAGAGAGAGAGAGAGAGAAAGAGAGAGAGAGAGAAAAAAAGATATAGGGAGCAGAAAGAGACTAATTTTGAATTTGTCATCTTATTTTTTTAATATTGAACTGGCTTTGTAAACTCACCTTTTCCTGATTCAAACAAATTACCCTGGGCTGAATGGGTGACCCAACGGTTCACATTTTTTCTAGTATATATATGTGTGTGCTAGCATTTTATTATTTATTGTGGTAAATTGTTTGCTCATTAAAATTCTTTCATTTTTATTTTAGTATAATAAACTCTTAATTATATTAACCAAAGGCCCAAGTTGCCCTCTGTATGAGCCAGTTTTGAAGTCTGCACGTGGGGGGAAAGCCTTTAAGTTTGTCTGTTATGACAAAGTCTTGCTTGGAAACAGCCGACCTTCCCAAATTGGCAGCGAGAAAGAGAAGAAGAAGAAGAAGAAGAAGAAGAAGACCAACCAATTGTCGTACTTTTCCATTAGCGGGTGTTTATGCTGGGTCGTTTATTTATAATCATTTTCTTTGTTGCTCTACTGCCATTCATGGTGGTCATCCACTGTTGACGTGTCTGTCGACACATCGATTGATGATGCAATTTCATCCAGCTTCATTGGTAGAATTTCGAATGGCCTTGTATCAGACTAGGTCGGTCCAAATATCAGATGTATTAGTAAAACATTTCACTCTTGTGAGTTGGAGAACGAACAGCTGATTTTTGGATGAGTAATTATCATTCCAGCTGTTATACTTACAAAATATTTATGAGCGTTTGTTATTATATTTCAGTTTATATTTACTAGCACAATGAGTGTCAATACATTTGAAACGAATATCGTGGTTTGGAATTTTTTAGATGAGGATTGATAATTTGTATTATTTGTATTATTCAGACTACTGTTCTCATCTTCGGTGTTGTTCTCACAAAGTTTCGGTCGATCTAATCTCCTGGCTGACATTATGGCTGATGGAATGAGAGCAAGTTATCCCCATGTATTAAATAAAGGGTTTTGTTTGAAATTCCATACAAATTTCCGAGTTCGACAAAGATTCCTGAGTTCGACAGACAGATTCCTGAGTTCGACAGACAGACTCCTGAGTTCGACAGACAGATTCCTAAATTTGACAAGATGTACCTGAAGAAGGTTGGAGTTTACATCAGCCGAAACGTTGTGAGAATAACATCCAAGATTAGAACAGTAGTCGGAATAATCTAAATAATACAATAAGTTTTTCTTTAGTGATTAGCAATAACATTTTCACACTTTGTTGATAAATACAATGAATGACATAAGAAATGGCTGATGTAAGAACCAAATAATATAATTTGAGAATTAGCAGTGACCATATTAAAGAAAACGATGACAAGAAATTACAAACACTCCATAAGTTTCCGCAATGGTTATCTTAAAATGGTTTCATTTTTGGCACAAGGTACTCAAATCTAGGCTTTATATTCATTCCTCCTAATTTATGAACTGGTTGCTACTGATTAGTCCTTTTTTATTTAAGCCCTTCAAATGCTATTTGTTCACAACCCTAACATTAACCCTAAACGTAACCACCGTAAAGTCACAAGAATTGTTTCAGTTTGGGAAAAAACTATATTAAAATACTATATTAATATAAAGGTTAAAGGGTTTGTATAAGAGTATGACCTTTCCGAGATGGCATATTCGTAGCATCCTCGACTCGTCTCCATGCATCCCAGCATTATAACTAGGGGTGAGACGTAATGGGTGAAAATTTCAGATTCCTGCGAGTAGTATTTTTTTGTGTTCATTTATACATAAATAACACTAAACAATCAAACATTTTGAAAATTTGGCAAAATTCAGAAGGTGCAGGCCACTAGTTTTTGGCTATTTTACATTCATGAAAACCCTTTCACAGCCTGAAAATGGTCCTAGGACCTGCAATGTCGCATGAAACCACTTTTTCACCAAAAAATGATGGATTTTGAGTCCCGTGGAGCCCTTACGGCTATTTTTTGCCTGCACCTTCTGAATTTTGCAAAATATTCAAAATGTTTGATTGTTTAGTGTTATTTATGTATAAATGAACACAAAAAAAATACTACTCGCATGAATCTGAAATTTTCACCCATTACGTCCCACCCCTATTATAACGAACTGATAATACCTAGTTTTGGTATTAGCCCTGGGTGGGCTATGCCGACTTCCTCCAAAAGAGGAACTTTACACAGAATATCAAATTCACAAGCGCTCCCCAACCTCATGTATATCGCGGTCATGAGAAGATGACATACAGCGCCTCGCATTCCCAAATGGTCACCCATCTGGTGCTGACCATGCTCTACGTCGCTTAACTTCGGTAATCTAACGAGAACCGGTGTGTCCACGTGATTATGCTGCACTTTGCGATGCATAAACTACAGCCTCTCCATAGTAAATGACTGTCCGTGTTCTTCATGACGTAAAACTGTAAATATGCATGGGCATGAAAAGAACACGGCAGATCCAGAGGAGCAAACCCGAAACAATAAATTTAACTGTTTCATCAAATTAATACAATGAATTGCATAAAAAAGTGGTTTGTGTAGTAACTAGTGTTGGGACGATTCATCGGAATCGGAATTGGGAATCTAAACTTTTTGGGGCATCGGAATCGGAAACATTTGTGCCTATTTTCCGATGCCAAAAATTATTCTTTTAATTGTTTTTATTTGTTTAAAACTTAATTTTTTTTATTGCTGGTATTAATGATAAAATGATAAATATTTATTGATTTTAAACTACCAGTAAAACTAAAAATCTATAGATCCTCCTGTAGTGTATTTTTACGTTTTCAAAAATATATGCACATATTACATAGGTTTTTTTACGGTAATCAAAAAAAAAAAAAAAAATAAATAAACAACAACTTTATGCCTAAATATTTAAAGATTTTAAAAGAATCGGAATCGGTAATTGTATTGGAATCAGAAAAAATATTGGAATCGTCTCATCACTAGTAAGAACCAAATAATATAACTTTGGAATTAGCAGTGACAATATTAAAGAAAAAATTACAATAAATTGTCAGTGGATACCTTAAAACTGCTCTACTTTGTTCTCAAATCTGGGCTTTGAATTAATTTGTGAGAGCATGCCACAAATCATGCTGGGAATTCAGCTGGTTTCTTGATTTACACTTAATGTGGCCAGCTTTGAATTATTAACATATATTTCGGTAAAGTATATAGATGATCCTCAGAAAAATCCTTGTGACCATAATTTGAATTATTTCGAATAGTATATCAACAATGCTGAGTCTATCCGCGAGGAGTACAACAGTAGTATGATTACAGCCTGACTGTTCCCCATATACATTACAAGCCAGTTACCCAATTTATAACCTACTGCATTGTTTACAGTACCAAATCACTCAATAAGTCTCGAGCCTAACTAATAAAACAACAACTTTTACGCAAAATTGGACTTTATTCCTCTATGATATTAGTAATAAAAACAAAAACTGCTGAACGGATTAACTATGAAATTGACTGGAAAACATTTTTTTTTTGTTTTTATATATAAGAAGATTTTCTTTTGTTGTGATGGGACTCCCCTCAGTCACTAAATAAGTGAACTAGTCTGGACAATAAATACGACTACAAACAGTAGTGTGGGGGATTCGATTGTATTCTGTTAAATCCTATCGGATTACCTGCAGTTACTATTGTTTGTATAAGATATGTACGTTGGAATAAACCGTACTATTTTAAAACCTTTACACTCTGGATTATTTTGTTATTTATAACTACTTACCAAGTTATATCAGCTGACAACGAGGATTCTGAAAACGATCCCATATAAGACGTGGTAAAGTCAACTATATCAACTATATGGCAAACAAGAATTCGCAACAAAACGAAATTTTGGAATATATTTAGTCACGTGTGTGCTTTGTTTTATTCAGTAAATAAATGCAAGTCACATTTTGAATTAAATAATCCAACTGACGTTGATTTAAAGATATAAACTGCAAACATGGTTCGCTAATCGAATTCACACTACAAATAAGGATTTACCTCCACAAGGTACAAAAAAGACATCCAACAAACAGTTTTTATTGTCAAACGTACATTTGCGCTAACGAACAAGGATTACTATGGATTTGTTTTTTGTTTTTCAGTACAACTAAAAGACATTTTTTAAAAAAGGCGTGTCAAAGAGGAAAACCTTTTAAAAAACTAACAATACTTTTATTGTTTGATTTAAAAAAAAAATGTATGATGGACCGTGACTCAAATTCGAACTCGGACCATTAACATTACGAACTATACAAGATAAAAGTTCAATAAAATACATTTTAGTAACTAATAATAGTACACTCACTATTACTACTTTCACTAAAAGAAAAAGAAAACATTTTTTGTTGTTGTTTGTGTCGAGTTCTGAGTATTTTCAATATGGAACAATTAGTCGAAATGACTAGAATGCTGTGTACAAGCATGCAACGACAACATCAACATCAAGAGTTGCAGCAATAAATACTGCAACAACAAATAAATTTCGAAAAAATTCTGAAACAGACCACCAGTGAAAGAAAATAAGTTTTTTTTTTCTACTAAAGGAATTGCAAATTCCTTATCTGAATTTGTATACGAACCTGATTCTGGCGTTACATTTCCAGCATATTTCAGACGATTTGAAACGATATTTACTAAAAGGTGCCTAGATTGGTTGGATGAAGAATGGGTAACTCTGTTATTACAGAAACTGGGAACAAAGGAGAATACCAAATATACGAACTTGATATTGCCCAGAAAACCTGAGGAAGTTTCATTCAATGAAACTATAAATATACTCTTGAAGATATTCGACGAAAGAAGTAGTCTATTCCATACGCGATACAAATGTCTAAACATCATGAAAACGGATAATGAGGATTTTTTGGCATATGCAAGAACAGTGAACTCTTTGGTTGAGCAATTCAAGATAGATGAAATCCCCAAAGATTTATTCAAATGCTTAATCTTTGTTCAAGGACTAACATCCCCTAAGTACAAAGAAATAAGATCTAGAATCTTAACAATGGTGAAGCAAGACACGAAAATCACGTTACAAAGAATGATGGAAGAATATCAGCATCTCATTAATGTTAAAAGGGATAATACCCAAATTGAGGAAAAAAGTGTTGCCAAAGTAGTACACATAAAAAAACAAAAAACTCCTAAATTCATGTGAGACGTGCGGAAATACTAAGCATACTAAAGATGTATTTTGTTATAAGAACAAATTCTGTGAATATTGCGGAATTAAGGGTCATAAATTGCGGAATTAAGGGTCTGTTTGCCACAAGAAAAAGAATTTTGAAAAAGTAAATGTTGTGTTATATAAAAAAAAAAAATCCAGAAGAGTGAAAATCGAAAATACGTAGATGTATGTATAAATGGTCATACAGTCACTTTTTTACTGTCAGCAACCGACATAAGTATTATTGACGAACAAACATGGAGAAAAATTGGAAAACCCAAATTATCTGAAACCAAGAAAATTGTCAAAGGGGTTTCAGGAAAAAAAATAAAACTTTAAAGGAGAATTAAAATGCGATATTTCTTGCTGTGGCAAAACTGCAGAAAAAAAGTATATGCGATTCAAGGGATTAATTCGTGTCTTTCCGGAATAGAATTGATAGTACTTTTCAATTCATTTGAACTCCCAATGAACTCTTTTTGCAACGAAATAAACAGTGCATAACAGAAAAAATGTATTAAAAATGAAAACTTAATGAATGAATTGAATGAAGTTTTCTCTGAGGGATTGATTTTATGCACAAAGACAGAAGTCAAGTTTGAACTTAAGGAAAATGTCACTCCAATTTTTAACCCAAAGAGAAACGTCCCTTTTTCCTCTTTAGACATAATTAACAAGGAACTGGAAAGATTAGAAAAAATAGGAGTTATAGCTAAGGTAGACCATGCAGACTGGGTGCCACCCACTGCCTACGTAAAAAAGCAAAACAAAAACATAAAAGTGTGCACCGATTGTTGAACAGGTTTAACTGATTGTCTGAAGGATTATAATTATCCACTTCCTTCGCCAGAAGACACTTCCTCGATTTTTTCAAAAATCGATCTATCTGACGCATACTTGTAGGTTAAAGTGAACAAGGAATGCTCAAAATATTTGTACATAAATACACATGACGGAATTTAAAAACTTAATAGGCTCCCTTTTGGCTTAAAGGTCGCCCCAGCTTTGTTTCAGCAGATTATGAACACTACGCTGGCGGGTCTTGAGTTTAGTATCGTCTATTTAGACGATATTCTAGTCAAAAAACACATCAGAGCTATGTTCAAACGACTAAAAGAATTCGATTTCAAATGAAATCCCGAGAAGTGTCAATTCTTCATAGAAAAGAATTAAATACCTCGGACAAGTGATAGACAAGTGAAGGCAGAAAATCGGACCCACAGAGGACCGATGCAATTAGAAATATGCCTGCACCCGACACAGTTACAAAACTACAATCGTTTCTTAGGTTGGCCCAATATTATGCGATCTACATTCCAAAAATTTACGATTATAAAGCCCTCCTTAACGAATTATTAAGGAAAGACAAAAAATAGATATGGTTAAAAGACGGCTTTCCAGAAAATAAAAAAAAAGTCTAATCTCAGATCTAGCCTTAGCTCATTATGATCCTGTGAAAGAAATCATCCTTGCAACTGATGCTAATGAATACACAAATATGAAGATGGTACTACTAAACCGATCACGCACACTTCGGGGACTCTTCTACCGGCTGAGAAAAATTATAGTCCGATCGAGAAAGACGCATTATCGATTGCGTTTAGGGTAAAAAAATACCATCGCTTTTTACATGGTGGATCATTTATACTTCAAACGGACCATAAACCGTTAGTAACTATGTTTGGATCAAAAAAAGGCATCCGTACCCACACTGCTAACCGTTTACAGCGATGGGGTGTAACCTTATTAACCACCATTTTAGGATGGAATACATCACATCCAAAAAAACATGGGCATGCAGATGGACTGTCAAGATTAATCCCCAAACATGAAGAAATTTTAGAAGAGACATTATCGATTGTGTTCGCTTTTTACATGATAGATAATTTATAGTTCAAACAGACCATAAACCGTTAGTAACTATATTTGGATAAAAAAAAAGGCATTCCTACCCACACTGCTAACCGTTTATCATTTTAGGATGGAATATATCGCATCCAAAAAACATGGGCATACAGATGGACTGTCAAGATTAATCCCCAAACATGAAGAAATTTTAGAAGAGACGATTATAGCAGCACTAAAAAAATAAAAAATAAATCTCAGGTCTGTTGTTAAACACTATCAGAGAATTACCTGTAACTTTAGAACACATAAAAAAGGAAGCTGAAAAAGATGATTTTATATTAAAAATAAAGACCAGATGAGATTGAACGAAAGAAAGAAAAAGGGAACCCAGATTTCACCTTTCCCAATATGCAACAACACTTAAAGGTACGCAGATAGAATTATAATACCTCAATCTCTACGTAAAGTTATGCTGAAAGAATTTCATACCGGTCATCCTGGCATGTCCCGGATTAAATCACTCATGCGATGCTATGTATACTGGCCAGGAATGGACAAGGAAATAGAGAGTTTTGTAAAACTATGTCAAGGTTGTCAATTGGCTGAAGGGCGCCTTCAGTCAAAACAAACCCTTGGACAATTGGCCAAAAACGGATTTGCTATGGGCATGTCTACATATCGACTATGCTGGACCGATTAATGGATATTATTACTTGATCTTGGTGGACTCTTTCTCAAAATGGCCTAAGGTATTCAAGTGCAAGTATCCTACATCTACGAACACTATTAGATGAATTTTCAGCCATTTCGGGGTCCCTCAGACACTGGTCAGCAACAATGGTACGGCGTTTACAGGAAAGGAATTTAAGGATTTCTGTACTTCCTTGGAAATTGAACACATTACTACACCAGTATATCATCCTAAATCGAACGGTAAAGCCCCAAAATTTGTTAACACATTTAGGCGTGTCTTACAAAAAAATAAATATATGGACATGGAAGAAAAAACTATCCAGAAATTTTTAGCAATTTATAGGGTGACTCCTAATGGAAACAACGACTCGAAGTCACCCTTGCGGAACTTATGTTCGCAAGGAAAATACGATCGATTTTCGATAGATTTATACTCTATCCGAAGAAAAAAGTTGCTGAAAAGGAAGAAAATGTCAACATAAGAAGATACTCTCCAGGAGATAAAGTATATTTCAAAAATTTACAAGGGGGAAAAAGTTATTGGATGGATGGATGGATGGATGGATGGATGGATGGATGGTAAAATTCAGAAAATGATTGGCAAAGTGGTCTACACCATCAAAAGTAAAAAAAATCGTGTGTAAAAGACACATTAACCAAATTAGACCACGATATACTGCAAATAATGAAAAGAGTGAAGAAGAAGTCCCAATGGAGATTCTATGTGATGCTTTTGACATGCCACTACCCAATATTGTACACGAACCTATGTATACATCTACTGGACAAGCCTTACGAGCTGAACAAAATTTTTCTTTCTCCTCTAGAAAGGATCCAATTCCATTAGTTTGGAATAAAAGAAAGAGCACATGGGAAAGAAAACCAGTGGAGCGCTTCAGCCCGGATCCTAAAAGGAAGAAATATTAGAAGCAGAAATTTCAAAGGAGATTTTCAGTTTCGGAGCTGAAAATCTCCTTTGAAATGGTTATGAGATACCGGACTCCCCTCAGTCACTAAATAAGTGAACTAGTCTGGACAAATACGACTACGAACAGTAATATGGGGGATTCGATTGTATTCTGTTAAATCCTATTGCATTACCTGTAGTTACTATTGTTTGTACAAGACATGTACGTTGGAATAAACCATACTATTTTAAGACCTTTACACTCTGAGTTATTTTGTTATTTTTAACTACTTACCAAGTTATATCATTTTTTTTTATAGAAATCGCTCCAGGCAAGGCATGAAACCACTTGATGTAAGGAGCTAAAAAATACTACTTCAAGGTCAAAAACTAGCCAACGATAAGTGTTAGGTGGATAGATTCCGACCCAGAAAACAGCAATTCTTCAACCTTTGTTAGAAACATCGCTCATAGAAGTTGAGGACTAAAATACAAAATAAGTGAAGCGAGAATTACGATGCTGCCGAAAGTAAACCCAAAGTCCACTTTCTACTCTCCTAATTCCTAGATTCCTAAATCAACAGCTTTTATTCGGATCTGCACAAAAAATTAATAGGTTTTTCTGCGGTTCATATTTCTTTGCCAAATTTTTGGAAAATTTGTTGAGTAAATTCTTCGTAATCCTGTTAATAAAAGAAATAACAAGAAACAAACAAATAAGTAAAAAAAACAGGAAAACAAAAGGGAAAACAATACCTTTGTCTCCTTAATGGGGGGGGGGTGTAATATAAAGTGTTTAAAAATTTATCATCACCAGTTGAATTTCAGTTTAAAAATATGCCTGATATTTAAAACAAAACACTCCACCCATTTATAATCAAGCCACGCCCAAAAGAAACATACAACCAGTCAATTGATTTCCCTAGAGAGTGGGCGTTGTAATGGATCTAGAAGGGCGTGAACTTTACAAATTTACCATTCTGACACTTGTATACTGTGATTGACTTAATGCATTTTAAAACCAATGCAAAATGTTTCTTCAAACATTAGCATCACCTGACAAATACTTATTCATGAAAATCAGACTTTTATAGTCATGGGTGACCGAAATGGTTGAAATAATAACCTATAATTTTATCTCCATCTCTCCTCAACATTAGGCAAGTCCAATAATACTTTAACAAGTACTAGTTTATACCAGCTCCTTGGGCAGTGTTGATACGGTACCTGGGTATGCCAGTTTTCATCTTTACCTAGCTTCTATCACTTTATAGCTAGTAGAAAGAAAATGTAGCTAGTCAGAGAGCAAATGCTTGTATGCGGAAAAAAGTGCTACACTGTTAGAACTTGTTACACTATAGTAAGTGGAAAATCGAATCTTTAAACAAAAATAATTCGCTTTGCACTAATGCCAAACAGGTCTCCTTTTTTTGTGGATGATCCAAAAAAAGGTCACTTAGTTTTAAAAAATATTCATGTAATGTTTTTTCATGTTATTATGTTATGTTAATTTCCTTACATTTATAAAATACATATCCAGGTAAAAAATAAATCCTTTAGACTTACATGAGATTCGAACTCGGGTATGGCAAGTGTAAAAAAAACTCGAAAAAAACTACTGCTTTAGTAATATGTAGTTTGTCTATTCCTTTTTTGTCAACCAATCATATGTTTCTATTTGCATACGAAGAGACAAACTTAAAAAATACCATAACCTGTTTATAATATATGCAACAATAATATAGTCATATGAAGTCCAAAGTTTTTTGCAGAGGGAGGAAAAATGTGGATAAGATCTAAGCATACAGCCGGCCAAGGATCTGTTTTTGGTCCTCTTTTGTTTGTTGTATATATAAATGACCTCCCTGAGTCTATGAGGAATAACAGTGAAGCCTTTTTGTATGCTTACAATACCAAATTATTTCGTGAAATCAGAGACTATAAAGATTGTCGGAAACTACAGGAAGATATCCATTGCATGTATGATTGGTCTGAAAAATGGCAGTTAAAGTTTCATCCAGAAAAATGCAAAGTTATGTTTATAGGTACAAAACAGAACACTAAAAAATTATTTCATTATGCTCTGAATGATTGTCTACAACTAATGGAGTATACGAACTCTGAAAAAGACATTGGTGTTGTAATAGACAGTAAGCTAAATTTCAAAGAACACATGAAGGAGAAAGTCAGCAAAGCCAACAAAATACTCGGTTTAATCTGCAGATCCTTTGAATATCTCGATCGAAGTTCATAGGTTATATCGTTTAAAGCGCTTGTGAGGCCTCATATTGAATATGCTAATCAAGTGTGAGCACCATATAAGAAGAAACACATTGAAATGATAGGAAATATACAAAGACGAGCTACTAAACTTGTTCCAGGACTGTACGATCAGAGTTTTGAAGAAAGATTGAAAGCTCTAAAATTGCCAAGTTTGGCCCATAGAAGAATATGTGGGTACATGAGTGAGTGCTATAAATTGCTCTCTGGAAAATATGATTTCAATGCAGATAAACTATTGACAAGAAAAATACGAAAGAGGGAAACAGGGGGCACAGTCAGATGCTCTACAAGAAACAGGCACGTTTGTAACCTGAAAAAATATTAATTCAGCCACCGCTGTGTTGATTTGTAGAATAGATTGCAATCAAGTGTAATTGAAGCCGAAACTGTAAAGATATTTGAGAAGCGGTTGGATCAGTTCTGGATTGGCCAAGAAATAAAATTCAACTATAAGGCTGCTGTCGTCATCGGACGCATACAAAGATGAAAACAAGGAGCTGGTGCCATAGGACGACCCATGTCCTTCTACCAGAATTTATCTATGTTTCTATGTTTAGTCTGGTGGAGTATCCAGTGCTGTTACTTGAGGTAACATGACTTGGAGAAGATGCACCATTCCTTGTATGAGCCAGTGAATAGCCGTGTCGAGGGGGTCTTATTTGGGCTTTTAATACTATGTTATTTTAAACAGTTAGTCAGGGTTTACTTGTAGAGGGAAGTATCCTCATGTCAGGTGATACTGGCAAACCCTTGTACAGAGAGACCGAAGACACTCGAAAATAGTGTCTAGTAGGTAATTCAAACTCTCCAGTAGATAATTCAAACCATATGTGTGTGTGTGTGTGTGTGTGTGTGTGTGTGTGTGTGTGTGTGTGTGTGTGTGTGTGTGTGTGTAAATCTAAGTTTCATGGGAGTATCAAATTCATAAGCAGTCCCCAGCTGCATGTATACCCCGGTTAAGGGAGATGACAACGTTAGTTTTTTTGCAGTTCTTACAAAGAGGTGTTGACGTCCATTGTAAGAACATTGTAGGAACATTGTAGGAACATACAGCGCTTAGTATTCCAAAATAGTCACCCATCTGGTACTGACCAGTCTCAACGTTGCTTAACTTTGATGATCTAACAAGAACTGGTATGTCAACGTGATTATAGATGAAGGTTTACTGTCTGTGCACATGTGGGTTTTGTGTTTTGACTGTATTATATATCGGCTGAAATATTTTATTTTATTACCAAAAGTTTCATTTTATTTGGTATTTCAGTTAAGAAGCATGCCAAGTGGAGTTTCCCTTTGCATGTGTGGCACCAAGTCCACATTTGTTTATTGATCCATTCGTGACAATCCAAAAAATACGTGTGTGTGTAAATTCAACTATTTCTTAATTATTATACTTTTATTCTAATCACTTTGTGTGTACTAAAAAAAACACAACACAAAGAATGTCTAAAAAAAAAAAACCCCAAATAAATGATCACTACAAAATCGTAAAAATATGAATAGAAATATTCGTATTTTACAGACCCTTTATTCAGAACAAGCTGAAAATGGAGTGTAACCTAGAGATTAACAGGTTGCTTTTGGGTGGCAGGAGACTCAACACTATCACACACAAAAGGACAGCTGTTATCATGATTCTTTGCTGCCAAGCGGGGGGAGGGGTACAGGCAGAATTTTTACTCTATAAGGCAGAAAGTGAATGAAATGATTACACATTGTTTAACCCTGCCCAGATTTTACGAGTTTGGAGTCACTTGCCTAAGCAAAACAAAACTGTGCTTGGCAGGCGAATTATTCCAGCAATATGGTTGCAGGACAACTGGTTGCAGGGCTTGTTAATTTCGAACACCAGAGCAGAATATCGACAGACGTGATTACCCTCACCATTCTAGAGCAGAAATCTGATATGTTAGTCTATAGGAGCGAATTTTAATGTGAATTACAAGGCTGTCTCCTATAATAATTTGTAAGAAAAGGATTGTTAAAGAAGAAAGGAAAAACAAGGCTTTTTCTATAAACAAACAATTTATATAAATATAAGAATAAATATTGCATATGCAGTTCAGTGCATGTGGCCAAAAGTAAGAACTGTTAATTTATACTTTTGTTGCAAGGAATTAAGCAGAATAGTATGTGCCGACTGCTGATACTTCATTCTTCTTTGGGAGCTGTATATCATCACATGATGATAGCCGTGCTCGAAGTGTCTAGTCGACAGGTCGCAAGAAAAAGAGTATGCATCCTACATAGTGGCTGTCTGGAAACTCTCTTTCTGGTCTGCGAACCCTAAAGTCATAAAATAGTAGAAATTGCTATACCATATAGTCTGATTGTTTATCGTGTGACCAAACAACATCATTACGGTTGCTCGACACTAGAAGAAACAGATAACAATGTTTACCATTGTTACATGATCTCTATAACACTACAGGGTGGGGAAGCAAACTTTATAATGAAAGCTAAGTTGTTTTTTCTCAGCAGGCACTAAGTCAATTGTTTTGAAACCTAGCATATATTGATGCCATAATCATACCTAACACTATTATCCTTACCTTTTTAGAAACTTTTGCACATATGAGTAATCAGGAAAGCAAACGTAAACGAGTGTGTGATTTGCTGAATGCACTCATCACACCAAAGGAGATTTCAAGAATAGTTGAAGTGTCCATAAAGACTGTTTATAATGTACAGAATAGAATGACTATGAGTAAAACTATTATGAGAAAGTCTGGAAGTGGAGGAATCAACAAAAAACGTACCAAAGCTTTTATTAAAGATCTCAAATCCTAAAGGGTCAGAATGAAATCGCTGAGAAAATGGCAATTGAACTAGAGATTGACAACAAGACGATTAGAAATGCAGTAAAATATGAGTTGAAGTTAAAATCTTACACAAGAACACCAAACCACTTATTAGAAATTAGAAAGGTGCAATCAAATTATTACACGGTTCAATAAAAAATCTTTGATTGTAATAATCTTTTCAGATAAAAACAACTTCACTGTCGATGCTGTTTTGAACCGCATAAATGACAAATTTATCACAAAATCGACGAGGTTAAGGGGAGATTCAGAACAAAACATCCTGCTCAAGCTTCTGGTTTTGTAGCTTCCGATGGAAAGAAAATGCCTATAAAATTTTACAAAGCTGATGAAAAGACTAATGTTTATACTTACTACAAGATTCTGAGATACAGGCATTGCCATGGCTTAAAGCAAACTACCCAGAGTGTAATTATGTATGGACACAGGATGATACTTAAGCCCACACAGCTAGAAAAATACAAGATTTCTGCAAATCCAACTTTAGTAAGTTTGGGAAATCATGATTATGGTCATCTTCTAGCCCAGATATAAACTATCCAGATTATGCTATTTGGGGCGTTTTAGAACATGCTACCAATAGAACATCACACAGCAATTTCGACTCTCTTCAAGATACTATTAAAGAAGAATGAGAGAAGTTTTCTCCCGAATATTTGAGGAACACTTATACAAGTTTCCGGAAGCGTATGAAGGCAGATATTGAGAGTAAAAAAGACACATAAAATAAAAACATTTTCTATTATGTAAATTTTCTTGTGGTAAATTCTCATGACTTTCAATAAACTAATTGGTCATACACTGTCTTGGAATCCCTTTCTCAAAATATTGTACATTTTGCTTATCCCCCCTTACATTATCTAATATGCAAAGATTGAACCAAAAGCAACAGTCACAGAAAGTCAAGACTTTTCCCCTACAGAAAGTGTTGAAAGACCACATCCAAGTGGATCTGTAATAGTCCCTACTACTACTACTACTACTACTACTACTACTACTACACCAGCAGCAGCAGCCATTGACGATGTTTGAAATATCTGCTTAACTTGTAAGCTTGGCACTGTTTGGAGTAAACAGTTAATTTCGATTTGAATTTAACCAATCAGAAACAATATCTTATGCGAGCTGAGCACTGGTTCCCGAAGGTTTTTTAAGGGAATGCACATGCACTGTTTGCTCTGTTTAGCCGCGAAAAAGAACAGCTTTGTAATCAACCCACGTCGTTTGGTTCAACCACCTCTCTTGGCGTGCAAATCAAGGTCGACTTTAGCCAAAGGCTATTGGCGTCAACACAAAAACTTCATTTTCTAAGATGGCGACCTGTCCGCACGTGGACTTACACTCAATACCATTTCGAGACACAGACATACTTCTAAACAATATGAACTCTGCCAGCCTTACAAACTAACTCTTATTTCTATCTACAGACTTTGGATTAACACTTTTTCCTCGTTCAGACTCATGAACTTCTAATAACATCCCTATTACTAACACCTTGTCTATTATTACATGTTTAACAAAGATGACAAAATAAAGTATTACATAAGATGTTAGAATTGGACTTTGTCTTTAATTCTAAGATCAATGGATTGGAAAGACTGCATGGCGGGCAAGTTGATGTTTAAATTGTGGATTAATTGGGCACCTGAAGCGCGTGTGCCAGAAACCCAAATAGATGTCTGCCAACAGATCAACGACTAACAAGACATGAATCTCATGTTCTCACCACCGCAGGGTACACGGATGATCTCAGCAGGATGACCAATCTATTCGGTCAAGGTAAATGTAGGAGTAAAGTTAACGTGGCACAACCAAAGACAGTATCTCACTTCATTTGAAACGGAAGCAAGTTCCGAGGGGTGGGGCCCAAAAACCTTATCCTGAATGATTTTTAGCCTTGATAAGCGGTGACACATTAGTAAATAAAAAAATTTATAAACTTACAAGGAAGGGTTCTGTTTGCCCTGTAAATACTTCATTTACATTTACAGAAACCTATAAATGACAAATATCAATCAATTCCTATGTATTAAAAAGTTTTAAGAAAATTAAAAAAGGAAACGAAACTCTTGAATTTGAAGATGCAACGTGATTTTTGAGTTTCCGATACTGTCCTGATAGTCAGGGTCCATGTAAAAAGACTTTTACACGGAGAACAGAACCCTCTTCGTAAGTAAAAAAAAGAAGATTTTTTAAAATTTCTTTTATAATCTTGTAGGTTACTGCTTAATTTTTGGTAAGTAAAATATGTTTTTTTTTATCAAATCCCAAATTTTATTAGGAAGTTGCGGATAGCTGTAGGGCTGTTGGGAGTTGGTGTGATGAGTTGCTTGCTGGAGACTGGAGGTAACCATTCTGTAGAAGCGGCTGTGTCTGTATCTATATGGCTGAGCTGGCTTGAAATGAAGAAGAGAGTCACCAGAGTTCCATATAAAAATACCAACATCTTCTCTACAATTAAATCAACTTTATTTAACGGATTCATTAAACAGAAGAGGAACATAGGAATATAAAACAACAAGGCAAGTTGGTTCGGCAGGCAGGCTCTAGCTATAGACAGAGAATTGAGTTCTGGAGTTCCATCTCGTCCTGTCGCTTCCTGGCAAGAGACAAGAAAATGTTTTTAGCGTTTAGTCTCCACAACGTTTATTCAGGAACTGAATTATATTTTTGCGCTTAATTGTTTGGGCAGAAATGGTTGAAAGCTGAGCATGCGCAGAAGTGTTTGAATTGCCCAATGTATTTTTATGCGAGTTTTAACATGCCTATTTTAGCCAATCAAATTACAACTAATCACTACACAATGGGTTGCATGTGAATACATAAGAAAGTAGGTCTTTGTCATGTAACTGCTACATTATTCCCCTGCTTACACTTTTAGCCGATAAAAACAAGAGATTCTTTATTGGTTGTAGCAGCGCATGAGAATAAAATTAAACGAACATGCAAATTGCAATGATGAATGTTCATTTTCATCTGAAATGATTGTTCTTTGTTCAAAACGAGAAAAAACTTAAGTTCTTTTACTGAAAAGAAGAAAATGTTCTGATAAAAATTAACCAAGCAGAAATGGCATTTTTGAGAGTCCATTGTATTTGGAAAATGTGACTGTTCAAATATACATAGTCTTTCATAATCATTTTGGCTAATGAACATGCCTACCAAAACGTGTGGTTGTGATGTGAGTTGGAAGACATGATTTTGTTGTCTCTTGCGGTTTTGTCTCATTTTGTTCGGGAAAATTGAGTGTAGGTGGAATGTATGCTTCCTGGGTGTTGGTGTCTAAAAATGCTCATTGCAATCTATCAACCGACACAGTCTGTTTGGTTCTCCCAACGTCCAGGATAAGAGATATGTCGTTTTGTGTAAGTACACAATATAGACCGTAATATGGTGGTGTGAGTGGGACCTTCACTGAGTCTTTCCTTATAAACACATGAGTCCATGATGTAATGTTCTTAGGGACAGCTGATTTGTTGCTTTAATGCCAAGGGTTCATCAGCAGCAGACTGTTGAAGTAGCATCTGAGCCTATTAACATAGTGTTCAGTATCAACCACAGAGGAGGAATCTGATGGGGAATCTGATAGGATGAACATATGACTAGGTAATGCTAGTGGGGCTCTGTGCACCAGTTCTGTCAAAACTTGCCACGTTTGTCCATATCTACAACACAATCTCTTTTCGTCTTAGACACCGAAGAGTTCCACTTCCTATCAGCTCAGCCTATATAGTCCAAACCCGAATCAAGAGAGATCACTCTTATCTTCAAAATGGTCAAAGAGAGATAACTAGAGATAACTCTTAATCCACAAGTTCAGTTGTCCCAAATCTTCTTTAATAGCAACGCAGCAATCAAGGAGAAGAATGAGCACACATATACTCAATCCAAGTTGAGGATCAGAGATTGCATGCAAAGCGGCTTTTAATTGTCGATGAAAGCACCTGATCATTCAATTAGAAGCTGGCTGGTAACTGGATTAATACCCAAGATTTTGGACAGTTCTTCGAATAAGCAGGATTCGAACTGCCTACCGCGATCAGTGGAAATTGCTGCCAGGATACCATAACGCAAAATCAATTAAGGCATGTGCCACAGTTTCGGCAGAAATATCGCTAAGTGGCCATTGTGAAAAACGATCAATGCAGGCCAGTAAGCAAAAGTAGCCTTGGCTGACCGGCTTAGGGTTCAACCAAATGGATGTGGTTAAATCGAGCATCAGGGGTACTACAAGTTCTGAGTGGGGCTTGTATATGTCTGCACACTTTAGATTTAACTGGCAGGATAAACAGGAACGAGTCCAGGTAGTGATTTCACGTCTCATATTCGGCCAGAAGAATCTAGCTGAAATATGTTTCACTGTAGCAGAAATTCTGATGTGAGCCAGTCCGTGTCAGGAAGAAAAGACATTTTGTGGTTAGCTTCACGAACGAAGGTCTCACACAAAATCTGTTCATCTACTATAAGAATGGGGATGTACTGGAATTTGCAAGTAGCACATTCTGGAGCTGACAGATTTAAACTATCCAAAGATGGCTGGTTGAAAGCCATTTGACAACGGTTAATGTCCGCAGGTAAAGAAATAGCGCTGATGGGAAGATGAGACAGTAGCGTCTGCAGCAGTGTTCTGTGAACCGTAGATATGCCATATGTCACTGAAGAACTGGGAAATAAAGTTCAAGTTCCTAGCTTCCTGAGGGGAATATTTGTCCGGCTCAGCACGAACATAAGGAGATGATGATTCATGTAAATGGCAAATTCCCGACCTTCCAATGCGTGGCGAAAATGTTTAATAGCTAATTAAATAGCCAAGAGTTCACATCTAAAAATACTATAACGATTTTCTATAGGTGTCAATCGATGAGAAAAGTAGGTCAAAGGTTAAATTTGCTGCTGATGTTGTTGTAAAACTGTGCCGATTGCAGAACTAGATGCACCCATGACAATAGAAAATTACGCATCAGGTATCGGATGTGACAGTAAAGACAAAGTAAAAATATCAAACCTAAACCAGACACCCACCAAGAAACATTTTCGCCTCTGTCCTTGAGGCTCACATTCACAAATATCCGGGGACTTAGAACCAACATTAACGACGTAGAAACCTTTCTCTTGGCAAACTCCCCAGATATCCTAGCACTAAGTGAAATAAATCTTCATTCCTCAATCTCCTCTCACCACTTTGATGTGACTGATTAACTCCCACTCTACAGTAAAAACTATGACAAACATATGCACGGGCTAGGAGTTTATGTTCGGAACACCCTCCCCTTGACTAGAGAACATAGGCTAGAATCAGATGCCCAAGCCTACATGTGCTTTAGATTGACTTTACATCACAGCATTAGCTACTTATATTTCTTATACAGTTCTCCTTCGATCCAGGACTACCCTGCTTAACTCTGGCTCTGAAAACATAGATACAGCACTCTCACTTGACTCGAATATCCAAATTTATGTATTTGGGGATTTTAATGCACACCACTGTGATGGGCTGGGGTTCTCCAGCTTTACTGACGCAGCTAGTAACTCTGCATATAATTTCTCCTTAGCTCCCTCCCTCTCAAAGACTGTCACTTTCCCGACCCACCTCCCTGATTGTGTGGACCAGCAAGCCTCACTTCTTGACCTGTTCTTGAGCTCATTGCCTGAGGCTTGTGTGACGAATGCCAATAACCCGCTCGGAAATGGTGATCACATTGTGCTAATGATTGATATCACCCTAAAAACTGCCCCAAAGCTGATGAGCCGTTGCTCAAAACGACGAGATACTACGAGCAGGCTGATTTTGATTTCATCAGAGATCACATCAGCGATGCTCCATGGAGTGAAACCTTTTCATTCTCTGCTTATCAGTGCACAAATGAGTTAACCGAATGAGTCAAAGCTGGCATTGAAGCATATGTCCCCATGCGAAAATTCTTCAGCAAACCCCACTCTCCTCAATGGTTTACCTCGGAATGTGCAGCTGCTATTGCACTGAGGCAGCAAGCATTCCCACAATTCGGTCGCCCTAAGTCAGCTGCGAATAGACAGAAATTTATAGAGTCAAGAAATAATTGTAAAGTAGTGATAGGTGAAGCAAAGAGAAGGTATATAGAGATAACCAGAAAATGCATTCAGTCATAGAAATTAGGTACTCGCGATTTCTGGAAAGTCTACAATAGTGTGGTGAACAATGGACAATCAACAATTCCCCCACTATCAAGCCATAATAATGTTGTTTGCATGGCAACTGATAAGGCTGAACTACTTGCCCAACATTTCGCCTTAAACTCCACGTTGAACTCAGCAAACCACCCCTCTCTAAATTCCCATTGCAAACCGAAGTCACGCTTGAAAACCTGGTCATCACCCCATCTCAGGTCATGGACATCATAAAAAACCTTGACACCTCCAAAGCGTGTGGGCCTAATCTTATACCAGTAATAGTAATAAAAAATGCTCTGCTGAACTGGCCCCTGCCCTCTCCAAACTCTACAACAAATGCCTTGCTGAATCTTGCTACCCTGATAGCTGGAAAATTGCCTCTGTGGTACCAGTCTTCAAGAATTCTGGAGATAGAACTGATCCTCAGATATATCGCCCCATCAGTCTACTCCTGATCTTTGCTAAAATCTTTGAATCCTTAATCCATCAAACGATAGTCCGGCACCTTGTTAATACTAAACTTTTTTTTGACCATCAGTATGAATTCAGGCAAGCACGATCTACTGCAGTTATCCTAATGGTCATCTCTGAACGTATATATCATACACTGGACAAGGCAGGTGAAGCTAGGGCAGTAACGCTTGATATATCCAAAGCCTTTGACAAGGTCTGGCATAAAGGGCTTCTCCTAAAAATTCACTCATATGGTATTACTGAACGAATATTTAATATAATTAGATCCTTTCTAACCAAAAGAAAGATCCAGGTTGTTCTCGATGGCCGTTCATCCAAACAACATGACATAAATGCAGGTGTACCCCAGGGATCTATCCCTGGACCTCTACTGTTCCTGATTTTCATAAACGACCTCTCTGAAGACATTGAGTCTGAGATGAGTATATTTTCTGACGACACTGTGCACTACTCTCGTCATGTAGGTAAAACAGATGTGCACATATCCGAGGAAATGACCTCCAGTCTGTAGTGGAATGGGGTTATAAATGAATGGTAACATTTAATGCCGCAAAGACAAAGCTCCTTTCCTTCAATAACTACAAGAAACCTCTTCAACCACCAATGTTCAAACTCCTCGGCCTAACATTCACAGGTAGCATGAATTGGAACACTTACATTGAAGACATTGCCAAGGCTGCTGCAAGGAAGGTGGGCTGCCTCTACCGTACTAGTAAACTCCTCACACCTGACATTATTCTGTATCTTTACAAAGCCACCATCTGCCCATGCATAGAGTATTGTCGGCACATCTGGGCTGGTGCATCATCCACTAGTCTCTCCCTTTTAGACAAGGTCCAAAAAAGAGTCGGTTTGGTGTGAATAAAAGTAAAAAATAAATAAAATAAAATAAGTGGATTTGTGATAAGATTTTTCTTGGTAGATGTCACAGAATCCTGGAATGCACTTAGTAATAGATTTAGCTGCTTCTACTCTGGAGCGATATCATGGGCGGCGAAGTGCGCCTCAGTTTCTGAAAACCACACGCAGACATCACTGGCGAAAGCTAAGATCAAACCGCTGCTCATTTTCATTAGGAATGAATACAATTCCAATAAGCAGTTGACAAAAAGGGGATGCTTGAACAAGATGAAGAGTTTGTTAAATGAATAAATTGATGTATTAATGGAAGACACGAATATTAAAAGAGACAGATTCTCCTTAAGAGGAGAATGAAATAAGTAACAAAATTTGGGAAATATTTGTAAAATATTGTGTCTTCATTTCCTTTAGGAAACACACCGAAGAAAAATCAAAATCATCACTTGACGAGACAGGGAAATTCAGAATGAAACAGAAGCAGTGTGTACAACTACTTACATGACCAGTGATGAAAAGAACACAATGAAATATTCAGCTCAAAATTTATTCACTTATCAATGTATGCGGCAAAGTCAAAAATAAAATTTTATTTTATTGTTTGGGATTCTTGGAAAGAAAAAAAAATGATTTACTAAGCTGAGAGGCAGAAAAATATTTATTCTAACATGGCAGAATTTGGGCGCCAAAAGCTTTCAAAGCAGCCATATTTGTTTACCGACATGGTGTGAAAATATTAAAATTGGCGGACATGTTTTTTTTATATATTTTTTTTTTACTAACGAGTCATCACTTATCAAGATCCAAAGGCCACTCGAGGACAAAGGTTAATAGCTTGTGTCAGGTGAATGGTGAGACAAACACCTTGAGGATTGCAGACCATGATTGGATCTGGGCTGAATTTAATCACTTAATGGGACGGCTCAACAAGAATTTATTAACATTGGACTTGAAAACGACCATGCTGTAGTCAACTAGGAAGCAGTCCCGTGGTATCGCATTCCACAGACGGACAGTTCTTGGAAGGAAAGAAACCCTGTTCATGGAAGTTCATTTAGTTTTAGGTACACAGAGACCAAAAGGAAAATTCTGTACAGTGGTTGTAGTTAGACGAGTTTTTGCTGTGGCTGTTTTACAGAGATGGAGCTCAGTCGAGCACCTACGATGAAAATAACGATAGAGTAAGGAAAGACTAGCAATGTCTCTTCTGAACAGATGTAAGATCTCAATTCCAACCAACATCAATGGACTAGAAGTAATCTTCTCAGCATCTGATAATTCCACCCTTTGCGATCAGGGCCGTTTACCCCCTGTATTTCCCCATATGACTGAAAACACTTTGAGCAACATCCATATATCTTTTAGCATTTAGTCTCTCTCCACAGCATTTGTTCAGGAACTGAATTATATTTTAGTGCGGTTGAAATGGCTGAAAGCTGAGCATGCACAGAAGTGTTCGAATTGCCCAATGTATTTCTGCATTAGTTTTAACATGACTATTTTAGCCAACTGAACCACAACTAATCACTACGCAAGAGATTGCGTATAAATACAAAAGAAAGTAGGTCTTCGTCATGTAACTGCTACATACCTTTGGATGTATTTAAATAATAATGACACAGATAAAAATGGCACATAGGAAAATATAGATGAAAATCTTACAATGAGTTTATCAAAATCTAGGATACAATGCATAAAGGGAAAACATTAAAAAGTTTGTCAAAGTAAAAAGAAAATTATATCTACATTTAAAGTAAATTTTTTAACTCTAACCCTCCTCTAACCTTAACTCCTAAACTTAATTTTTTGTAAATTCGCCACTATTATTATTTATTATACTTTTCCATAACTTGTATAGCCAACAAGTAATATATAATAAAACACATACAACTAAAACTAGTCAGGCGCATAATTAGGATCGCCTAAGAAAAAGGTTGGAAAGTGGTGCTTTATGTTCTTGCTTTGTACCATTTTTTTCTTATTTACTCACTTGTGCCATTTTTACGCTTGCCCATTTTTTCTGTGTCATTTTTACTGTCCACCACATTTTAATACCTTACTCGATGACCATTAAAAATCTTTGAGAAAATTGAATTACATAAATTAAAATTATCAACCTCAATACTTAGCGTTTAATTAAATAAAAATTGTAAATGTTTATTTGGCTGCAATTTTCAATAAAAACAACTTTATGGTAAAGAGACATATTCAAAACTAACTGTACCTACCCACGACCATCGTAATATAAGCAGGCCAGAGCACTGGAAAATTACGTCATGCTCTAAAGTAACAAACGAAATCTATTGAACAGTCAGACTATGGGTATTTTGACCCCTCCCTTCACTTAAAAGATTATCAAAATTCAGAAAAGCAACCAATTTTAATGAAAATTTCAGTATTTATTAATTAACGATCATGGAATATAATTAACCCATTACTTTATTAGAAATCGTAGTGCAAATGTATTATTTCGTATAATGTGTGTAGGCTAGACAGCAAACATTAAATTAATACATGATAATAAAATGGTGTTGTCATAAATTTTTGAATTTTTAAAACATGAAAGTTTTTCTTTGAAAAATAATTTATCTGATTTATACTTAAATAACTTAATTCTTTCCGAATTATTTTTAATGGTTGAATTGATTGTTATGATAACCTGGTCTACATCAAATGAAAAGACTAGTATCAGTTATGCTGTACTGAAGTATCTCTTGGTTTATCAGCACAAGAAGAAGACAAACCCCTATTCTTAGGCAGTTTTATTCTTTATATGAACATTTCATCATCATTAGTTCTAACTGAATAATTTGATAAGAGTTGATCTTATTTCCGAAAAAAATAAATGAGGTTTCTTGATTTTATTCAACTTAAAAATAAATTAAACATGAAAAGTAAATCAAACAGTAAAGTAACACAAAATCAATAATTCTAAATAATTAATTAATAGAACATTTATTGAAATAAATTAAAATGTGTGTGTTTTTTTTGTTTTGTGTTTGTAAAAGGAATAGTAAAAATGTGTAATAAATTAAAACAGTCATGTTTTTTTGCAGGGGTGGGGGGCTCAAACGGACAGTTTATTTACAATATATTATAATTTGAATATCTTGCTAATTTCGTTGCATTTTCACACACATTTTGGATGAAACTTATTAATTAGTCTTAAATTGTATTTTTTTATCCCAACATAAAATTCTAATTTACTTTTTTAGACTTGAAAATCGAACTTTAAGGCAATGCAGCCATGTTGTAATTTTCTTATTTTCTTTTGCGCTTGACATCTATAAATAAGGAAATACGTTTGAAAAAAGGAACAAGTTAACAATGATTTCCAAGTGAATAAATAATCTTTAGTAGGCTAGCCGTGTTCTTGGCAGGGGAATAAACTCACAATACTAGGAACAAGTTAACAATGATTTCCAAGTGAATGAATAATCCTATGGACGTGAGTCTGCTCGCTCTGATTACTTGCTAAAAACAGATGGACACATGCACGTTAGTGCCGTCGGCACTTTCGGTCCTCATTGGTAGTGGTTCGTACTACCCACCACCAATGACGTAATCAGAAAAACTCGACTCAATTAACTGGCCTGAATTATTACGATGGTCGTGACTACCTAGCGTTTGCCGGGAGTCTTTTTATTTCATTTTCGCCTTTTTTTTAAAAATTGTTTTATTATTTTAATTATTTTTTACTTTTTTGTTAATTAAATTTAATTATTACGGTATCTTTTGGTTATTAAATTATTATTTGAATCAAATTGTTATAGAACTATAACTAATTTTGTTAAGGTAATGTTGTTTTAATCCATATTTGTTAACTTAAAAAAACTTTCAATCTTTTAATTAAATAAGGAATTATTAAGTATTTTACAGCCAGTTTAAATGAATTCGACAGTTTAAATGCTTCCAAATTCTTTCCAAATTTCGAAGTAACGAAATAATTGATTTTTTTTCGACCATTAACAAAAAGATTAAAATGGCTAACTTGTTTAGGAAAGAACGGAAATGCATTCTGATGCATTTAATTGCGTGCTTAAATTATTTTTTTATTCGTTTTAATATTTTACGCTATTGCACTTTTGGAAAATTTATTTGCGCAAAAAAAAGGTTTTTTATTTCACTAAATTACGTAATATATAGATAAAATAGAGCTGGTTGGTAAGTGGTCGTGGACTCATATCGAACTCGGTACCAACGGGTTAAAAAAATTAGTCAGTCAAAGAGAGGCGGTTTAATTGTAAGTACTTTCATTAGTGAAAGTGTTGTTTTTTTCTTTTGTAAATATTTTCTGTCATAGTATTTTTATTTATTCATTTATTTTTGGGGTGATTCCTGTGTAGGAAAAATTAATTTACCTGTGAAAGAGAAAAAAAAAGGGGGAAAAAATGGTTTCGAGCTTTTGTTAAAAAGGCGACAGAGAGTTGTCTGCCCTTAGTTTCTCGCATCGACGGAAGAGGCGCCGCCAGTCAAGTTAGCAGATATCCAACATGGCAGCTACCAGGAGGTTGTACAAGGTAAGCCGTTTTTCCCACCCATTTAATCTCCATTTTCATCGCCCATGCCGTTCGAAAGTGGCTAGGAAATCTACTCAAAGCCACTGCAACCATTAAATATATATTTTTTCTCTCTAGCAAGATGAGTGAAAGTAAAAAAAAAAAGAAGACCAGCCAGCGTCGATTGTCGCCCATCTCTTCTTTTTTATTGATGTGACTTAAAAATTTTTTTCTTTTTTGCTTAGCTTCTTTTTTTTTTTTATAAAATTATTTTACGCTATTTCTATTTGTTTTTCTCTTAAAACTTGTTAAAAGTTAATTTTAAAATAATGGTTTGAAATGGTATTCTATGTGTATTCCGTATTTCTAAATGTTTCCTCTTTAAATCTAGCCAAACGACCGAACCTTAAAAAAATCCATTTTGTATGATTCATGAAATAATCCCCCATTTCGTGTCCAGAAAGACTGGTTAAAAATTAAAATTAATTTTGTTTTAAAGTCTTTAAAGTAATTGTACTATTTTAATTAAATTAAATATTAAAATTATTTATTAATAATATTAGAAATAAAAACGATTCTTTGCTTGAAGTAAAAATTGCAACACCCCCTTTTTTTTTCTTTTACAAACCTGAAAAATATATTAAAGTAAAACTAAATCGAAGAAAAAGTCAATTGACTTAAAAAAAAATTTTTTCTTGTAATAAAAAAAAATTCAGTAATTTTAATTTTATTTGTAAAAAAAAAAATTTTTTTAAATTATTTTTTAAATGTTAAAAAAAATTAAAGGCGAATTATTTATTTATTAAAAAAAATACAAAGTTTAATTTTAATTTATTTATATTTATAACGCATCAGAAGAAGAAAAATATTAAAGACTGGTCAAAATTACAAGTCTGTTTTTACTTGTAAAAACTATTTAAAGAGAAATATATTTTTTTCGCTTTAAATTTTTATATGCAAATTTAATTTTAATCTTTGGTCAGTTAAGAATAAAAAAAATCTTCCACATAAAAATGGCAAATTTAAAGTTAAAATAAAAAAAATCTAATGAAATAGTTTTAATTTCCGAACGAGTTCAGAAATTATTTCTAGAAAATTCTAATTCGCATTCTAATTACTTCTCTTCTCGATTTATCCTCAACTTTACTTTTTATTTACTTTTAGTTTTTTTTTTAAATAATCTAATCAAATTAATTTGAAATTATTAAACATTTAAATTTTATATTTACTGCCGATAATTGTTCCAAACATTTCGATTTGTATGAATAATTTCTAACTTGTTACAAGAAATCGCATTCGTGTAATTTGTATATATTTAATGGTTTGCTTAAGTCTAAAATTTAACTTTAATAGTAAATTTCAAATTAAAATATTTTCAAACGTTTTTTTTTTTTCATTCTAATTTACTTCTACATTAATAAAACATTTTATAAGTCTCTTAACACGAGCCAACAACAAAAATGGTGGAAAAAAATGCAACGAATAAATTTTACCAAAAGCAAAACCGGTTACTCTTCTACCTGGATAAGTTTATGTCTTAACTTATTTAAAAGCATTTTTGACGTACCAGAAGAAGCGACCCATAGTCAGCATGCCACTATTCCGAATTTACAACAGCAAGCCGCAATCAATTGTCTCTCCGGTCATAATTTTTAAAAAGTCAATCTTTTCATGTAAAACTTTATAATAAAAGCTTGCTGAAAGGAAAAGTTTTGTATTTTTATTTAGAATTTTTTTTCCCCCTCGAAACATTGAATTATGAATTTTTCTACTGAGAATGGATTATTTTAAATATATGCGATCCGCATATATTTAAAAAATCCATTCTTAATTTATAATTTTCATTAAAAAAAAAATACCAACCAATTATAAAGTTTTACATTAAAAAGATTTTGACTTTTTAAAAATTGATCGGAGTTTGAACGAAAAACAAGATAAAAATTAAACAAAATACTGGTAGAAACACATCTAATAAATGTCACCAATCGTGCGAAAATGTAATGGTCTACCAGTATTTTGTTTAATTTTTGATTTTTGACCAATTTTCAATGCTCTTCGGGCAGGGTTTCTAGGCGATCATTTTGTTTTTCGGGTGCTTATCCAGAATTATCGAGACGGGGGGGGGGATAAGACAAATTGAGAAATATCTGTATGATTTACGTGACAGAATGAATATATCGTATACAAAAATCACGTAAAGTAATCAAGTAGTTATTATTTTATAAAAGAAAACTAAATTTTATCGATAAACGCGTAATGTTGATATCTCGGCTGCATTATTGGTCATATTCAAGTGAGCTAAGGGAGATAACACCCAACATTCCAGACTTTATTTATCTAGTTTGACTGAGCAATATGGCGCTGATATTTCCCTCTTATTCGTTTTTCTTTTAAAAACTACTTTATTAATTTACGTGATTTCTGGTATCGGATATATTCATTCCGTGACAGGAACATCAGATATTTCTGTTTGTTTTATTTTATCGAATGTCTCGGTAATTCTAGATAAGCACCGTTTTTTGTTTAACAGACGTGACACTCGGTTTATTTTTACAAAAAGCTTTAAAATAAATTAAGACAAATAAACTCATCCAGGTAGGTAGAAGGGTAATTTATCTTGCTTTTGGTAACATTTTATTGTTGCTTTTTTGTTTGTTTTTGTTATCTCTTGTTAAAAATGCCTAATTTTTCTATACATTTCACAAGGACACCGATTTTTATGGTCTCTATTTTCCTTCCCAGGAGGGCAGTTCGACACTATAGTGGGGCGGTTAGTGGAAAAATAATGCATTTGATGATACAATCACCAACATTGGCATGATGACTCCATAAGGTATACTAAAACATGTCTTACTAGACACATCAAAATACAAGATGGCCACCATTAGGAGCTTGCGATAGCCATATTCCTTATAAATTGGTATCTATTCAACCGATTGTAGTGCTGTTGGTGTCAAATTGTATGTTTTGGGGCATGCTGAATTCATTTGACACCCGAGAAAGCATTTGAACACCATATATGACTATTAATAAAAAATAAACCAAAAATTACAACAGCAAAACACATTCTAAATTAATGGACTGAATGATTATAGTCTGACTTAGTTGAACATGACATTAACGCTAAAAGAATAATGCACAAATTATTCACAATCTTCTGTCAAATGTTTGACAATTAAACTCTGTTCACTATGACGCTACTGATCACAAACACAGCTGCACAGAGCGGTACAAGAAAGTCTGGCGCAGAAACATTTGCACCTCTTGAGGCAGTCTTTCTTGTAACCTCATTTGGTTAATTCCTGGCAGCTAATGGTGGAAGGGTTGTCCAATGTATCTTCCACACCTTTTCACTTTGAATCAAACCCCAGTCGGCAAGAATGCTGGTTTCTGGATTTAGGGCAGTCGTCACCCCCATATGACTCCACCCTGGTAAGCAACCTCTGGTTGGTGGAATCGCATCGTAAGTCCTCTGCTTGCGGACAGAGATCTCGCCTCGTTGACACAGCTGGCCGCACTGAAGCAGTTGTACATTAGGACAACAAAATTCTCCAGTTTTTGCAGGTCGTCACCTGAAGCTTTCATGGTGTTTTCATTGGAACTACTGGCGACCATGTTATGTTTGAAGAAAACTTCATTCTTTATGGGGTAGAAGAATGAGCTTGTATCGTCACTCTCCAGGTCATCCGCAAATGACTTGAATTGTTTTCCTCTCTTGGTGTGTTCCAACAAGCCCTGCTAACCTTGGATCTGCAATGGTCGTTGTGTCTAGAACCAGTAGATCTGCTGTTTCTTCTTGGAAAGGGTTGCCCATCTCCTTCAGGACTCTTTGCAGCACCCCGATCTTCTCCACGAATGTCCTCTGGGTACTTGGATTTTGGTGGTGGATGCCTTCTTCAGACATGACATTGTCTCATAGCCAGCAACTAGACAGCTCACTTCTGGTTCAGCTACCATCCATCTTGTCAGTCCAACAGCTCCACCATCGCCTTTGATGACTGCATTGTTTTGTTGATGAGCTTCATCTATCGCCAAGGCAGAAAATTCTCGTTTTGACTTATAAATGAAGTTACCCTTGTGAAACTCCCTGGCAACATCTGGGTGATTTTAATTAAGGGACATCATGTCCTGTCAATGAATTGTGAACCATCTGGCATAGTTCATGTTGTTTACAAAGAATTTTGAAATCAACTCCATCAGGGCTTCTCGGTAGAGTTCCAAGTCTCCTTCTCTAAATGAACGGATTAGGAGAAATATGGTAAGCTCCATATCTAGCACCATATTCTGGAACTGTGGACTGTCACTCCTTTGCTTCTGAATATCCTGGCTTCAAAGGACATAGTTACCTGATACCCCGCAATCGAAACAATAGTCACAGTGAGATTCCTTCATCGGTGTGTGCATGCTGTGATCTGATGGGCAAATCTTGTCCTTGTGACACTTGACACGGTCGGTAATGACTCTGCTGTACTGGATGACCCCACCCCTGCTTCAGCAATAGCACTGATCCAGCCACTGCCTTCTAGGTTGGTTCCTAATGACATCAGTGCTGCCATCTCTGTAGTCCCCACAAACTTGTTCTCACTATACTCTTCTGGCCACTGTCACTGGATTTTGCTTAGCAAAAGAAGAGTGGTTGGTTAGCAGCTATAACTGGGGTTTGTCCTTGTTTTAGAAAAGGCACTGTTTCAAATCTTATCCATGCAGTGCTTTGTTGGCCATTGGGTGGACCTGCTCGTGAATGAAAAGCATCAGTAAGGTAATGGTCACTTCAAATGGCTTGCTCCTGCTCTGTGCTGCATGAGACTTGGGTGTTGGAAACCTACGGCTTCTAACTGTAGGAGGATTAGGATTTTGTGATGTAAGCTGTTCAAACGCTTGTGTAATTCTCAGGAAGCTCTATGACTTCACTCATATCTGTATTGAGTGTCAGTGGTTTGCGTTCGCCAGGATAGTCAAATCTTTGGCGGTGAAAGAGGGACGTACTAGTGCCATGGAAGGAAGAGTGATTTATTAATTTAGTATGTGTGATGTTGTAATTTTTGGTTTATTTTATTAAGTCATCTAAGTGGTGCTCAAATGCTTTCTCGAGTGTCAAATGAATTCGGTATGCCCCCTCAAAATACAATTTGACACCAAGATCACTACAATCGGTTGAATAGATAACGATATTCCTTGTAAATTGGTATCACGAGCTCCTAATGGTGGCCATCTTTGATTTTGATGTGTCTAGTCGGACAGATGTTTTAGTATACCTTATGGAGTCATCATGTCAATTTTGGTGCTTGTGTCATCAAATACATGATTTTTCTACTAGCCGCCCTAATACTAGATCAATTTTTAAAGTGGAGAACATTCAGCTTCCTCAAAAATGGGGTACTCTGGATTGGAACAAAAGTAAAAATTGCCTCAGTCTAGAAGGATTTCAAACTGCACCTTGATCTCAGTCCTAAGGAAATTTTGTTATTGTAGATAAATTCTCCACTAAATCACCTCTTCCAAAAAATAAGATTCTTTTTAGGCGATTATGTGTGAACACCCTGAAAGATTTATCAGAAAGAAAAACAAATTTCAGAGTTTGGAGTAGGGTGTCAGTTTCGCATATAAATTTAACGTGTACAATGATTCATTTTCCAGCCATTCTCTCGTTTTAGGGCAGGTGACCATTTTTCCTATTGCAGGTGAATTCTGTGCATTTTTTTTTTTTTTCATTTTAGTCTGAAAACCTAATATCTCATTGTGACCTTTGTGTTTCTCGTCTCCAAGTAACTTACACATTTTATTTACTAATCGAGGTGAACGGATCTGTGAAGGGTTCCACCATTGATCTGCTGGCAGTTAAGAATTCACCTCTCTCGTGTTGGGTCTGTTAGTTTGAGACCCAAAACTGTCAATCTCATAGTCAGTTTGGGGACATGTGATAAAATAAACACAAAGGTCGTCTTTGTTGGGGTGGGAGACTGTTCCCTCTGGTGGCAATGGTTACAAATTGAATGGGCTTTGGCAACTTACCACTCTCGTGCTGGGTAAGGTAGTTTTTAGTGTAAATAAGACTGTCGCAGTCCTTGATGAGATTCTAAACAAGTTCACCAACAGTTGAAAGAAAAGTCACACGAACTAACAATACCTGAAGAAAAACTACTTGAAATAATTAAATCCTTAAAAAATCTCATTCATCTGAAATAAACTTTTAAAAACTTATAAATCTTAATCTGTTGAGTTGATAATAAAAACGTGCTTTTCGCCGCCCCCCGCCCCCATCACTTTAAAGTTGTGAAAAGTAAGCCCAAACCAGGATTAAAATAAATTATGGGAAACAAGAAATAACTCTAAAAATTAAAATCTGTACTTATGCACTTTACCGACTAGACTGAAATAATAACATGTGTGGTGGTGGTGGTATTAACTATTCTGTACTTTCACCTGACAATTTAATACCGTAAAAATTGAATTCAACTTGAAAATCCTATCTAAAAAAAATAGCATGGTCCGTAAACTGCATAAGCACCTTAAAATCAAATACAATAACGTAAAATAAAACGAAATTTTAGAAATCCTAGTTAAAATACGAAATTGAATCCACCAGAAAACATTTCATTTTCATTGTAAACAAGTCAGCCATTTTAATCTTTAAAAAAAATGAATTACCTTCTGAATCTTTCGAATTCGGAAGCCTTTAAACTGGCTTTAACATTAAATGTATTGAAAGTTATTTACATGCAGTATTTTTATAGATTTCTAATTTTATAACAATTTTGTTCAATTAATTTAATGAACAAACTATACCGTAATAAATTAACTTAAAAAAAAAAAAGAGCTAAAGCAAGACTCCCGGGTAACGCCAGTTCGTTACAATTGGTTCTTGTCTTTTATTCTTTTCCTATATTTAATAAAATCTTATTGGATTCAATCTTTGTTTGTGAAGAAAATGTATCTAAAAGTGGAACTCTTCTGCGAAAAGCTTAAAACGACCACCTTTTCCCGTTCACGTTGGTCACATAAAGGGGGATTGCTTTTAAATAGATTTGTTATAATAAAATGAACACCGATTAAAGTCACTATCTTTAAACCTACATTTTTTAACTGTCGACGAACAATTTTTTTCTCTTCCCTTTGTATTACAACTCAAATGTTAATCTGAAATATTTCGATAAAATGTCGATTTCTTTGTGGCGTCTTTTTCGAAATTATTTATTCCGTATTTACAGTTCATTTTCTTTTTAAAAAGATGGAGAAAAAATGACTTTTTTACAAACACGCCATAATTAGATCTATTGTCACTATCGGTATATAATTATATTACAGCTTTGTTTTAATAAAAAAATAAAATAAAGTATCAGTATCCTCGCCCTCTCTCCTCGGGGAGAGGATAATAATTTTTCGCTATCAGCTGCTGTAAAATGTGCGATCATCTCGTTCTTCATTTTTAGTATTTAATTGTAACACGAAAAGCTGTGCATGGGGCATCGGATGAATGGTGATCGATTTGTTTGGCTCAAGAAAAATAAATGCTGTTTATTTTTAGAAGTTATTCCTGGGAGGAGGGTTAGTGTGATTCGTGTTTGATCGACCTGCGCCATTGGAGGAGGAGGAGGGGGTGCACATGCTGCAAAATATCGACACGAAATAATAATGCATGCATGCAAATTGGTCATCACAACATCAGTGTTAATTTGAAATGGCTTTTTGGCTTTTGTGTCGGTTTTTATTGTATTTAAATAAATGTGACAAACCCACTCGCTAGCCGTCGCGTCACAATAATTGGTGCAGTGTGTAATTTTGAAATGAATATACCGGAGAGGGGGGGGGGGATAATTTTTTAATTTTGTTTGCGGATTTGTTTATAATAAGCCCCCCCCTCCATGTTTGGTGCATCAGTAATAAATAAAATAGGAGATTGTATTGTTCTATTTAAGTGCATTCTCAATAACATACGAATGGGATTTAACATTATTCAACGAATACGTTAATAGCGTCAGCCAACTTTTCCTTTCTCTCCCTCAACGTCTCTCTCTCTCTCTCAACGTCTCCATATTTCCTTTAATCCGTACAATTTTGAATTCTCATTTTTATACATTTCCCCGTTTTACTGCAAATGCAACAAAATCCAGACTTAATATTTAAATTACGGCAGCACAAAACGCCCATTATTATTGTGACGGCTTCGTGAATCGCTGCGTTTCGCGTTGCCGTAGTTTAGACAAACATGGCGACACTCATGTAATAGCACAGATTAAAATAAAACCTTATCGAAATACAGCGATTCTGACTCGCTATGTTGGAGTTCACATGTCAAAAGTTAGTTTTTATGTTGGGGCTGATTTTAAAGAAATGCCGTTATTTTCATTAAAAAAAAAACTGAATAGACTTAATGTAAAGACCCTCGAAGCGAATGTGATGATCGTTGATCAGACTTTGGGTTTGAATCGAAAACCGATTTCAATATTGATTTGTAAGCTTAAGGGGTACTGCGGCGAGGATGGTGCGTACATTTGAATCCGAAGAACCCATATCTAAATTAGTTTTGATATTTACGGGGAAATGAAGGAGACAATTGTTTAAGAACTACTGCATAAAACCGTTTCAGTAATCGTTACTATGGCGACATACTGTATCTTAAAGGAAGTACAGTTTATTTTGGTTTACTTCATTTGTGACCTATCTGCGTTAAAAATTGTATTTAATAGAAACATTTAAGTCCCGTAATTATTGGTTGTGAGTAAAGCTTAAAATGCTTATAACTTCTATTAAATATACTTCTTTTTTAACATAAATAGGTCACAAATGAGTACGTAAACCAAACATTGTTGACTAATTTCTCAACTGTATTTCCTTTGTGTCGCCAACAGTAACGTTTACCTTTATTAATTGAACTTAAATTTGAAATGCAATTGGTTTCTGAATTTTTAGACATAAGGATCAATAGGGGCCGCCAAAGCATCAGTGACATCATCAGTTTGTGCGTACATTACTTGAATAATTGTTTTCATTTCATTGTTTTTAAATCTCCCAATTTATATTTATAAGTTGAAAAAGTTTATGTAAATTATCGAATTGGGGGGAAAATACCCATCTTTTATCTCAAGAAATAAGTACAAAAATCCTTTTTTGTACGCCGGGGGGGGGGGGGGGGGTTCTTATCTAACATACATTCCTATGTTAAGTACCTATGGATGGTCAGAAGTGAGAAAATACTGTTTTTGTTCATTATGTTCCTATTTACTTGCCTCCCCCACGAATACAAAGTTAGACACAAGGTCGGTTTTTAATGTGGGGAAATCCAGCTCCCCATAAAGAGGCACTCTGAATTTGAACAAAAATTGTCTCAATCTAGGACTTCTTCACTGACCGAGGACAGAATAGTCAAAGTGCAGCACCAGAACAGATACATTTTGTTTCTAGTCAAAATTATCGGTTTTCAATGATTTTTTTTATGTGATAATTTAAGAAAAAAATTCCTGAATTGATGTTATGTTATGGAATTTCTGAAGAAAAAAATTCTTTATTAAAAATTGTTATTGATGCGTGTTACCATACCTTTCTCATGGCCATAATTAATGCTAGGAAACGCTAGTTACCAATCACAAATAAAACATTTACAATAAAAAAAATTATGAAATCGTGGTCGATGCAAGTAGTTTACGATTGATAAGACCCAAGTTTTGTATTATATTAAAATATTTTGAAAAATTGAACCTTTTTTTTTCTTTCAAAATCTGTGCGTACAATGAACATAACTAATATCATTTTAATTCATTTAAATCTCTTTAAAAAAAATTATTTTTAATGTTTTTTTCTTTGTAATTCAACAAATTATGGTATATCTGTTGAATTGTAAAGAAAAGAACTTTCTCAAAAGTAAGAGATTTTAATGATTTCAAGTGATTCCATCCTTCGAAATGTTCAGTTTTAAACGTCGATTTTGAAAATGAGTGTTCCCAATTTGTCAAAATATTTTAATATAATATAAACATGACTATTGCCAATTGTAAAATATTGAAATTGACGGCGATTTCAAAATTTGTGATTGTAAAAACGACTTTTATTAGTAGCCAATAGCGTTGTTTTGGGGGGGGGGGGGTTACCGCCGTTTTGACAAAGTATGGGAGCCTTTAACTTCCTGCATAAATGTTAGCCGTTGGAATTCACATCTTCGACAAATTACTTCCGTCCGTGTCACTGTTAGCTTCCGTTTTTTTTTGTTTTTTTTTCAGTATATTCTTTACACTAAAAAAACGTATTTCTTCAAACGTTACATCCATTATTCATTTGGGTACTACTGATACAGCTGGACAAAAAAAACCTTAAAAATCGTGACACGAAACGTATTTAGTAAATACGTTTCACTATCGCTTTTTGTCATCCGTAGTTATTGAAAAATCCATCCACAATGTTCGTTTTGGTGTATAATCATCCCCCCCCCCCCGGAAAAAAGTTGTTTTTGTTTTTGAATTTTACTTATTTCTCCAGGTAAAGGTAAGTATTTCTCCCCAGTTCGATAATTTAATCTCGTCTTTAAATAAATCTGACTTAAAAAAAGAAACAACTTTCTATAAATAAAACTTTATTTTTGGGAGATTTAAAAACAAATGAAAATATCTAAAATTGAATCTACGTATACTTTTCAAAGTAATCACAGAGTGATGACGTGGCACTATTTTGTGCTTGCCTTGGGAGGTCCCTAAGGATCAAATTGCATGGCATTTCTATTCTAGTGACTAAAATTCAAATTTTTCAAACCGCTAAATAGAAATTAAAAAATATAAATAAATTAAATTAAAGTTTTTTTTATTTCGTGTCATAAAAAATGGTTGTCAACGTCTACATTTTGAAGTGGGGGGGGGGGCTAATATTTAATATTTTTGTTCTTTGTTGAAATGTGATTCGGTTCAGTTTCCTCTTCGTGGTGATGTCGCATCAACTCTAGTAGTTAAGCCTATTTCGAACTCAATCTTTAAGTTTCATTTCGTATTGATTAAAAAATTTGTTTAAAGTAGACTAGTTTCTATTTTACAAAATTTGAGGGGTGAACGTTCAGGTTTAATTTGCAAACGAAACTGAATCCATTTTTCTTTGAGCAATCGAATTTCCCCATCTTCTGATTTTGTGCTATTTTAAACGAACCCATGCGTGAGACTTTCGTTTCAGTTTTGAATAATTCAAGAAGTATTTTCAAAGGTCTTTTCAAATTTAGAATTATCTACTTTGTTTTAATTGCAAGATTTTGACTTTTTTCTGAAATAAGGTGACCGGTTCATTTTAATTGGTTAGACATTGCTCCATGATTATTTGTATTTAAAAAATTCTCGGTTAAAATATTTTCTTGGTCTGATGAAATGAAGAAAAAATTACATAAATTTTCATTTTAGATCAACTGGTAAACGATGAAAACAGTAAGAACCGCCGGTTTCTCTATAAACTACATATGTAAATGAGAATGTTATATCTTATAATTTGAACCTTTACCTCATCCAGGTGAACATTAACCTCATCCAGGTGAACATTAAAATCTTACCATGTTGATTAATAAATCTCATTTGCTTTTAAGCTGGATTTTAATTTGATATTCAATTTTGATCCACTAAATTAAATGTGACCTATTCAGATTTTTCATTAACTATGAATTTTGAACAGGATCAAAGCTAATGAGTAATTTAGTTTTTTGAGTAATGTCTTTTGGCAGCCAGTTTCATCGCTTGTATTTTGTCTTCCACCATTGCACCAAACAACTTTCACTTCCATTAGTTAAAAAAGTATACAATTTAAAAAATATATATTTCAATATTTTCATATCTAACTTTTACACCTTATCTTCCTGCCTTAGATTTTGCTGAATCTATCGACTACTTAAAATGGGCATTTGCTAAAACTTGATATTAAAACTGACAAATTTCAAGGGACGTTTAAAACATTTTTCACGTTCTCCTTATTTGCAAGATTTTTCTTAACACAAATATATTTTGAACAGAAAAGTCAAATATTTAGTGGTTAAATTTCAAACTTTTTATCAGAAAGGATTTGTTTCAGGGTTATTTGGACACATCTACCAAATTTTATACATTGTGATTTAAGGGTGGGTACATTTTCCTAGTGTTTATCTGGGCCGTGTCAAGATGTAATTTTTAGATATTTTTGTGTTGGAGGTTATTTTTAATTCTTGAAATCTGTTTAATCATTTTTTAAATTTATACAAATAACTTAATTTTTACTCAAAATGCTTTTTTCATCACATTTAAACTTTCATATTAGATAATCCCTAGGTCTTTTCAAATGAATTTTAATTTCAGTGTGTGATGAGGCTTGAAGCTTTTCACAAATGTTTGACATTTATCTACTTTATCGATTCTTACAAGTAGATGCTATAAATAGTTAAAAATGGTGTGACTTAATATGTTGTACTTTTAGCTATCATCTTAATATAGCTTGGATCAAATGTATGGTTTGTTATGTAACCTGTTTGTGTATATGTAACTAAGATGTTTATTGAATCTAAACATTTAAAAATTGTAAGTGAAAAATTCCGCTAACTTTTGCTTTGTTTCTGTTTGTCATTCATTTAAATAGCAGTTCACTTTGAATTCGTTGTTTTTAAAAAAAAAATTTTTCAAAATATCTTTACTTGCAACGTGTGTAAGAATTCAATAAAAACGTTTCTTGAATTTGAACTCATTAAGATTTACTGATCTAATGGTATCATCTTGGTGAGGTTAACAGAAAATCCCTCCTACCTATGCATTAAAATGTTTTCAAACTTGAGCTGTAAATATTTGTATACTTTTTAGAATTTAAATTTTTATCTGTATTGGCTACAATATTTAACTTTTCTACAGAATTAAAGTTTTTTTAGTTTTTTTTCCTGATAATTTTATCCCAATTCTCAATGCTTTGAAGGTTTTGGCATATTTTATTTCTAATTAAAATAAATTGATTTAAAGCCAGGAGGAAATAATTGGACGCTTTTCTTTTCACTACAAATTATTTTGGCTTGATTGTTGGAATAATTATACTTTGAAAATGACCAACTTTTCTGATTCTTGGCAGAAATTTCTTTCTCATTGTTTTATCTTTTGAAGTCTTTCAAAAGATTATGCAACTTCAAGACAAAGAACTTTAGTGCATCGCATTTTTCTAAAACTTTTAGTTTTCCACAGCAATTTTTGTTAGTAGTTTCCGTTCCACCCTTGAAAATAAACCCTAAATAGGGTGAATGGTTTGGAACACTAAAGGTACATTGAGAATTAAAGGAATTTTTTTCTGGGTTTGTATAAAATGAGATCAAACAAGATCTTTTCCTTATAAATTATCTTTGATAGATACAGTGAATTATTTTTTACTATCAAGCGAATATTTATTGAAATAAAAAAACTAAAAAAAAAAAAACTAGAGAAACCTGAAACATTACAAAAATTGCAAATATGACTGAATTTCTCTCTAGCCAATGCCAGATAAATATAGCTATTTTATTATGGTACTAGATATACCCATAACCTGTTGGCTCACAACCACTGTCATTATTCTACTTTGGTTTCTTTCAAAAATTCATAAATTGTGACATCTGTTTAGACATTCTTCTTGCATAATTAAAAATCTAATTTACATGTGTTTGTGGTGTGTACAGACACTGTAAATCAAATGCTCAGACATTATGAAATATTAAGAGACTGGTTGAATCAACAGAGGCGACAAGAGAAATATAGTTCTTTGAGAATTCCTCACATAGATGGGGGCTTAACGCAACCGTTAAGACGAATCTACCTTATTAGTTGAAACTCAGATACTGTGATTCCATCTTGCAGAACGATGCGTTTGGTTATCACGTAGTTGGAAGTTCTTTGAAAATTGATGTTAATTACATTCAGTTGCCACGTGGTTATCACATGGCTCAAATAAGTCAAATGAATGAAAAGATACTTTTAAAGTTAATAGGAAAAATTCAATATTAAATTCATTGAGTTGATACGAGGTTGACCCATCCCCCACAAAATCTCAACTGATGATAAAAGATGGTTGTCTTGCACAGCACATGTTCAAAAAAGGTGCCAAAATATATCCCTACAGTCAACTCCTCCTTTCGGTAGGAGGGGGGGGGGGCGAGTGAAGATTTAGCGGTGCAATTTCTAATAGTTCAGTGAGATGGGTGACTTGTTCAGTTAACGGCTAATTAGAACAATTAAAAAAATTCAAATTACTCCTTCCAGAACTGCAAATCTGAGGGAAACGTCAGAGGGGGGGGGGGGGGGGGTAAACATTTGTTTTTAAGAAAAAGTATCAATCCTGAAAGGAAATTAGAAAAGAACCCATTTAGGTGATCAGAACAGGGTTTTACATGGACCTTTTGTTCAGTGTAAAATATAAAATACTTATTTAAAACATTGAAATGTGTTATTTAAACATGTTTGTGATTTTTCAGGGTAGAAGGATTTCTCCTTCACTGACCGAGAACAGAAAAGATAAAGTATAGTATACTTTAACGGTAATTCAATTTCGAAAAGGAAAAATTATATTGTAAAGTCGGTAAATATTTAAATTGAGTGCAGTGGTGGTCATGAAAATGCCGCCTGTTAAAATCAACGTATTACATATGAAATCTGAAGAAACATTTTTGAAATGAGTAAATATGCTAGTGTTATCGGCTTATTTCCTAGATAACATGTTTCATTGGATCAGGTTTGATGAAAATAAGTAAAGTCAGTTAGTGACTTGTATAAAAAAAAATTTAAATAAAAATGTGTGTAAATAAAAGTTTAAGAACATAATCCGTGTTTTTTTTAAATAAAATATTTGTATAGCTCACTAAAAGACTTAACTCTAAATTTAATATATTAGGACAATGTTATTTCCTAGTTTAGTCACTGAAACATTTGAACAAAAATAGTTAGCTTTGTTTGCAAGCAAATGAAATTGCTAAATTATGGTAAGAGAATTAAAAAAAATAATAATGAGCTTATTGATGCAGACGTGTAAAGTCGTTGCGGACATTTTTTGTCAGTAATACGAATGTGAACCGTTCGTAAGAATCAATGTTTGTGTTAGTTTCACCATTAAAAAGGCGTTACCACAAATAATAAAAATAGGTTTTAAATACTTAATTTTTGTAAATAAGTAGAAATTAACTAAAACATGCAGTACTAAAGAATTTTTTGTTTATAATCGATGATTTCTTAAATAATTTATGAAAATATTGTTTTAATAATATAGCCAATGCAGAATATTCCCGGAGAAATTGTTTTTTATTCCACTTAAGAAATCCTTTTAGACTGAAGCAAGTTTTATTTTGGAGAGCAGGATTTTCCACAAATAATATTGAAACTGAACTAAGGGATTCTAATTTAACAGTTCCCTGGCAAACGGGCAAAAGATTGTACGAAATAACATGGTCCATTTACCCATTAAAGTGAGGAAGCATGTATATCACTTCAGACTTGAATCGAGGGTTGATATTGGGTGCAAACTAGTTAAAGAACTGAACCCAAATAACATTTCACCCTCACTAACTAAAGGTAATAGGGGTGAATATATCGCTTTGCATCGATACCAGTGGTAAAATTGACAAATCCTCACGGGGGGGGGGGGGGTGAAGTTGCCACTTCATGCACTGTTAGAGTGGTTCCCAACAAATTGCCAAGAAAGCACTTTAAGTATCTAGTCTTAGAAATTTCCCTAAAAGTCAAACTTTTGCCCATATGTAAAATTATCACGGTTTAAGATTTGTTATACCAAAGCCGAGTCTCTATCTCTCATATATGCATAAAGTCAACCCCCCTCCACATCTGCATTAAGACATAACAGGATAACATATGCTAATCTCTTCCACCATCCAATTAGGCTAATCCCTTGTGCGTGTTTCCAGAAATTATGCATTCATTTTGGTTTTCAATATTTATATTTTTTCCAAATTATCAGACTCTTCCAAATAAATCTTCCAAAGAGAAAGTGGTATCCACTTTTACTCGCTGCTATTTATCTACTTTCACTGTCACCAGTTAACCCCCCTACAGAAAAATGTATAACTAAGAACTGTGTATGTAATCCCATGTAAGTGTGGGAAAATATACAAAGGTGAGACATGTCACCCACTAAAAGTAAGGCTAGAAGTAGGTAACTGAAACCGAGCTGATTTCCTGGCGAAATATGTTAAAAGAAAAGTGAAATTCCCTACAATTTCAACTTGCAATATCGTTTATTTTTTGGGGTTATTTTGATAAAATTTGGATGTAAACAAAATTTAATCTTTTCTCTTTATAAAGATACAATTCTTTCCCTTGTCTCAATAGTTTTTTTTTTTCCAAACCATTTCAAATTAGGTCACTATTTTCAGTGACGGACGTTTTATTTTTTTACGTGAAAAAAATGTTTTTCGAATTTGTTGCGCGCAATATTGTGTGTCATTATACATATAAAAATAGTCCCACCTGAAAGAAAAAGACACTTGTTAATTCTGGTGGGCTTAACATAGGGTTTTAAGTTACATTTCATAAAAAAAATCCAAGTTGAAAACTTTAGTGAATAAAATCCGAAAGAAATTCAATGTTAAATTCCGAAATTTACACCTTCTTGTAGAGAAATATCTCGTCTTTAATAATCTGTTGGGGTCATATTACTACGCCCATAATTCTAGGCGCAACACTTATAAAACTGGAGGTAGGTCCGCGCAATAAAAAATCTTCAATCATCTATGAGCTCCGCACATCAAGACTGCTATTGAAAAATCGTAAACAACAAAACGACTGCTTCTGATGGGTATATCAAAGATTGATTCATTTTTTTTTTAATCTTCAAAATCTTCAACATGACGTATCGAACATTTAAAAATAATCTTTAGTACCTCAACTAGTAAATAAATAAATCTTAATTTTTTTTTATGCATTAAAATTATAATTGTATGTTTTGTCTTTCGGTAGTAATAATTTTGAATTACCCTATCCGAAAAAATATTGTCCCTTTTTGAGCAAAAGTCAACAATTTAACTAGCAATCAAGCAGCAGCTAGTTTAAACAGTCATCTTCGTAAAATTCGTTTACAGAGTTTTGAAAAAAAAACATTTTTTGTGCTGAAAAAGTTAATGCTTTGTGTTTTTTTTTTAATAAAAATACTTAAAGAAATACTGGTTAGTGGTTGTCAAATATACTCAACTTTCAAACTAATTCTAGTAATAATAATTTGCCAATTAAAAAAAAAAAATAAGATTCTACTTTTTTAGGTGATTACGTGTGAACACTCTAAAAGTCTTGGCGACAAAAAGAATTTAGAGGGAGGATCAGTTTTGCACATAAATTCAACACAAAACGATCCCCTCCTTCCGGCCATTCTTGCCCTTTAATGCAAATTTTAAAATACAGATTTTCAAGCTGAAAACATGATATAAAAATAATTACTCCCCCACTAACTCTAGGTTCGAGTTACAAGCCCACCCCCTAAAAAAAAAGACTCCCTTAACCGTGACCTACGTAATATAGTAAACTAGTTTACTATTACGATGGCCCTAAGTCCGAATGGCAACCTCCATCCAAAACAAACCCCTTTCTTAACCTTAGTACTAACCCTAAGTCCGAGTGGCAAGCCCCAACAAAAAGCCCATTAAAACCAGTGGCGCAGTGTATACATTACTAAGTAAAATTCAGTTCTAAGTGATGCTCATTTGAAGGTTCAATCCTCAGTGCGGGCAATATGAGTAATTGTGAATTACTGAAAACTTCTCCCAGTCATGGTTGACGGAACAAGAGCATGCTACCCCCGTGGATTAAATAAAGGGTTCCGTTCGAAATTTCGTCCATATTCCAGAGTTCGAAAAGATACACCTGACGAAGGCTAGAGGTTACAGTGGCCGAAATGTGAGAATAACACTCAAGATGAGAACAGTAGTCTGAATAATCCAAATTCTACAAATTATCGATCTTCATCAGAAACATAACGTCTTTAGCAATGTATTCAATATTTTAGCATTATTGGGTATTTATCGTCATAGAAATGCTAAATAAAATTCTTATCAACAATTTTTATTATGTTAGTATTTTGTTAATTGATTTGTAAAATTATTTCTAAAGTTAATATGCCACGCATTATGTAGCTCATTCATGGCAGCCGTGAGATTATTCTGTTGTCTATATAAAATCAATATTTTCCTTGTGCTAAATGACTTTATTAAGTGTCAATCACTTGCCATCACAAAAACCTTTTTCTCTTATCGGTTAGGTCTGACAACTTAACTTCAAAGCATTCCTCAGTTCTTGGTCCAAATGAAGTGCAGATGTCCTTTCTCAATTCCGTATTAAATTTTTTTTTGGGGGGGGGGGGGGTACACATCAGAATCTTTAAAAAAAAAAAAAAAAATTATACCTCTATAAGAGGTTCTGTCTGGACTATCATGCTCAAGTTTGAAATCACATTTTCATCGCTAAATATGCAGATTGAATAAATGCATTTTACGAATATCCATTCCATTATTTTATTTTCTAAAAGAGTATTCAATCGTTTTTTGTTTTTTCAATTAAAACTAGTGAAATCGTTTGTAATTTTTGTAACTTAATACTAAAACTGAAATTTTATTTTATCGATGAATGTTTCTAAATTCTTTTAATCATGATAACATTTTTATCTTACTAAAAAAGGGTCCATGTTTCTCTTGCATTAATTCCCACTTGTCCACCAGAATAAGAATCTCTTAAAAGTCAATCGTGAAAATAAACAAACTTTCTCCCCAAGATAAACCAACCAGAAATTGCACCTTCATATGCTTCCTTGTCATCTGTTGCACTTTTACTTTAAAATACTTCAAACTGCGATTTAGAAAATGCAATCTGATTTGGCTATATTATTTCACTTATAACTTATTCATCTCTTGCATTGCCCAACCACTCTTCTATTGATACATTACATTTTATATCATTGGCTTTATAGACTGACAAGTAAAACTGACAGGCTCTACATTGTTTGAATCAGAGAAAAGGTGACCGGTAATAAATAAATAAAAAATATCAGGGAGAGCTTCCTAGGACAAAACCATACTTATTTCACAGAAAAGGGTAAAGACACTCTAGAATCAGAATGTGCCGTGAATTCCTAAAGAATAATAAAAACCAACCTTTTTGTGCCTCACACGGCAGCAAGATTGTTTAATACTGAGAGAAAATAGATCCTCCAAGGGTGCACTCTGGAAGAGTGTGAAAATAGCTGTCTGCATTCCCCAGTAAGAAGGCTTCAGAGAACACTTCCTAAGTTGCCAGAATGATGCTAAGAATTTCCCCGGCTGGTGTGAAAAGAGTTAGCAAAGCCAATAAAATTATTTTTAAAATAAAGACAAAATTCAAAATGAGTCTCGTTATATCTCTTTCTCACCAGCTATGGGTTAAATAATATTGATACATGTGGTGATATTCCCTATGGTTTATAATGAACTATTCTAATCTTTTTTTTATTCTGTACTATTGCTAAATAGACACACAGTGACAAAAGCGAGTGATACAGTATAAATGGGGGGGGGGGGCATCAAATAACATAAAGTGGTAAAGTTGATAAGATGAGTCACTTGAGTTAATTGTAAATTACAGCGGTTAAAAAAGCCTTAGTGAAACACATTAACTCCGATTTAGTATAATAGATTTACTTTAGAGTTAGTGCTACATTATATTTTACTTTGAAAGCTCCACCATGTGTAAATGTCATGTTTTTACCTTTTTCAAACTGAACAAGCGATATGGTATTGGCATTAACTGTAACCACTGATATACTTCAGTCATTCCTGGTTCCAACGACAAACACTTAAAAGGCGGATGCCAGCTCCATGTCTGTTTTTACTGTTCCAATTCATATCTTCAGTTGGCCCCCTCTGCACTTCCTCCAGCCAGTGAGTGCGATTAGGGCTACCAACTTGCAGATGAATTCCTCCTCGGCGGCCGAGATTGGCATTTCCTTTTTCTTATTAATACTATAAATTACTTCCGTTTTGTCTACTAGTAAAGACTTCAAGAATTGTTTGAGAAGCAAAACCTCAAGATTACCTCGACCACATCTTCAAAACGAACTGTCGAATAAATCCAAACAAAATAACATAAAAATGTTTTGAATTTCAAAAAACAAACTTGACATGCAATTTCTGAATGATTTATTAAGATGACCAAAATTGAGTTGTAACAGCTAGAGACAAATGTCCAACATGACAAGTCGTACATTATATTCACGGCTGCATTTTGGAGTTTGAAACAAAATCGATTTATATTTAAAATTTCTTTTAAAAACTAAAAGTAGTAAAAGTTTTTTATTCTTTTAACAGAAGGCAGACATTCTTTGTCTTGCAATTGGTTATGGAAATTCCAAATGCACACCCAACCTGAAAGGAGATAATGCCTTGGATGATAGTCTCATGACAACAGAAAGCTACTACATTACCTCCTGAATTGAGCATTGAAAGATAACACATTGGTCTGAAATAGTATAGTTAATTGAATTGAAAAGAGAATACATTAATAGAAGTAATAGTTTCAGCTTCAAAAAGATACCAAATCTGTAAGAAATAGATTTTTAGTATCTTACAAGACTCATGCTAACAAAACTTAAATTTATTAAAACTAAAAATAAGTTTGGCATGAGAATTTTGCTGGAAAAAGAATACATTTTGATTCTGACCAACCTGGCAGAAATTAATTTGTTGGGATCCTCAAGCACCCTTACTTTTAGAGCCTTGCTGGATAAACTGTTTTGCTGAACCGTCTGATTTCACCGTAATTCATCAACACGCTCCTAATCCACTAATGAAACAAACATGAAACTTTGTCTTTGGTGTTTATGTTTAACACCACAGCTGCCACTTGAATTTGCTTGTGAAACTAACTTAAATCTAAGCAAAATAAATGATCTCAAAATAAAGGTAGACTGTCACCAGCAGGTGCAGCGTAAAAAAACAAAACAAATTGATGGCACCCTACATATAGAGCCATCTTTTGACTGCCTAATAAACTAGTCAAGCAGTAGTAGGATTCACAAGTTTGATTTTTGTCTGGGTTAAAGTGCCGGAAAATCAGTGTTGCCCCTGTATTCTTTTGTGCCTGTTGGAATCCTCAAGCATTATCCTCATAAAAAAAATATAAATAAAACTCGTATCGATACAAAGGTGTTTGGAAAAAATATGTCTGCTGTGTGTTAACTCTGAAAATTCCTGAACAGGTTCAGTGTGACTTGGTCTTTTCTTTCTAAAGTACTAGTAGACACATCCGACATGGCACAGGAATGAATAAGTAAATTGTGTACTCCTGAACCCCATATTACCATTTTTATTTTTTAATTAAAATAAAACATCTTTGATTATGGCTATCTGGCCCGAAAGCAGACCCCCCCCCCCCCCCCCCCCCCAATGCACGCACATGCAATATTGCATTAAAAAAAAAACTAGGTTATTTTTTACTATAGCAGAAATATTATTGGACTTCATATTTTTTATATTTCAGAATTATCCATGGTAGCCCCTATAAATACAAATAAAAATTATTGTGACTATAAAGGCTGAATATAGCAATCTAGAAATAGAACCATTTTTAAAAGTTGTTTGATCTTTCATTTACAAAGTTTGCAATGAGTTGAGGCTTAAAATGGAAAAATGTAAAAAACATTCTAGACGCTGATAGTATTAGAACACCCCTAGCTCCCCAGATCTCAATCTTTTGGACTGTCTGAAGCATAGTTTAGAAAAAGGGTGATGAACACCCTCATAACACTAAATAATCCTAAAGGACCACTTGATCTTAGATGATTCATGTCTCGCATAAAAGCAGCTATCTAAGCCGAAGGACCAATGAATGCAATTAATTTATTCTTATCTGAAAACATTTATTAGTAAAGATATCTTTTTTTTTTTTAAGGCAAATTTTTATGTATACATGTCAATACAGTACACATCATGTGTGTCACGCACATGATGTGTACTTTATTGACATGCTATAATGCATCAGATATCTTACAAATTTCAGAAACCTAGGTTTTTTTTTTTTTTTTTTTTTTTTTTTTCTAATTATTTCAATCTGACTTTTTTTTATACAGGAACTGCAAGAAATGCAAAAAAATAGGATGAAGTCATTTAAAGACATTATTGTGGATGATGATAATGTCCTCTATTGGAAAGGCCTTATAGTACCTGTAAGTATACATTTTTACTCTTCCCCCTTTTCTAATGACCTTCAGTTTAATGAGATATTAAATAAAATATTACTAGTTTTTGTATTCATAATTCTTGACTACATTCACTTTTTCTCCTCTTATTAATTTGTTTATCTGATATGAAAAAGTATCACATCCATTTATAAATGTATTTGGAAATTAAAATTTTAGTATTTTGTAATTTCTTGAAATTAAATTTTTCTGATAATCTTCAAGTTTGTCAAATTTTAAATGTTGTGAAAGTGGCAAATTTGTGGTCGTTGTTCTCTTTAAGGAGGGTATGGGGCTTTCTGATGAAAACAACCAGTAATGGTATGTTATTGTTACATGGACTTGAAATTTTAAACCGTTCTGTGGATTATTACTTACAATTCAACAAATGTTTTCTTTTCAGGATAATCCTCCCTACAACAAAGGGGCCTTCAGGATAACAATAGACTTCCCAGCAGAATATCCGTTCAAGCCACCCAAAATTACATTTAAGACCAAAATCTATCATCCCAACGTTGATGAAAAGGGCCAAGTGTGTCTGCCAATTATCAGTGCAGAAAACTGGAAACCAGCTACAAAAACAGATCAGGGTATTTATCAGAACTGACCAATTCCAATCTAGTAAATAACTTATGGTTTGTATGCAGCTTGTCAGATTTGACGAGTTACCATTCAACGTAGGTTGACTTGTGTTGCAAGCTTTGCGGCGGGGGGTGGGGTGGGGGGATATTTTATTGAAAAATGGATTTACAAATGAATTCAAAATAAAGCTAAACTGAATGTTTTAGTTTTCATTTTATAGTAAAATTACAAGTATCACTTAAAATTCTTACATTTCGAAAACTTTAATTTTGAAGGAAACCATCGTGTCATTTCTGGCTACTAGTTTCTATATGTATAATAATAAAATCTACTGGTGTTGTGAAGGTAAATGTTTTGACTTTACCCGTTTTAAAATGAATTGTACCAACATTGAATTCTCATGTTCTACATTTAAAAAAAAAAATTTTAATACTTTAATGACATTTTAGTACACCTCAAAGTGTTACAATATTAAATAAGACAATTGTTTTATTTAAATTTTTATCTGACAATTATTTTACAGTAGAAAAAATGCCATATTTTTGCTATATATTAAACCATGAATTATTTCCAGAGATATATTCTCCTTCGACCCAGGACTGTACCCTGCTTAACTTTGTCTCTGAAAGCATAGAGCACTCTCACTCGACTCTAGTGCCCAAATACATGTATTTGAGGATTTTAATGTACATCACTGTGATTGGCATAGATTCTCCAGCTATACTGACACAGCTGATAACTCCACGTATAGTTTCCATAGCGCACTCCCTTTCAAACTGTCACTTTTCCGACTCGTTTCTCTGATCGTATGGACCAGCAAGCCTCACTTCTTGGCCTCACTGCCCGTAGCCTGCTAGAGAATGGTGACCACTTTGTAGTAATGATTGATATCACCCTAAAATCTCGTCCCAAAGCTAATGAGCTGTTGCTCAAAACGGCGAGATACTACAAGCGGGCTGATTGGGAATCCATCAAAGATCACATCAGAGACGCCCCATGGAGTGAAACTTTTCCTGTGCAAATGGATCAAAGCAGGCATTGAAGCAGATGTCTCCATGCAAAATTTCTCCAGCAAGCGCCCACTCTCCACAATGGTTCACCTCAAACTGTGCAGCTGTTATTGCTCAGAGGCAGCAAGCATTCCGACAATTCAACCGTCACAAGTTTCTGCAAATAGACAGAAACTTATAGCATTGAGATCATAAGATTGTAATAGATGAAGCAAAGAGAGGGTATACAGAGATGACCAGAAAACATTTAAAGTAACAGAAACTAGATACTTGGGATCTCTGGAAAGTCTTCAATAGTGTGAATATGAAATCAACAATTCTCCCGCTATCCAACCTCAATGATGTCATTTGCATGGCAACTGACAAGGCTGAACTATTTGCCTAGTGTTTCGCCTTAAACTCCACTTTGGACTCCGCAAACCACTCTCCCAAATTTCTCATTGCTAACTGAAGCCACACTTGATGACCTGGGCATCACCCCATCTCAAGTCATGGACATCATAAAAAGCTTTGACATCTCCAAAGGGTGTGGGCCTGATCTTATACCAGTAATAGTAATAAAGAAATGCTCTGCTGAACTGGCTCCTGTCCTCTCCAAACTCTACAACAAATGCCTAGCTGAATCTTGCTTCCCCGATAACTGGAAAATTGTCTCTTTGGTACCAGTCTTCAAAAATTCTGGAGATAGAAATGACCCTCAGAATTATCGCCTCATCAGTCTACTCCCGCTCTTCGCTAAAATCTTTGAATCATTAATCAATCTAACGATATTCCATTACCTCATTAATGCTAAACTTCTTTCTAACCATCAGTATGGATTTAGGCAAGAACGGTCTACTGCGGATATCGTGCTGTCTCTGAACACCAGACAAGACAGGTGAGACTAGGGCGGTAGCGCTTGATATATCCAAAGCCTTTGACATGGTCTTCTAAAAATTAATTCATGTGGTATTACGAATATTTAATATAATTAGATCCTTCTTATCCAAAAGAAAGATCCAGATTGTCCTTGAGAGACGTTTATTCAAACCTGCATAAATGCAGGTGTACCCTCAGGGATCCATGCTTGGACCATTATTGTTTCCGATTTTCATGAACGACCTCCCTAATTACATTGTATTTGAGATGGGTATATTTGCTGACAACACCATGCTCTACTCTCGTCATGTTGGTAAAACGAACGCACACATATCCAAGACAATGGCTGAATCCTTAGAAAGTGACTTCTAGTCTTTAGTGGAATGAAGTCATAAATGGATAGTAACATTTAATGCTGCTAAGACAAAGCTCCTTTCCTTCAACAACTACAAGAAATCTCTTCAACCACCGATTGCCATGGCAAATAACACTCTACCTGAGAGTCCAACGTTCAAACTCCTCGGCCTAACATTTACAGGTAACATGAATTGGAACAAATACATAGATATTGCCAAGGCTGCTGCAAGGAAGGTGGGCTCCCTCTACCGTGCTAGTAAACTCCTCACACCTGACAGTATCCTATATCTCTACAAAGCCACCATCCACCCATGCATGGAGTATTGTTGCCACATCTGGGCTGGTGCACCATCCACTAGTCCCTCCTTTTTAGACATTGTCCAAAAAAAGTCTAATCTGATAGGTCCCTCAGTATCCACCAAGCTCCAGCCCCTGTCCCATCGCCAAAATGTTGCAACTTGTGCTTGTTTGGCAAGTATTTCAATGAAATTTGCTCCCCTCAACGTAAATATACTCAACCAACCTGGTAATCAGTTAAATCCCATCCATTCACTGTTGAGATCCCCAGATGTCGGAGAGCCGTTTACTCTAATAGCTATTATTCCTAGAACTGCTGGCCTTTGGAACTCTTTCCCTGTTTCCCCGACTCTACAGACATGCAGAAATTTAAAACTAATGTGAACAAGCATCTCGCTGCACAGCTCCCAATTTAGGATGACCCCCTAAACTTTCACCCTAATTCTCACTAGCTCCTTGCGTCTACGGTGGCAATTTGCCTGGTTTGGAGTAAACTAAGTTAAAAAACAACATTGGGATTAACATAGCATTAAAAGCTGATAATGTCTTTTCGTTGGACATCAGCAAAATTTCACACCTGATGTGTTAAACAAGCCATATCTCTATTATTTGTAGGCCAATTTTGCATTCCAATTATGTTAATTCAATGTGCCTATTCATTAAATATTTTTATACTCAGATAAAAATGAAAAACTCTAAAAACTGACAAACAAGGGAAACTTTTTTTTTTAATATACCTTACATTTCCGTGGATATTCTCGATTTCACAGGCTATTTAAACCTAGATGACTAGTTCTAGTGCCATCTGATGTCGGTTTTTATGACCACTGTAACCGAAGATACAACCGATCAGTTAAGAATATTTCAAAAGTGATACGGTATATCGACGTACATTAAGTTTCATATAGATGATAGTTTCAGACTTATTTTTATCTATATGTAAATATTTTATATTTAATGGTGTGAAAATTTCTTTAAAACCTTCTGTTTGGTTGTATTCAAGTTTCTAGCTGAATAGCGAACATTAACTTAATTTCACTAAGCCACTTAACGAATTTCTCAAAAATAGAAAAACGCTTTCATATTTTTTCTGTTTTCATTTTATTAGACTACTCTTTTACACTGAGTTTGACAATTAAAAAAATTATTATTGTTAAAGTTTTTCAAAGTTTATCATAAAAAATAATGGACTAACTTTTTTCTTAAATCCTTCTTGACTGAGGCAATTTAATGTTTTTTTTTCCAATCCAGAGTCCCCCCCCCCCCCCCCCTTTTGGAAGCTGGATGTCCACACATTAAACATGACCTTTTGTCTAACTGTCCTCGTGGGGAGGCAAGTAAATAGGGATTCTCAATTTTTAACGTTTACTACACGTGTCATACACGCCTGATAAAGTCGATTGCCTGTTTCTGTTATCTTGCTATCTATAATTACTCACTTGTTATAATTTAGATAATTATTTTTAAAAACTGAATTATGAATTTAAGATACAATTGTATTTAATGAAACTGGGGATATAAAAAAAAACGACGTTTCTTCACCTTTTGTTTTAATATCTAAAAAAGTTTTCACAATATTTCAAAAGAACGTCTTTTGTTTACATACTCCATATTTGATTTAAAAACAAACAACTATTTGTACTTTTAATTCATTTTTCTTTTTTTTCCTATCGGTTTGTATTTCTGTGCAATGTTTTATTTTGCTTATGAAGTTATCTATTAGAAAACTAAACTGAATTAAAAGTCTGATAAAATTGAAATAAATTTTTATTATACTTTTAATGCTGTCCCTATTTACTTGCCTCCTCACAAGGGTAGTTTGATACAAAGTCAGTTTTTAATGTGGGGAAATCCAGCTCTTCGAAAAGGGACACTCTTGATTGGAACAAATTTAAATTGCCACTGTCTAGAAGGGATTTTTCACTGACTGAAGACAAGATTAAGTGTAGTATCAGAACAGATATTACACTTTGATCCTAACCAAAAGGCTAAATGTAAAAAAAAAAAAAAAATAAAGCATTGCAATTTTTATCGTGAAAAAACAAAAAAAACTAGAGAAAAAAACTTGTAAATTGGAAAACAAAAAAAATATTTTCACTAAAGTTGGTAAAATATCAACTAAAAATAAAATCCTCGCTCTCTGCAGGTAAGGGGAGGTAAAATATTTTTGTTTTAATAAAAACTTATCCCACATACATGGTCTTTCTCTCCCACATATGTGGTCTTTCTATTGCTAACAGCATTTATTGTTTTCTTAGATCATTTTTAATGTTTTCAAATTCTATTACATGCAAAAAAACAATCTTTTAAACATTCTCTTTACACAAAAAGCTAATTTTAACAGGATTAACAATTAAAAGCAAAAATGAAATTTAAATATATGTAGATACTTTTAGTGTGGGGGGGGGGGGGGGTGAGTATCATAGATTAACACCCTGTTAAATAAAATGAAATATTTTAAAAAATTTTTCTTATAATTGCTTTAAAAACAAATTTAGAATTTAAAGTGAGGGATCAGTTTGGCATGTGAATTTAACATAAAATTATCCCTCATTTCTCAGCCATTCTAGCGTTTTAGGGCATTAAAGTTTTTTGAAAGTTTTTAAATTATCGCAATACTTGGATTTTATTAAAATTAACAATGTAGTGTATTTCTCAAGAGAGCGCCACGATTTAGGAATGCCAAATCTCAATTGGAAAGAGAAAGAAGTAGATGAAAATTGCTGATGGGCAAATCATTTGAAAGAGTTTTCAGTTGAAATTGATTAGGAGTCATAAATCACCTGATTGTATGATGTAAATTTTTTATGAAACTAAAGGTTGAGTAGTCTATCGTATGGAGATGTGAGCCTAGTCAGATTACAATATTACCGAACCTTAAATGTAGTCTTCCGTTTTTTTAAAAAGAATTAACCTCTATAGAAAAAGATAAATATTTGATATTTTCAATTCGAACTTGCACAAGAATAAATCTTTGTTCTTTGTTCTTTCAGTGATACAGTCGTTGGTGGCCCTGGTTAATGATCCTGAACCAGAACATCCTCTTCGTGCCGACTTGGCAGAAGAATTTTCCAAAGATAAGAAAAAATTCATGAAGAATGCTGAGGAACATACTAAAAAATATGGAGAAAAGAGACCAACTGAATAAGAAGCGGTCTAGTTTTGTGTATATTATTTTGACAGTACGGAAAAAAAAAAAGAAACCTGTGCCATGTTTATAGTCTCCTTTCTGTGAGTGTACATCTGTACTCCTACTTTAATAAGGAGTGCTATACACACACCCACCCACACACACATGCACACACACACACACACATTCATACACTAATGCATCTTATGGAGTTAATAACTAATATGTGAACAGATCATACTTAGATTTGCCATTAGAATCTTCATGCTTTTTCTAAATTCTGTCTTTTAGAAGCTTTTAGACTCTTGACTGAAGTGTCTGATGTCGTGTTGGAGGACCGACCTTCTCTAATTGAATGTGGACAATTCTGCAGCAATATTTGATCTAAATGATTCCTTGATGTTACAATCTTCATAACTCATAAAACTGAAATAAAAAAGGAAATGAATGAAGAGGACGACTATAGCAAATTGTTTTTCTTTCTTTTTGCACCCCCCTCCCCCTCTCCAACGCACATTTAAACATGTCTTAATCTCAAGGAATTTTATTCCCGAGTAGAATGCGACTGTCTTCACCGTTATGCTTGATTTCAAATTTTTCTTATTCCCTCCCCCTTCCCAATTAAAGGAGTTAGGATTTTTTGTTTACCAAAACAATGCAAATAAATTCTACAATTAAAACCTGTTTTCTTGCACTCCGTTATGCTTGTCTTTGTAAACCGAAACAAACCGTTACATGTGGAATTAAAGTTTTTTTTTTTTTCTTTTCTAATTAGTGTAACAATTTGTGCTGTTTATCAGAGTGTACTCCGTGACCTCTCAATCTATTATTTTTTTTCAAATTGGTTTCTAATTTAGTCGCTATAAGATCATTTGTTTTCCTAATGAGTTAAATGGCTTTGTCTCAGAATTTTATGAAACTAAATTTGATGTCATGTAGTTATTAAACTATGATTAGATTTCAACCATTTAAAGAATTGCTTTTTCAAAAGATCGATTTTGAGTTAATTTTGTAATGAGAGTAGAAAATCTTCAAACAATAACTTTGTAAGATTAGAATAATCCTGCCTTGATGGAGGTAAAAAGAATAAACCATTGTCAAATCTGATTCTGACTTTATGTTGTGTCTTGGATCAATTTATGTTCGCTAAACCCATGGGAAGGGGTTGGGGTTATGTGTGCTCCGTCTCTGGGTAAAATAGCAAATCTTATTCCATGATTCCTCCGTAAGCATTCAACAACTCGCATACTTGAAATTGCTGTAAAATTTTCTTTTTTGACTGCTCCGTTCGGTTTTATATGCCGAGCTTTGATGTGAACAGGTGACATTTTAACAAACTCGAAAAGATCTTTCAACAAAAAGTTAAACTGCTTTCACATTTCATTCTTTAAATCTGACAATGTCGATGTTCCAAAATCGATTCTCAATTAAAATGTAACAAATTTTCTTTGCTAAACGTGAAACAAATGTTTAATGTTGCGATAGAAAATAAAGCAACTCGCTCCATTAAAATAATTGTTAAACGAGGGACACTTTTCATCTTCAAACCTGTAAATGTATATTACTCTATAAACTCACTGTTTTTCTTTAATTGTATTAACTTTAAAGTTGCAGAGATTCCTGTGCGAGGTGTAGAAGATGCAGGAGTTAAGCTTAACCTCTGACGTCAAGGAAGACAGATTTTTAGTAAGACAGCATTCTTCCTGATTTTTTTTTTCTTCATATGCGTTATTTTGTTGGGATTCTTCCGAAATGTCTGACAATAACTCAATTTGTATATGAACAAATTAATTGCAGACAAAATATTAAGTTTGTGCAAAGATAACCAGATCTGTATGTATTGGTTTCTTCTCTCCTAGTGACTTTTTAAACTTTTGAAGATTTCACATCGGTCGGCAAACATGACTTACAAATGAAAATAAGTAACGGTTAAAGGTTAAAAAAAAAAAACCCCGGACATTTTATCAGTTTTTGTTTGTATTAAGATAACTTTAGGACTTTACGAAAATGATTATTTTTGCCACAAGTTTACCTTGTTTGTCTTGATCTTTGGAATGAGACCAATGTATGCAGCATTAATTGGGTGGGGATGTAAGTAAAGTTACCGTAGATTATAAATTTACCAAAATTTATTTAAATTTTCTCATCCATTGAGGCACATCTGGCGTTTCCTGGGAATCCATCAGGACTCCCTTTACACTCCTGCTCCCATCCTTAATGTGTCAAGGAAATATTGCATTTCCTTTTCATGGATTTCAAGCGTTGTGTGATTCTACAATAATCTTGATCAAAATGAAATGACTTATCAAAGAGTCTATCAGGCATGTGTACGCAGTGTGATGATGGGTGGAAATGAAGCCTGGGATGATTTAGGACATGTGTTGCATAGAGAGAAATGATATGATGGATGTGTAATGCAAGTGTTAAAGACAGGTTTAGATCTGATAGTGCAGAGGATGATTAAATCTGGAGTCTAGGGAGATGCGTGCAGGACAGATTTTGTTGAGTGTTCTGTACTCCGAAGTGGGTAAAATCTGGTCCCAACTATTCATGCAGTCTGATCCAGATTGTATGCAGTTATGTCTTTTGAAGTCGAGCCATGTCTAGTGTCGAAGGATATCTAAACTTGTTATGGAGTTGATGCAAGAGGTCTCATTTTGTACATAGTCAAACCACCTGGAACGCTGACTGTGTAAGGCATTTGTAATCTCGTCAATGGCAAGTTTCTGATAAAGCTCGATTGATGGAATCTCCTCTTCCGGTTTACAGCTGTACATTCACCTGATCAGAAGTGTTTAAGGCCCATGTCTTGTTACCATGCAAATTAGAGAAAACAAACTGCAAAGACTTTGCTCCGAATCTTGAGGTGGGGGGAATGCATTCCGAAATATAAACTAAGTTGCAACAGTAGCTGGACATTGAAATCTTAAAATTAACTGAGTAAACTAATAAGAGTTTCATTATAAAAATAGGTTGGAATCTTTAGTTTTGACAGTTACCCACGAAGAAGTAGATGCGATTTTGAAACGTGGATCCCCCACCCACCTATTTCTTTCCAATTGCTATCTCAAACTCTGCTTTTTTGCAAAAATTAGTTAAAAACTGACATTTCCTTAAATGTTAATCTGTCTGCCCTGATTTTATGAAATTATTATAAAAAGGCAAGATAAAATTTTGTTTATATACTAAGAAACAACCTGTGACCTGTTGGGTCAGTATTTATAGTATATATCAAAAAACTTTTTGGTCAACCCAATAGATATTAGTTTTTTTTTTTCTCCGGAAGAAGTAACTCAAACATCAAGTTTAGAAACATAATCAAGTTTATACAATTAATTTTCCAGGCTCGATTTGGAAATCTTGAATGTCTGCGATTTATCTGGTTGTCAAATGGCATCTTGTCCAACTGTGGTTTTCACTTGATCACTGTTGATCATCCTTGGTCGGCAAGAGTGAGGAGCAACTCTCACTGACCAAATTTCCTTTTCAAAATTGAGCACACCATTTCTGGCACACCCTTTCTGTAACGGCATTTTCCCCATACACATGGCAGGTTTCTGTGGTAAAAAAGCATCACATGTCAGTAGTGCTCTGCTTGATCTTCGGAAATACAAGCAAAAATGTAAGAACTCCTGCCCGAGGCTTATTACACAACAGACGTCACCATACTCGCTGCACCAAATACGTTATTTTAAGAATAGGAATATAAAATGATCTAGAGTTGGCCGGAAAGATGACATTCAATAGAAACAAACAAAACGTTTTGGCCAACCCACTATTGGAACTGATGCTGTTACCTTGTACACTTTTTATCTCTACATGAATATTTTAGATGGTGGGAAGGGTGTGATCAGAGGAATGAATTTATGTAAATAAGTGTGTGGATCTATTATGACATTATTTGAAACTTTTGTGATATCTTATAGACCCAATCTCTTCGCCTGTCCTCCCACTACTTCTCTTATCATTCGCCCGTCCTTCCACCATCTAACACCTTATACAGAAGGAAAGTGACTGCTTTTTCTTTCGTGTGAATCAGATAATTCTGGTGTTTTTTTTTAGTTAGAAATCTTTCGGGAAGGACCACAAGAAGATTGCCAACCTCCCTAAGTGATACTGTAGAACCGACTATATTCGAACTTGGAACACCCAGATCTTCAGTCCGTGCCGTTATCCACTGTCACCTCCCGAAAGTGACTGCTGACAAAGCAAGATGTTTATTTTTTTTTTTAGTAGTATACAGACTTATTACATTTCTTTGAATTGCCTTTTAATGACAAATGCAGGTATTTTATTTTCTCTGCAAAATATTTGGTAATGCTTCTTTAACCTGGGGCTTAGTTGTTCTCGAATAAACATGTGGCACACTGAAATTCTGGTCTCTAACTAAAAAGCTGATTCTGAATGAATACAAAAATTAGCCGTGACTATACCTGTTGGCATTACACTGTATAGGTGACAGACAATACCATTCCCAAAGGATAAGTTAATGCCGAGGAAAATGGTCTCCTAGGTCCAAAAAAATAAAGTTTCTATTAAGAAACAAGACTGTCCCTAGGTTGTCAAGAATTCCCCTGGCTTGTATGAAATGTGAGTTTACAAAGTCGGTTAAATTTTTAACAAAATACAACTATGGGTTAAATAAATTAACTGTTAGTAATGGAAAAGGAGGTGGTGGGGTTCACACAACATGCAGTGAGCAATTTTTTTTTTTTTTTTAACCTTGTCTAAGAGAGACTCATGGATGGTGCATCAGCCCAGATGTGACAATACTCTATGTATAGGATACTAGCAGCTGAGAAGTTTTTCTAGCAAGGTACAGCAGCTTTGACAGTGTCTTCTATGTGTTTGTTACATGTGAATGTTAGGCCAAGGAATTTGAACGTTGGACTCTCAGGTAGGGTGTCATTAGCCATGGCAAAATGTGGTAGGAAAGGTATCTTGTTATTAAAGGAAAGGAGCCTTGTCTTAGCATTAAATGTTGCCATGAAGATGGGTGGCTTGGTGAGTCAATTTCAAATGACGGCTTATTCAAACAATTTTTCAAATGTAACTCCTTCCCAATACCGATGAATACTTTAATATGTATGATTACTTGGTTTTTTTCCCCGGTTCAAATATGGGATAGCATCATATGCAACAGTATATTAAGTAGTTTACTTGATGTTGTCTACTTGATATCTTAACTACTAAGCTATTCATATATATGTAAATTCTCTTAAAGTGCTTATAAATAGATGAATTTCAATGTATAAATGTCTTCATATTAATGTACATACAGACGTTCTCCTTTATTATATATACAGGGTGATTGGAAACTAACTCTTAATTCTCGTAATCTATTACTGAAATATAATTTTTATAAAGTGTATAGCATGGAGGTTTTATTAAAAATTCGATATGGGTGACAGCAATCACCACTAGTTTCTAAAGCTGCCTGGAAACCGCATCAACTGATTTCACAAGGAAGTTAAAATATTTTTTTTTTTTTTTTTTTTTTTTACTAATTAGTCAATACTGATCAATGCTAAAAACCCACTCGAATATAAGGGTCAACAAGATGGATAGATTGACAGATGAATGGTAATGAATACTATGAGAGTACTGAAAACAGCAGTAGATCCAGAAAACAGCATTTTTTCCCCATTGTTAAAAAACATGGAATGTGAGGACTAAAGGAAAGAATAACACATAATTCTTGCCCCCCCCCCCCCCCACTCATTTCTTGTAAGAATATTTCAGTGATGACTTACAAGTATAGGGCATTACTTTCCAATCACCTTGTATATAAAGAGGAGGTGTTAGATACTAAATATACCAAAATCTAAGATTTATATTAAACTAAATGATCTGTGCCCTGGGAAAGTCCAATAACTCAAGAAATTCTTTGCCAAATCTGTAACTATTGAATTATTTGGTGCTTATGATTGACAAGCGTGAACACAGATCCCAGAATGTTAATGTAAAACAGCAGCTGAAACAATGCAATAGGTGGAGTAATAACACTCTTGCCATTGAGATGCACATGCATGTTTGTAGATAATGTTAGTCATTTTGTATTTTCACAAATATGACAATTTAATTCAAGCATTGAGCTCGTCGGCGGGACTTCCACATGGAACAATAGGAAGTGTTTGTCAGAAGTCTGCTGGAAGTGTTTTTTATTTAGTTGTGCAATACCATCCTGAACAATTGATGATTGCCCATGTGGTTGGTATGCCAAAGTCGTTTTGGATGAGACACTGCACATGCATAGATTGTAAAAGCAGTCTCAACAGAAATTAGTTTTGATAATCGCTAAAAAAAACAAAAATTAAGCAAAATCCTTGTAGAACATTACATTTTCCCACGATTGGTGACATTTACTGAATGTGTTTCTAACACTTGTTTATTTTTCAATTTTTCACCAATTATCAAAGATCCCCCACCTTTAAAAAGTCGAGCGTGAACGCAGACCCCACATTATAACGAAGAACCAGTTTTGATACGTAGCTTCATTTTAAGATCATTCATTGCTAAGTAAACAAAAAAATGAGAAAATCATTTTTCTTGCATAAGTAGTTAAATCAAAATCGTTTTCTTAACTTGTCACATTAGCTCAGATGGTAGGGCGTCGGACAAATTTGTCCAGGTTACAAGTTCAAATGACGACCTCGGCGTCGAAATTATTTATTGTTTATTTAGTTAAGATGTGCCCTAATGTATTTGTTTCTGACTTGGAAATTAATTAAATAGTAATTACCTGCCCCCCTCCCTTACGTTTACAAAAATTCTCGCCGACAGACAGAATGAGAACCTGCTCATTATATTATAAGTGGACTAGCAAATATATGCATAGTTTTGCTAGGCTACTGCGTCACTGTCTTCTCTCTCACTGTCTGTGCGAGAGTATTCCTATTTACTTGTGTAGAATTATGTATTTGTAAAACTACATATAATACATACTTAAAGCTAAATAAATTGTTTTGAATTATTAAAATAATTTCCAATGTGTACCCATTTATTTATTTTTTTTTATTATCGCTTGTTTGAATTCATGTTTTGAAACATGACGTAAATCTATGACGTCACGCCAAAACAATAATCATTTTGTTAAGGTAATCTTTTAAGATATTTCCATGTAAAAATCTGAATAACATCAGACTGAAGATCTCAAGGTGTCGGTTTTGATTTCTGGTTATGGCATCCACTTTATTTGTTGGGGAATTTATTATGTAGTATTAATGCAATATTTTGCATTTCTAAAAGAAGTTTAAGATATTTCGATATCGATTTTGCTTTTTGGGAACTAAAGCGTGAACGCAGACCCCCACAATATGATTGTTATGAATAAATTAAAAATTTTGAACCCATGCATTAAAAAAATATTGACAATTTTTTTTACCTCTATGACTAAAAATAGCCACTAATAATTTTGACTTACTCATAACTTTATATGTCAGGCGTGCTGAATATTTGGTATTTTAACACCTTTTCTAATGAAAAATGTAGACGCCACTTTTTAATGAAATTTTCTAAAATCTCTAAAAACAATTTTAAACATGTCACAACCACTAAAACAACTTGGAGTGAATTTTTGTAAAAATCTAAACAATATAGCTTTAAAATATAAATTTCAATAAAAACAGAATAGATATGTATATTATTTAATTTATTTACTTGTGAGGTCGGGGAAAAAAAAATCAGAAAAATGCAGCCGATTCATTGTACACCATTTTGGCTGCGAAACGACGAATTAACCAAGTTTAAACTGTAAAAGCCAAGTATTATCATGTATGAAGAAAAACATGGACATACACTGATTGTGTGCATGTGTTTGTTCAACAGAGAGAGAGGAAAAAAGAAATGAACGCTGAGCCAACAATATTATCTTTATGTTTACCTCTTCACGTTCGGTGTTGTCTGTATGAGTTAAATGTTAGCCTCATTCCCAACATTTTTGTAATGAAAAAACATGAATATTTTTTGTTTTATTTTAAAAATAATTGTATATTTATTTATTTTCAACTCATTAAATTGTTTTTAAAGCGAAGTAAAAAAAAAAAAGAAATGAACGCGTTGCATTACCCGTTCTTTTGGGGTACCCGGTAAGATCCAACAAGAATGACAAAGAACAGAACGTATATGGAAAAACTTTTGTTTTCTTTATTTCCCATCACCGGATGGTTTACGCCACCTATGCACACACATAAAAATCTTTTGACATACTTTTGTCTCATGAAAGTCTTTTTCTTGCTGAGGTCAAAGACTTGGTTTCCGCTAGAAACTTGTTCATATATATATCCGATTGGAAAGCAATTTGCTCTGCATTGTCTATCCGAGCGTGAACTGAAGCAATTGTTCCACAAGCACTTCCAATTGTCTGTTTGATGAAATACAAGAGAAGAGATTCCTTCACATACCAACTTGCTTATCAGTCGCATTTTTAGTCAGCGGACATGAAAGCCTAACAGCAAGACGGGCTTGGGTACCATAGCCAATAAAGCTTCATCGGTGCCATAAACATTGGTAAACTCCCATTCTTCTGGTACTTCGATACTCCAATCACCAAGCGCTCCAGCTCTTCACGTTTCTGAAACCGCCGCCTTTCAAGTTTCGCCTGCACTGCGGAACCTTCTCCTTTTTAAGACGTCCCACCCACAATGGATTTGTCCACGTTTCATTTTTGCCACTCTTCATTATCTTACAAACGCTGAGTCAACAATATTATTTTTATTTGTTTACCTTTCAACGTTTGGTGTTGTCTGTTTAAGTGAATTGTTAGCCTCATTCCCAACTTTTTTGTAACAAAAAAACATGGATATTTTTCTCATGAAGTTTTTTTTATAAAATATAATTTACATTTCTTTTTGTCATTAAATTGTTTTTAATGCCATACGTAATTAAAGCAAGAAATATTAAAAAAATTAACGCTAATAAGCAAAAGAAATTGTGTTTGAATAAGTAAGTTAATTTGAATCACTTTTCATAATCTTTCTGAGTTAGCTTAGATGGTCGTAAGAAAGACTGGAGACCTCAAGTTAGTGATTTTGATTCCCAGTCTCGGCGTCAAATTTGTTTACTCTAAAATAAGTAGTTAAGATTTCCCCAGTTTACAAAAATTCTGACAAAGTGCTTGTTATATTGTAAGTAGATATAAATCCATTTAACTAAAAAAGAAACTGATTAAAATTAATGTGAAATGTCCCCCCCCCCCTAATTCTGCAAAAAATGAATTTCCTCAACTCTTTTTTTCCTATCCAAAGATTGCAGGTTAGAATATAAAGTGATGTCTTGAGTATTAAACATTTTTCAATTGTACATCAATTAAAAAAAAAAAAAAAAAAAAATTTTTTTGAAAGTTAACCATTAAAAATAAAAGCCTGATACTGGATTTATTTTTCTCATCTCAAAACAAGCGTGAAGATTGGAGTTATACAACTTTCAACCAAAAAAATAGTTGACTGACATAAAGTATGAAACTTGCTATAAAATCTATTAACAAATCCTTATAAATCTTAAAATTTTTATATTGGAGAAAAATAAAGAATATTTTTAAGTGATAGAATCTATTGGGTTTATTTGAATTATCCGATGCAGTTGAAATTTGGTAATACATTTCTGCTATCACCAACCTTTGGAAGCTGGCATAACCTTCCGTCACTTGAAAATCAGCGTTATATTAAAATACAAAATAACTATCTGTGCCATGTCATTTGACATATGCAATCCAAAATATTTTTTCTACTCTTGGTTTCAGTAAAAAACAAACAAACAAAAGGAACAACTTAATTATAGAATTAGATCAAAATATCAAACCCATTGTCGTTGGTGCTCATAATTGAGGGTGGCTAAAAATAGTCAGACATTTTCTTTATTTTGTTGCTTTAAGGGTGGAAAGGTTTTGTGTGGATTTGGAGAAAGCAGAGACTGAATTAAAATAAAGACAACTTTTGAATATTCCAGTCATCAACACATCTTTACAGTTCTACCATATTTGATGACATTCAGTAATATCTTTGTTTGGTCGAAAATTATTTACAGTGAAATGAGTTTCGGCAAGGTTTCATAGCTCCCCCAAAAGGTTGTAAGTTTAATCATCAATGCAAACAACAATGGCAGATATGCTCGGTTGACTTTTGGCTGTACGGACAATTAAACTTGCTATAACTTAGCAATGAAACCTTGCCAAAATCCGTTTCACGGTAAATAAGCAGCCTTACATGCAGACATTTCTCATTACAGTAAAACTCTTATGCTATGAACTTTTGATCTGTTTATAGCGTAGGATAAATTAGACGACCGTGAAAAATTTTTCTTCATTAAAATATATAGAAAATGAGTATAGGTTTGGCCAACTATAGCAATATTTTATGAGAATAATTAAAGAAACAAAAAACAAAAATTTTTTTTTAAATGGATTTATTAGGAAAATGACTTGATCAATGCAAATAAACACTAAATGCATATATTTTTTTTTAAATCGTTAATAAATACTGCATGTATATCACTGCACTAAAATTAGTGAATATCTTCATTATTTTTAAAATCCTTCCCGTGAAATCATTGAATGGAGTCTTATTTTGTTGAAATTTAGATACTTTGTTCCATTTTCTTAATGAGCTTTTTTCTTTGATACAGAGATGGTTCGTGCTCTCCATAGTTATTAAAGCAAGTTTTTTTTTTCAATTAATGTTATAAGTGATTCTGCATTTTGTTTCCGCGACTTTAAAAAGGGTGTACATTCGTTAGTATATCGCCAAAAATATCTTTAATATATTAATTTATAGAAATATATCAATTAACTTTTGACTGCTAAGCTTAGTTCATAGCATAGGAGTTTTACTGTATTTGTTTCTCAGCATTTGAGAAGCAAGTTCTGAAATTTTTTTTTTTTTAAATTGAAGGTTTACTTTCCTATATAAATTTCAGCCGACCAGATAGCAGAAGTGGCTATTTCTCATGTAAAAAAAAAAAAAAAAAAAAAAAAGAAAAAGTCTTTTCTGGAATTCATTGGATTAAGACGAAAACATACTCTTCTTTAACTCCAATTTTACGTTTAGGTGGTGGTCTTGAATTGTGTTATCTGAGAATTGAGACTGTCTCATGGATAAACAAAGTTGCAGTCAAGACGATTTCGTATAAACATGAACAAACTGTAAAAAGATGCTGAGGAAAAAAAAAACAAAGTTCACCTGTTCTTTCTTGTACTCTTTGGAAAGTGGGTGATCATTCTCAGTTAAATCTATATAGGAAAGAGAACCTCAAATTTTAAAATTATTTTTCTTTAAATTACTATTCATTTTTTTCCAGATTTTACACATAATTGGAGAAAAAAAGTAGAATCTCATTTTAATGTGAATAAGACAGTTGAAATTTGCCGAAATTGGAAAATAAGTTCAATAAATTTGAGAAATAAGTTTTGTTTCAAAGTTTTTGAGATGAGGATTAAAAATTTGGATTATTTGGACTACTGTTCTCATCTTGAATGTTATTCTCAAAACGTTTTGGCCGATGTAACCTCCGACATTCTTTTGGTGTGTCTTGTCAAACTCGGGAATCTAAAGAATTTCGAACTGAACCCTTTATTTAATCCACAGGATTAGATTGACCCATGGCACAACGGATAAAAGTGGTAAGTAATAACCAGTTCTAGATGAGTCTTCTGGAGAGTAGAAAGTGAACTTTCGGCAGCCTCGTAACTCTCGCTTCCCTCATTTTGTCCTCTAGTCCTCACATTCTATGAGCGATATTACTGACAAAGGGGGAAGAATTGCTGTTTTCTGGATCGGAATCTATTCATCTAACACTTATCATTGGCTAGTTTTTGACCTTGAAGTAGTATTTAAAAAATTTTTTTAGGTTCTTACATCAAGTGGCTTCATGTCTTGTCTGGAGCGATTTCCATAAAAGAAAAGTTGAATCATTAGTAAAGGTGATATTAAGAATATAATTAAGAATTACTCAGTCATGGCTGATGAAACGAGAACAATATAACCCACTACCTCAACCTAAAAGGTTCAGTTTGAAATTCCATAATTCCCGAGTTCGACAAGATGCACCTGAACAAGGTCGGTGGTTACATTGGCTGAAATATGATAACATCCAAGATGAGAACAATAGAAAATAAGTTTTATTATGAACCAATTCCCAACAGTGCAGGAGAATGGAAATACATTAAAGAGAAGAAATTTAAAAAAAAAAACTTATTTAATAATTTTTTTTTTTTTGAAAGTTAGAAAAAAAAAAAAATGATCCTAAGAGGGAAAATAAATATTAAGAAAAAAACAAAACATTTTAGTTTTAAGATGGAGCTACTTTCCCGAGAAAAGAATTTAAAATAAATGTATGTACAACCGGCAAATTAAACTGCAAACAGAAAGCAAAAGGATTCACATCAAACACGTGCAATCAGTATGAAAAGGTTTGTTGATATAAAAATAAGTTTAATAATAATTTTGGTGATAGTTTTAAAGAACAGTGAAAAATGAAGGACTCGAAAACAAAACAAACAAAAAATGATCAATTTGTGATTTCCGCACAAAATCAATCATAACAAGATGGAATGAATCTGTTCATGTCAGACACAAAAGTGAGACAAGAGCTCTTCAATTATACAGGGTTCTCTTAAAATTTTCACCCATTAAAAAAACAAAACAAAAAAAAAAAACAAAGAAAACAATTCTATCCAAATCATAAGACTTCTTTCAAATGAATTTTCTTTTGTCTGGCAATAAATATTTCACCCAATGTAAAATAGCTTATTGGATTTCTGTCCCATCAAAATATGTATTTTTTTCTTTTTTTTTTAAAATAAAAGTCAAAGTACTTTTCCTAACGGACACCAAATGTATCTCATGTAGTTTCCTTTGTGAGCAAACTAGCCACCACCACCTCCTCGGATTTCATCCGGAGAGAGAAAGAGAGAGGACAACCTGTCCTGTGCTGGTTCTAAGGCTTGTTGACCTCACATGGCAGGCGGCTAGCCCCAGTTTTGTCGATCACACACTAAAACCAACACGGAGGAGGGCAGAGCACATCAAAGAAGTAAAAAGAATTTTTACATTTTAATTGTTTTTTTCTTCTTTAAATGTTCGTTGAATTCAAAATGTTGTTCAAGTCATACATATTTTTCTTGGGTGTGTGTGTGTGTGTTGATGGATTAGCTCGGAAAACCCAAACTACAGTTTCATTTTTCACGTCATCTCATAGTGAGACCAGGTCGTTCGTCTTGGTCGGTTGCTGGTCTCGGTTGATAGTCACATGGAACGCCGTCGTAACATGTACTTTCCTTTCTGCAGCTGCGACAAGCAGATGCGCAGTTTGCTGTTGTTGTCGCAACGCTTCACCCAGATCTAAAAGGAGAAAAAAAAACATCGTTAAGAATAATTTCGATCCTTCTTGAATTTACTCAGAAAATTCCACTCCAATCTCGGGCGACATTTTAACCCTTAAATACTTTTTGTTTCAAATATGACACATTCAAACAAAATGCTTATTTAATATTCAACGAAAATGTGTCAAACTGCAACTTGTTTCACATCTGCAACGAGCCTGTTGGCAAGTGAGTAGGTATTAGTATGATGTTGCATCAGCACACCCGCTAAATAGGTAATCAGTATCTTCGATGTCACTGGCAAGTGAGAGTATGATATAGATATAAGGTGTTTTCTGTTCATGCATGTATAATATGCATTTTGTTTTGTGTATACAGTCATATTACGACCAAAGGCAATTGATATATTTTTGTTCTATATTTTATAGATTATTTTTGTACCAATTATGCCATTTGTTACACATTTGCAACATCATTTATTTTTGTCCGATAAATATTTTTTCAAAAAATCATTTATACTACTTTATATTACCCCTATGAAACGTTTTTCACTTGATAAAAAGTTTTTCAAACCAACATAAAAAATAAAGCTTTTAAAGTTTAACTTCTTGAAAATATCGCCACATATTTATTTCTATAAATAAACGATAAGTACAGATTTGTTACATAAACATTTTAAATTCCTCTTATTTTAACCATTTAGAAAAAATAAGATTGAAGTAGAGGAATATTAAATCTGGAAAGTATAGGGAGATGAGTGCAGAATCAGAGACATCAATAGTATGCCCACATTGAAAGAATGGATGAGTTTTTGGGTTAGTAGATGTAGAACAGTTGAGGTAGCAGGGTCAGTTGGGAAGGAAAGTCCGATGAAAACCTGGAAGGAAGTGATAAGAATGCATCTGAGAGAAAGAGGGATAAATAAAGTAAGGTTGCCAGACAAATTTGAAACTAAAATTCCAGGACTTTTTAGGGTATTTTTCTATATATTCCAGGATTTATACCATATAAATTCCAGGATAGTCTTAATACTTAATTAATAACTAACATTAGGATTAGATTAACTTTATTGTTTAATGTTTTACGTTTGATTAAAAAAAAAAAAGAAGCTACTTTTGGTTTAGTTTTACTTTCTTTAAACAAAAATAATTGTTTTAATTGTTATAAAATTTAAATCAACAAATTAAAAACATCCGGTATTATTTTAGATTAACACCTTCAGCATTGGACCTACATTGAGAAATTATGAATTCAGCCAAATGGGAATGATCACATAACAATCACTAACTGAATTGTAAAAGATTAAAGAAAAAAACATTTTTTTTTTTACAATTAAATCATTTAAATTCCAAGAGCTTCTAGGATTAATGTGATTTTCCAGATGGCTGGCAACCCTGTAAAGAACTGTCCAGAGATTAGTTAGTTTGGAAGTCAATTTCTAAAAGCCGTCCAATGCATGTCAGCATGTAAACCAAATGTTAAGTCGATGATGGTGATGATGGAAAAGAGGCAACGTTAAGGATGGGGGTGGTGGTAAACTCTTGGTCTATCAATACTTTACAATAGGTATCGGTGAAGTGTTAGCTGAAAGAACTGTCCTTTATTCAGTGTAGATATTTAATGTTCTCACCATGAGAGTCAGGTCATGGTCGTCGTAAAATAATAACCAAGATTGGTGCACTAAGTCGAGTTTTTCTGGTGACGTCATTGATAGTGGTAGTAAGAACCATGACCTTCGCTATGAAAAACCGACTTTACTGTTTGCCCGCTAGGTTTTATTAAACGAGACAACTACAGTTCTACGAAATATAGCAAGATATGTAAATTGATGTATTTAAAACTTAAAGTAATTTCATGACCTTGATAACATGGATTCAATTAGCCAAATATTGGTAGAACAGTACATTTTCGTACGATTGGTGAAATTTATTGGATGTGTTTTTACCAGTATTTTGTTTAAATTTCAATTTTTGCAACCCCATTGAAGTTAAAAAAAGGGGTTTAAAATAAATCAAGACCAGTTTAACTTGCCTCTATAAATTCTGGTTTAATTAATATTCTCGTTCAACTGTCGTATTATGTCAATACACATTAAGCACCAACTTATTTATGATTTTCTATTTTATTTATTCTTAGCAAAACTAATCACTTCATGATAACAAATATTTTAAATTAATTTTTTTATTTATGTCAAAACAATTCGTTTCAATTATTGTTTTGCAAAAATAATTAAGACATTCATTTTACTGTGTTTTATTTATTTCTTAATTTGTTCATATGATCAACAAATCCAGAATCTAGATTCAATAAACTGTCATTTGCTATGATTTAAAGACGTATAAATAAAATTAAAATTGTACCCATTTTGAAAACTGAATATATCTTAATTTTAATTGGTACTTCTACAGAATTTGAACTAAACTGTTATATTTAACCCTAACCTAATCCCTAAACTAACCGTAACTAAAGTTTTAGGTTTAGTTTGGCAAAAGTTAATTTGGTTAAAATTCTGTAGAAGCACCTTTTAATTAATTTAAACCGATTTTTGAAGACGATGACAACCTAATGTAAATTTCCTTTGTTTGCTGTTTTTATGTTTAGTCACTGGAGTTGAAATGATCTTAAAGAAATTTGGGGTATTATTTGGATATTATTGGGTCACTATTTCTCATCTTGGTTGTTATATCCACAACATCTTTTCAGATTCGGGAGGAACCTGTACGAAATGAATGAACCCTTTATTTAAACTGCAGGGGTAGATTGTTCTTGTTTCCTAGTTCGACAAAGATGCATTTTAAGAAGTCATCGGTCGAAACGTTGTGAATAAAACAAGCCAAATGAGAATAGTAGTCCGATGATTCAAAAGTAACAAAGACTCCAGAGTTTGAAAAGATGAATTTTAAGAAAGCTGGAAGTTACACCGATCGAAATGCTGTGAGAATAACAACCAAGATGAGAATAGTAATCCAAATAATACAAAATTATCAAATGTCATCTAAAAAAATTCATAAACACAGACAAAAAGAGCTATTTATCTTTTTTTTTTTTTTTTTACTCTAAAGATTTAGACTCTGGGAGTCCAACGTTCAAACTCCTCGACCTAACATTCACAGGTAACATGAATTGGAACAAATACATAGAAGATATTGCCAAGGCTGCTGTAAAGAAAGTGGGCTCCCCCTCCCGAGCTAAAAAACTTCTCACACCTGACAGTATCCTATATCTCTACAAAGCCACCATCCGCTCATGCATGGAATATTGTTGTCACATCTGGGCTGGTGCACTATCCACTAGTCTCTCCCTCTTAGACAAGGTACAAAAAAGAGTTGCTATCCACCCTCACTATCCATCGCCGCAATGTTGCATCCTTGTGCTTGTTTTACAAGTACTTCAATGGAATGTGCTCCGATGGACTTGCTGCTCCTTTGACTTAAATACACTCGACCAAACCAACAATCATTCATTCACTGTGAAGGTCCCCAGATGCCAGAGAGCCTTCTACTCTAATAGCTTCTTTTCTCGAGCTGTCGGCTTTTGGAACTCCCTCCCTGTTTCCCCCGACTGCAGAAATTAAAAACTAATGTGAACAAGCATCTCACTGCACAGCTCCCAATTTAGGATGACCCCCAAAACTTTCACCCTAATTCTCAGTAGCTCCTTACTTTTACAGTGGCAACTTGCCTTGTTTGGGGTGAATTAAGTTAAAAAAAAAAAAAGAAAGAAAAGAAGTGTAAGACAATGGAGATGGATGAGAACTCGGACATGAAGAAAGTATATTTGGATGGCAAAGCTATTGAGAAGTTTTGTTACCTTGGTGAAAGCACAGAGAGGGGTAGGTGCTTGTGTGATTGCAAGAATTAGGACTGGATGCAATAAGTTTAAGAAACTTCTGCCATTATTAACCAGCAGAGCATTATCACTGTCGACCAAGGGAAGAAGGAAGAGGGAAGAGTCTATCAGGCATGTGTATGTGATAATGTATGGAAGTGAAACCTGGTCAGTGAGGCTTGAGGACATGCGTTGCATGGAGAGAAATGATATGATGACCTCAGAGGAAGATTAAATCTGGACAGTATAGGTAGATATGTGTAGAACAGGAAACTTCATTAGTATGGTCACATTGAAAGAATAGATGAGAGTTCTTGGCTTAGTAGCTGTAGAACAGTTAAGGTAGCTGGCTCAATTCACAGTGGAAGGCCAAGGAAAACATGGAAAGTGATAAGAATGAACTTGAAAGAGATAAAGACCTGACCACAAATAGGTTAGTTTCGAAAAGTCGTCCAACACATGCCAGCATGTAAAACGGACGTTAAATCGAATATGATAATGGTGATGATGGTAATGACTACAACAGAGTCCAAAACAATAGCAAACATGTCTAGAAGTCTACCTAAAAGTAAGTCGGATGTATTCTCGACTGAAGCTGGACGGCTTTGATCGTGTTAACCACGTGACCATTTGGGAATACTGATTGGGCCCGTTTATTGCTTCGTTTGTAATAACTAACAAATAATCAAGAGAGAAATCCTCAAATCAAAGCTGGAGATTTTACATACCTCCACGGTGCCAATGGTGCTGATAATTCCAGTAATTTTTTCAATGTCCTTTATTTCCACAAACACAGGTTGTCCTTTGTGAAACCTGAAAATCACATCGAAAATGAATGAAGTAGTATAACAGCAATTAGGATTAGGAAAAAAAATTATTGATGCGATTGATATTAAAATAGTGAATGTTCAAAAAATTGCATTTAAAAAGAATAAGTAGAATTAGTTAATTATTATTCGAACTGCTGCTGTAAGAATAAAATCCAAGATGAGAAAAGTAGTCCAAATGATACAAATCATTAGACATCATCTAAAAAATTCCGAAACATAATATCAAATCGGTACTGACCCGAAATAATACAGAAATGGTAAGAAATTGAAAAACTATAATAGTGAGAATAACATCCAAGTTGAGAACACTAATCCAAATAAACGGAATAAGTAGAATTAGAAATGGTTTTTTTTTAAAGATTCCTTCAGTAAAACCAAACTTAGAGTTAAATAATAACAAAGATAAAAAAGGAAAATCTTTTTTTTTTTAAATCTTTTTTCAAGATAAGTTTACACTGATATTTTAAGTCAGTCGCACTAAATTATAGATACATCAGTAGCGACTAAGTTCACCAGCATCACACCAACTGAATCTGAATCCGACTCACCACTCCATAAATGACTGACAAACAAGAAAGAACTTAACAGAATGTTTAGCGTCAATTCTGATAAAAAAAAAAAAAAATTAGAATTTCCCTTTCGCATTCACCGGAGAAAAGAATTGCCTTTATGTTCCTACAAGTCGGAACATCGTTCCATATAATTAAACATCTTTTTTTTTTACCTTTATTCACCCCAAACAAGGCATATTGCCACTTGGATGTAAAGAGCTACTATGATTAGGGGTCAGATTTATAAAGGGTATTTTCAGTGGGAAGTTGTGTAGCACTATGTTTGTTCACAGTACATTTAAATTTCTGCATGTTGGTACAGTTGGGAAAACATGGAGCAGGGAGGGGATTTCAAAGGAAAGTGGTCCGAGAAAAGCTATTAGAGTAGAAAGTTTTCCGGCATCTGGGGACCTCTACAATAAAGGGGGTGGGATTTTGCTGATAGGTCAGAGGTATCTACGTTGAGGGGGTACAAGTGCAGTAAGTTTGTCAGAGCACATTCTATGGAAATACTTGTAAAACAAGCACAGGGATGTAACATAGACTCTTTTTTGGACCTTGTCTACGAGGGAGAGATTAATGGTTCGTGCACCAACCTAGACGTAGCAACAATACTCCATGCATGGGCGGATGGTCGCTTTATAGAGATATAGGATACTGGCAGGTGTGAGAAGTTTCCTAGCACAGTAGAGTGAACTCACCTTCTTTACAGTAGATTTGGCAGTATCTTCTATATATTTATTCCAATTCATGTTGCCTATCAATGTTAGGTTGAGGTTTGAATGTTGACATGGCAATAGTTAGTTGGAAAGATTTCTTATAATTGTAAAAAAAAAAAAAAAAAAAAAAAAAAAAGAAAGAAGCTTCGTCTTTGTAGCATTGTGCCCATTCTACTAAACCAATTACCTGTTACACTAGAACAATTTTGATAATCTTTTCTTTGAAATTTTGTTTGTGCCCGACAGCAGATGCAGACCGGATTTTCACTTGACCAGCGACCTTCCGTGATCTAAAAATACAACGTACATTGTCTGAATCGCTATCAAAACCCGGATGACAATTAGTTAGTGATATCGGTCGAATGGGTTACAGTGCAGTGAAATTTGCATAGAAGAATTCCCTGATAAGAAAATATGAAATCTTTGTTTCGGCCGAGTCTGAGATTAAATAGCTTTCCAGACGTTCCGATATTTAATGCAGATGTTTTTAAAAGCAACTAAAATAACAAACAAACAAAATAAATAACAAACAGTATTGGTAGATGGACATTCCTCGATTCGATTATCAACCATAAATGACCTAGAAAGAATCCCATTAAAATTAACTTTAGCTTTTGTAGTGTCATGCTCCGAGCATATTTTTCTTGGAACCTTCTACATAAATACTATATTCATGATATAAAATGAATGAAGTCAATAAACAGTCTTCTAGTGCAGCAGCGACAAGTATTTTCTCAGTCTATTTAATAAACTTTCAGAATACTCTCACGCACACACACTTTATAATATTATTTATATTCATATAAAATTAGGTATGTGTATGTTTATATATTTCTATGTATAGGATTAACTCCTAAACTAATTAACCGATCATTATGAGTTTTGGAACACAGCTGCTAAGCATAAGGGTGGGTAATATGCCTATATTTAGTTTAATTTAGTATTATGCAAAGGGTAGAAGTCCTTTATCAAAATTCAGATACCTTCGATTTTTGTAAAATTTTAATAGAGATTAATAAATATTCATCAAATTTCAGTTTCTTTCGAGTATTTTAAATGAGTTTTAAAAAAATATATTAGCATAACCTCCAATTTGAAAATTCAAATATTTCAGATTTGCATTAAATTTGATCCATAGTCATTAGACACTAATTAAACAAGATTCCTTGAATTTCAATTTTTTAAGACCCCTTAAATTTTAGACAGTTAAAAAAATCAAAATCATGTAATGGATTTTGATCAAAAATGGAATAAGGATTTTTAGTTTAATTATATTTGGATTTTACTTTTTGTAAGGTTTTACAGCACTTTTTATGTCCTCTTACGGAGATTTAAATAAAAAAAAGAAACTCAAAATTTAAAAGTATTTTAAACTTATCTATATTATAATAAAAGTGAACCTATGTGTGTCCAGGCGTGGCCGTCGTTATAGCAGGCCTAACGACTGAGTCGAGATTTTCTGGTGGTGTCATTGGTCGTGGTTTTTAGACCCACGATCAATCAGGACCGAAAGTTAGCCGTGCAGTAATGCGCATGTGTACGTCTTTAATCAAGATTCATATACAGCATGGATTATTCATTCACTTGGAAATCATATTTAAATTGTTCCTGCTATTGTGATGTTATTCACTACCAAGAACACGGCTACCCTCCTAAGGATTATTCATTCACTTGGAAATCATTGTTACCTTGTTCATTTTTTCAAACGTATTTCCTTTTTTAAGCGAAAGACAATTTTTTTAAAATCCATCATGGGGTTAAAAAATAAGGCATTATATTACAACGGCCGTGATTAAAGTTCGAATTTCAAGTTTTAAAAAAATAAATTAGAATTTTATTTGGAGATTACATATACAATTTTAGACTAATTAATAAGTTTCATCCAAATCCCTCCATAATTGCTTTAATTTATTACAAATTTTTACTATATTGTATAAAAACTTCGTTTTGCAAAAAAAAACAAAAAGAAAACACATTTTAATTTATTTCAATGAATGTTCTATTATTTTGAATTATTGATTTTGTGTTACTTTAATGAATTCGTAATCTTTCATGTTTGATTTATTTTTAAGTTAAAATTTTTTTTAAAAACATTATAACATTGTAATAAAATATAGTTTTATTATTATGTTCATTTTCTAACATTTTAAATTATATATATATATAAAAAAAATCAGTGTCAATTTCAGAAACTATATTTTTATTACAATCTTTTGGCCAAAATGTTACTTTTGTTTTTCTTTCAAAAACTAAAATTTATTTATTTAATAAAATAGTTAAAATGTTTTAATCTATTTGGTTGTTATTAATACAGAATTCAGGGGCTTTTTTTTTCGTAATATATGAGAACTATATTTTAAAAGATTTTTTTTTTATTGTTAACCTCTATGATGCTTTATTTTCATAAAAAATACATTTATGCACTTTTTTTAGTACCCTGTGATATAACTTTAGTAAAGGTGTTTTTTGTTAAAAAAATAAAGACACATCATTTATTTTGGGGGGAAAGTGAGAGCAACTCATTATTCAGCTAAAGCTAATTATAATGAAATGTTCATATAAAGAATAAAACTCTTTAAAAAAAAAAAAAAGAAAGAATTTGTATCTTGCGTTTATAAACCAAGAGATATTCTCATACTAGTCTTTTCATTCGATGTAGACCAGGTTGTCATAACAATCAACTCAAACATTAAAAATAATCCGGAAAAATTTAACTTATTTAAAGAATGAATATTAAATCTAACAAATTATTTTTCAAAGAAAAATTTTCATGTTTTAAGAATTAAAAAATTTATGACAACACCATTTTATTATTAAGTATTAATTTAATGTTTGCTGTCTAACCTATGCTAATTACACGAAATAATACATTTGCACTAAGATTTCTAATAAAGTAATGGGTTAATTAAAATTGGTCGACTTCCTGAATTTTGGTGAATCTTTAAGTGAAGGGAGGGGTCAAAATGCTGATAGGCTGACTGTTCAACAGATCTCGTTTATTACTTTAGAGCATGACGTCATTTTCCAGTGAACAAGCCTGCTATAACGATGCCCACGGTCCATGGAGCTTCGCGGTATGAATAATCATATATGCAAATTTAATTTTATGGGCAACTAGCAAAAAAAAAAACACCCGCCCTCCGGACAGCTATTAATCTAGCTGTAACTTTATCTATAGAAAAACAAAGAAACAATTTTCTTTTCACATTTTGGTAATTTGAAGAACAACAAAAAGATGATTGCTATGGTGTTATTTAATATATACCAATGTTGAGATTTGATTTTGCATAAGCATAAAAATGAATTCCTCATAATGAAAGGAATAAACGAAAAATTGGGGCGATTGTCAAGAATAACCAACAGAAAAAAGGGGTGAGAAAAAAACAAATAATCAACAAATAACTTTTACCAAAGGCAATAAGGTTACTTTTTTACCTACCTGCCTATTTTTTGTGTTTTAAAGGATTTTAAGGAGTTTTTGTTGCATTTTAATAATTTGTCCCAATCTGATCGCATTACAGTTCCATTTTTAAGATGGCATAAGCAAACATTCTCAAAGTTTGTTTAATGAGTCTTTCGTCTTTTGAGGTGAAAAAAAAAAGTCAACAAAAAAAACTGTTCTATTTATTTTTTGCACCCCTGTTGATTATTCTTGACAATCGCCAAACGCGAAACGTAAATTGGTCATATATTCTTGAATAATTTAAAATTTATTATTAAAGACAAAAGAACTTTAAAAAAAAGATAATCACAGACTTAACAAATCAGATCATAAAAGGCCATCCGGAAAGATTGAGAACTTCGTACAATTGTGAATTATTACAAGAATAAAGGGGAAGCACTAGATAAAGGTAATTACAGATGCTTACGGTTGATGGATCAGGTCAACAGAGAACTTCAATAGTATGGCCATGTTGAAAGAATGGATGAGAATTCTTGGATTAGTAGATGTAGAACAATTAAGCTAGCCGGTCCAGTTCATAGAAGAAGGCCAAGGAAAACATATGAGGAAATGATAAAAATAGATGTGAAAGAAAGAGGGATAAATAAAGATCTGGCCAGAGATCGGTAAGTTTGGAAGTCAATTTCTTAAAGCCATCCAACACATGCCAGCATGTAAAACGGACGTTAAACCAAATATGATGATAGTGAATAGGAATTAAATTGCTAAGCGATACCGAGTGGGCAAAGCATATTAGTTTATAATATAACTGTCGATTACACTAAAAATCTTCATTTTTCAAATAGTTTTATTCTATTAACTTTTTTTAATATAATTTTAAACCATAATTACAAAAAAAAAAAAAAAAAAAATTATTCCACAAAAAAGTTTATCAAAAGAATGCACGGTTAATTTACTCGAGTGTCGTAACCATTCGCCAATTTTTTTTTTTCTGGCACACTAATTTCAGCCCCCACGGATGTCATTCTTTAATGAAATAAAAGTTTTCTACCTCCCTTATCCATTTCATACATCATTTGAAGTATAGCAAAATTAACATTTTCAGTTAGAAATAAGAGCAGAAAGGGAGACAAGGGAAGTAAAGACAAGACAGGAAGAAAGAAAAAAAAAAAACAGGAAAAGATAAAGCAAGAGAGAGGAAGAAATAAATAAAACATAAACAAATAGCGAAAAAAGACATAAGCTCTCATGACTTAGCAGAAATTAGTCTTCTATTATGTAAAAGGAAGTTCTGTGCATGTATGTATGCCCAGCTAAAACTTCAAAACTACAGAACAAAGATCATCAAAGTTGATATTTTCTTGATCAGCATTGCCCGGAATGAATATTTAAAATTTGACTCTAAACTGCCGCCGATTGCGTCGGAGGGAGGGGGGTGGGGCAGACATTTTCATATACTAACAAAAGGGAGGTAACTATTTTTTTCAAAGAGTTATTTCCCTTACACTGACTTGAGTAATCTATAAAATGTGTATGTAGCAGAGATAGGAATGGGCTGGAAGGAGAAGAAAGAGGGAGTTGGGAGAGGTAAACTGGGGAAGAAAGAGATAGAAGTTTTAGTAGAAATATGTTACACTTTTGCCCCGGGCAACACCGGGTAGCCCTACTAGTTTCTTAGATAAGAAGAAAAAAAAACAAAAAAAAAAAACAGAATTCTGCTAAAAAACAGAACTCAGTCCTGATTAAATGAGATGTGGAATAATAAATAATCATAAATAAAAAAACAAGTGAATAAAAATGGCTTCTTTAGTGAGAGACAGATACTAGAACCCCCCCCCCCCCCCCCCCCCCCCCCGAAAAACCTCAAAATGCAAATACAACACTAAAATCCATACGAAAACTCAAATTGCCAACTCTATTTTTTCAAAAACTTGTGGGAGAAGGTCAAAGTTAGCAATTAATAATCAAATAAAAACTTACCATCTTTTATCATAGTAGAGACGCCCATCTTCAATTTTTGCTTCCATTGTCAGGCAGGATTCATTGTTGTTTGTGGGTGACATGGGTTTCTTCTGTAATGGACGGCCGGGCAATTTGTTAAGAGCTTTCAAGTCTTCCAGGATTTCATTTTCATCCAGGAAATAATTGAGCTGAGGTAAACAAAATTAAGGAACATAAACATTTATATTCTCATCGTTTAAGATTTAGTCCTGCTTAGTCATGATTAAGTTTGAAATAGCATTTTCATCATTCACTTATGAATGTTGGTACCACTAGACAACAACAGAATCAAGTCGGTCAAAAGAGTCGTACCATGCAGATTTATACAAATTTACTTTACTCTGTCACTCTTAATTTTTCCTTTGGTCTGTCAAGAGGTGGGTGTGCGGAAGCCGATAACAGTCGGTTCCATAGCATCACTTTAACTTATAGATGATGGCAACCATCACATGGTTCCTCCTGTGAATACCTGATTAAAGAAAGAAGCGAGGAAACCAGCAAAATTGAGCCGGTAAAAAGTCGTACTATGCCGATTCATACAAATTGACGTATCATTAAATGCGCACGTTTTAAATGGATGCATAAATAAACATTTTTTAAAAGTTTATTGTGAAAGGATATCAGGACACGGTTTTCTCCGTTTTTCAGGAAGTGGTAGAGGGTCATTGGGTCGACGCCGTAATTTACGAGTCATAACCGGTTTAACTTCCATTGAATCTGAAGCGAAAAAAAAAACAAAAAAAAAAAACAGTTAAAAACAATATTTCAATTGTTAATTATTTTTTCTTTGAAAATGATTTTTTTTTTATTGTCTAAAGGAAATAGGAAATCTTTAAGAATAAAACCCTTTTATATATTCAAAAAATGAAAGTTAAAACTGTTTGGGGTTAACGAGAATAGGATTTCTGCACATCAATATCTATAGGGGTCACGTGGTGCAGAGAATACCCATTTAATTTTTGAGGGGGGTCTTTTTTTTTTTCTTCTTTTTTTTTTATAAGGTTTTTGGCCTTAAATGAATGTGATTTAAAAAAAATAGAAAATAAAAACGAAGAGCAAAACAGCCGGAGAGAAATTCAATTTCATTGAAGAGGAAACCCAAATGTTTGTATAGAAAATAATTCAAAAATATATAAAAATACCTCGAGAGAGAATTGAACTCCCAACCAGTGCTCTAAATCTCTGATCTAAAAAGGCATACAAAATAGAGGGTCGTTAAGCACATAGTAATCGGAAATAAAAATGTCTAAGCCTAGAACAACAAACAAAAGAAATCAAATAGAGGGCGGGGCTTCTTTGTTTTTATTCAATATATATAAATTTAATATGACACCTGTCATACTGATAGATACATGGGTCAAAAAGTGATACCAGGGGGAGTCAAAAGTTTTGCAACATTTGCATGCGTGCTAGTTTGCGGCCGTATATCACGTGACCAAAGCAGTTCAAGCTGTGGAAGGTACACTCGCTGTATGATATGGGATTTCCAAGTTGGACATATGAGCATGCAAAATAGTCAAATTTGGAGAGTTGTGCTTTATGAGTTTAAACTGACCATTCTTAGCCACTTTCTAGCCATCTAGTTAAAACTGTATACAGCTATGGTGCGACCACCATCATATTGGATTTTATATGCTGCCACGTGTTGGATGGTCTTTAGAAATTGACTTCTAAACTAACTAATCATTGACAGGTGTTTATTTATCCCTCAAGTCCATCGTTATCACTTCCACCCAGGTTTTCCAACTGACCCTGCTACCTCAACTCTTCTACATCTACTAACCAAAGAACTTTCATCCATTCTTTCAACGTGACCATACCAACAAAGTCCCCTGTTTTGCATACATCTGCCTAAATTTAATCATCATATTCTCTCTATGCAATGCATGTCCTCAACCGTCACTGCGTACACATGCTTGATAGACTCTTCTCTTGGTCAGCATCGGTAATGTTCTGCTAGTTAGTCATAGTAGAAGTTCCTTGAATTTACTCCATCCACTGCTAACTCTTACAATCACACTAGTACCAGTTCCTCCCTATACTTCAATGGTATCACCAAGATAAAACTCTTGAATAACCTCAATAGTCTTGCCATTAAAATATACTTTCTCCACATCTGAATTCTCATCCATCTACATTGTCTTACACTTTTTGCACACAAACTGGTTCTCATCCCTCAACCTTCCTGTAATTCCACTGCACTTCTTGTGTATCCAATGCTTACAAGTACCACAAAAATTGTAGTTGCACCCAATTCCCTCATCAGTCTGGAACGTCAATCTTGCTCCGAAAATTGACTGCTTGAAAACCGTTCAGAGATGTGCAACCAAGCGAATACCCTTCGTCAAACACTTGCCATACTCTGAACGCCTTCTTTTCCTAGGCTTGGATTCATTGAAGCTCCAATGTTAAACAACTAATTTGGTAAACACCCACACAGTTATTAACCATATCGCCAACAACTTTTTGATCTCCTTGTGTCTAACACACATGGACATGCCTACAAAGTCAAAAAATAGCACATCTTTCGGAAACAATTCTTCACATTCAGAATTACTGAAGCATGGAACAAACTGCCTGTATCGGTTGTTGGCTGGAGAAACACTGCATCCTTTAAAACCATTATGATTCTTGAAATTCACCCAAAACTACACCTTATCCCCTCCTCCATACACATATGTATGGCATGACGCATACGCTGTTTATTTCCCTGACAATTGTGCATTATTCTATGTATTTTCATTTGTTATTGCTGTACCATGTAATAACATACTTCCATACAATTGATCTAAAAATTTACTTAGTCCAGCCCAGACGACTGATAATATGAAACATTTTACAATAATCACCTAAAAATAAAAATCAGCAAAGGGGATAGCTCATTTTTAATTAAATATAATAGGAGTTATCTATCTTACAACTAAAAATGTATATCTTTTTTTGTATAAGTTTAAAAATGTGCAAACAAATAAAAATGACTTCACAGCCTCCCAGGTAACACTGGGTAGATACAGATAATGCTGCGTAAGCAACCAAAAACATTTGACATGCAAAAGATGAAGGCTAAAATAGATCAAAGTACCGTAACCAGATAGTTGAAGAAATTTCACTCGGATTGCAAGAACATCGGCAATTACGCATGGTTAAGTAAGCCTAAAATATGAATTCTGAGCCTGTGATCTGCACCATAGCAGTCAACACTGAGAATATCAGAGACGATCTCGGCATCGCACATTCCGGTGGGATTCGTCACCTTCAAGCTCTCAGCAAAAGCAATTAAATAACCAAAACATTGCAAAACCTTTGACTAACCAACGGACAAAAGGGAAATGAGGTTTTCTACCTTACACAAACAACCAAAAACAAAGGGACATCAAATATTTTGATAGAGGCAAGTGTGAACATTATCACGGAAATAACAAATCGAGAATGAATCGTTAACAGTGGACAATTTTTTTAACATCACTCGGAACATTTGTTTTCTTGTCTCAAATTATCCTGACTTTGAAAAAGTTGTCAGATGAAAATAATTATTGAAGAGATTTTTTTATAATTTAAAAACATTTTCATTTAATTCACAATGTATCTGCATAGAATGGCAAATTTAAAATAGTTAATACAAATTCCTGCCACATTGTCAGTGTATGGGTCATGCAACACCAAATTCTGTTTTGTTTAGTATTTTTGCAGTGATAAAATATCATTAGCTAAAAATGTGCTTAATTTTCTTGTTTAACGTTGCTAATTATTTCCAGTGAAATGAATTTCAGAATGATTTCTAAAATAACTGACTTCTACTTAAAATTAGGTTTTAGTAAAAAAATTACATTAGAGTATGTTGGTATAAAGGAAATCAAAACACTAGAGAAGCGGGAGATTTCCCTGAAATATTGTGGTATTCTGGCTTCACACATGCAACTCTAGTGAACAAAGTGAAAATGGAAAGATTAGAAAAGACAAAACCTTGTTTTTTTAATATTCCTTCTTACAAACCGGTATATTTCTACATTGTTATTAGCTTTCTATAAATTATATATATATATTGCACACAATGCTTCAAGCTAACTACATCACCCTCTTGAGGAATCAGTTCTTTGATCTGAGTGGATTATCCAGATGGCGGCTCATCATGTAGACAGCAGTAATTTGTTCCTTTTCCTCTTCTTTTGTTGTTGATGTTCTCTTGAGATGTGTGTCGATTAATAGAAGAGGTTGTAAATAATGACAGCACAAAACCATTTGGGGGTTTAACATTTTTTTTTTTTTTTGGAGGTTTTCTTTTTCAATATAAGTACATAATATACCCATAGGGGAATGGCGGCAGCTCCGCAAAGCACGACCACTCTCTTGCAGTTCATAAAAAAAGAGAAATAAAAGATCTCATCAACTTCTCGATGTTGTTTTACTACCAACTTTCTGTTATGGTGCAATATACTGACATGTATCCCTAACTGTAGTTTGACTTCTAATGGAAAATTCCCATCTGTTTGCTCAACAAAAATTACCTGGAATTTTCCATTCTTAACCTTATTTTTACACACCGGCATTTTAACATTGCTACAAAAGCAAAATGACTGGTACACACTAAACAGGGATTAAAAACTGGTTATATTTGAAACATCCAATATGGAGTCCTGATTTTTTTTAGAAGATTGAAAGGGAGGTAAATCTTAATATATAAACAAGGGAGATAACCTCTCCTGTAAAAAAAAAATTCAGTTTTAAGTGTATGAGTCACCTTGCTATAACTAATTTAATATTTTTGTTTTTATTAAAAATAAGCTATTTGGGTTTAAAATGCCGAAACCCATTTCACTGTAAATACTTAGCGGCGATAAATAACTAATAAATTACTAATTTATATTAGGAAACAAAATACAGTTTAACTCCACATCCTAAAGATTGAGAAAAGACTTGATTGTTTCAAAAATCTTTTTTGTTTAAATAAAAAGTGAAAAATCTTAACCTCCGGTCAGTTCCATTGTGCTACGCTCATTTTCAATATGGCGTCTCTTTTCTTCAAATTCAGCAATCAAATTTTCTTTTAACCCAAATTTCTTTTCCTGGAAGAAAAAAAAAAAAAAAAAATTTAATTTAATTTTTCGATTTTATAATTTTATTTCTAAGGTGAGTCTTACTTTTACCAGAGGAGAAAAAAAAAAAAAAAAAAAGGGACGAGATCATTCTCTTCCCTTTCTTGTAGAAAGACCCCAGTCTAAATTTTAAAATATTTACATAAACAAACATTTTTTTTTATTCTTTTAACAAGTTGAACAAGACATAGAAATACGGTCTTACTAATGATGGGTAATTAAAATAAATTGAAATTGTCTATCTTTCTCCTCCTTCACTGTGCCGACATACGAGAACCAGAATAATAAAAAAAACAAAAAAAACTTTCAATTTGAAGTTTTTTCTATTAAAATAAGTTAATGAATATTCAAATTTAATGTCAGCATATAAAATAGATGTTAAACAGAATATGATGATAATGAGTGTGGTCAAGTTTGTTGAACATATAATGATACTAAGCCTTATGTCTAGAATCCATATTGTAATATTGACCAAAATTCATTACGTGATTTTGATTTTAGAAAATCTTTAAAATTCCAAGTCTTAAGCTTAAGGGATCTTAAGAAATTGAAATTCAGGGAATTTTGCATTATTGGTATCCAACGACTCATCATCATCTAACAACCGGTTTATTTGTTGAATCAGGCCACAACTAATCCTCTGATGAGGGTGGGGCCTGATTGTCTAGTTTCGATCTAAGTTTTCCTCTCCATTTTTGTCTTTGGTTAGGCTTGACAGAATCCATACCCATGGCTTTCCTATCACATTTGATCACACCCTTCCAAGACTATGGATCAAATTCAATGCAAATCTGAAATATTTGAATTTTGAGGAAGTTGTGCTCATATTATGCCCCCTAAAACCTTTTAAAACATTTCGAAGAAACTGAAATTTAGGAAAATCTCTAGAATATGAATTTTCACAAAGGCCAATCCATCCCTTCTTTTTACTCATAATATAGCCCTACATTACCCACCCATATGACGAGTAGACATGTTCAAAAAGTCATGATCGATTAATTAGTTTAGGAGTGAATCCTATACATAGAAATATATAAACATATATACATATGCTTTTAAAATTATGTGGAGATGATTTGCCGAATGCCTAAGCTACCTAGGTATGATTGACCCCCTAGTTTCCACCTATCACAAGGTTAACCACAACTGAAACAAACTTTCCTTTCTTCCTCTATGTGTCTAGCTTCAGGTGAAATTTCCATGAACAGAGTTTATTTCCAAGAATTTACCATCTGTGGAACACATTACCATGGGACTGCTTCCCTGTAAACCATAACACGGTCATTTTCAAATCCAATGTCAATGAATACTTGTCATAAACCATCCCCATACATAATAAAACTGTTCATTCTATCCATTTTCAAACCTTTCATATTATTCTTCATCATTCAATTGACAATCCATCCATCCATCCATCCATCTCATTAACCCTGATCCACGAGTGGCTTTTGACCTTGAAAAGTGATGACTCATTAGTAAAAAGTTGTTTCGTAGGAAAAAAATAAACAAAAAACACAACAAAAAAACAAACTTACTTCAAAATCTTTCAGGGCCGCTTGTTTTTCCTTGATCCACTCACGCTCCACAACAGCTCGCTGGAAAAAAGACATACAGTATTTAATTCCAGCCACCTTCAAAGGGTCCAAATCAATTCAGGGTAGACGATTTCTAAAATTTAAAACTATGCGCATTTCAGAGAGGAAAGATAGAAAGTGTCCCATTGACAGCCCCTCCCGAACAAGGGCACATCAGGTGACAGATAAACCCATCCCCTTGCAGAAAAGAGGAGGTAATGCAAAATATTGTCCCTCTTTACTTGTCCCTCGGGGAGAGTTAGACATGGTCAGTTTTTTTTACTGTGGGGAAAACCCAGCTCCCAAAAAGGGTCACCTAGATTATAAACAAAAATGCCTGTATAGTTCAGTCATTTTTTCGTTTTTAAAATATGAGATGTGTTGAAAAAGTAATACGACTGAGGATGTATTAACGAAAGACAATGAATTAGACAGTCGACGCTATTACAATTCGATAGGGTTTTGTTAGTCAGTTTCCCTTTTGCTTTATCCACTTGAATTAGCGTTTTATTTTAGCAATATACGTTATGCACATTTTTTTTAAAATTAGTATTTTGTGTTATCCATCTACCTGGCCAGAGCTGGGTAGCCCGGCTAGTTATTTAATAAAGCTACTATATATGAATGCCTGTAATCCAAATTGAGGACATACTTGGTTAATGTAGATGTAGAACAGTTGAGATAGCAGGGTCAGTTAGCAGAGGCAGTCAAGAGGCACACCACAAATTCACTGAATCATAACCCCATCAATCCCTGTATCTTCAAAAAGACCGAATTAGTGGGATCCCATATATTTTCGTAATAATTTGAACACATGCTTAACAGTTTCATTAGATCTTTATTCCATGTAACCGCCTTCAAGATCAATAACTGCCGTAATTTAGGACCATTGACAATTCAATTCGAAATCGATTCCAACGTTTGAAAACATGCACTTGAAGAAGCCCGAAAGTAATGTAATGTTGTAAAAATACAGTAGGCTGCATTTTCTTTAGTGATGCATATGAATGGTGGACGTTGCAAATGTTAGATTCTTGACCAGAGGAAAGAAGGGGGGGGGGGGGCACAAAATAAAGTGAAAATATCTTTGGTTTTATTTGGGCCACCCCAGAAGTTTGTTTTCCTTTGAGATGAATTAAGTATCTCGTAGAAGGCAGGACATATGCTGGGATGTTCACGGATTGTCGCCATGATAATTCTGTCTTACATTTATCTCCGAGGATATCTCAAGTGATCAGTTCCTGGGTGGTTTATGATCAATGAGGAAGATCTGGACAGGAAGGAAGAAGAGATCAGAGGGGAGATCTGCCCCATTGGACATGACAGTTGGGTTTTTTGAGAGAGCTGGTGAGCAGTTTTAGAGCTGGCCACTGCCCAGGGAAGATGGGCCCATCTGGGGTCTTAGCTAAAGAGTTGTGCTGGACTTATGTTTTATTTCACCGGGATAGAGAGATCTCGTTTGCAACTCTGCCATTCAACCGGGGAATACGAGTTTCCTTTGTAACCTCTAACAAATGAATTTGTTACTTGTTTATAGATTGGAGTTGTGATTTTGCTTGGCATGAGAGTCTGTTGCAGCACAGAAACGAGATTGCACAACCTTTGGACCGGCACGACGTGTGGAGATGATTACGGCCAGTGCAGTGAACGCACGAACAAACAACACGCATGCATACATGTTCACAACGTTATGAAAATAAAAACCAAGATGATATAGTAGTCGAAATAATCCAAATGATCAATCTTCATCTAAAAAAATTTCTAAAGATTAATTGTTCATATTTGATAGCCAGGCAATGCTGGGTAAGTCGACAAATATTTAAAATCGTGAAGGTGAACCTACCTCGTACTCCAGCCACACTTCATTGCTCAACAACCGATCTCGATATTGTTGTTCAATTCTGCAATTCTTCTTCATAAATTCCGGCAACACACCATCCTGCAACTGTTGCACTTGCTTTTTGATTTGAAGCAATTTATCTTGGTACATTCTGAAAGGAATCAAAACACAGATCAATGGGAACTCTAAAATATATTTTAGATTGTTTTTTTTTTTCCAAATTGATACGTACCGTATATCCAGAAGATGCTCTCTCCATCACACTTAAGTTTAAAGCAGCATTTTAAATGCGGATTGAATTGACGTATCATAACAAATACATCCGTTTTCATTCTTTTATGGGAATTTCTGATTATTATTATTATTATGAGAATACCTGTCCCAACCCAAAAATTCCCGACTGTTCTGCTCTTATAAGTTCAAAATTTTTGAAAAATAAGGAAGAAATTTAAAAACAAGAAAATAAAAACAAAAAGGTTTGATATAAAGAGGAAAAAAAGAGGAAAAGAAAAATCTTACTTAAGAATCAAAAGACGTGTCAACCCTAACTTGACATCATTATAGAATATTTTTGTTTGTTTACATCATAATAAAAACACATTTTCTCATATGAAATTTAGACTTTCTTGACTTCAACCATCCCAAAATTCTTATTCAGACAGAGGTTTTTAAAAACCGATATGTCTAAAACACTTCTTGTGGATCAAAGATAGACTTGCAGAAAATTTCAGTAGATTCTGGTGCTGTAGTTCTTACAAGAGGAATTAAATTTTGCAGAATTATCATATGTAGATTGTAGACAGGTTTATTTCATACACAAAAAAAAATGTGACTAGAACAATGATTGAGTATAAACACATTACAGTAGTCAAGGATGTGAGTAGCCAATGGCGAAAATAGCTGAAAATCGAGATACCCCACCCTGATGTGTGCGTGTATGGAGAGAGTAGCACTAGCAACAACTAAAAAGAACTTTGATAATGTGCTAATGATAAGTAGTAATAACACATTCAAAATAGTTTGAAAAATATTTAATTAGTGAAATATCAATCTTGGTAAACAAAAAAAAAACAGGCAAATTTACAAAAAGTTCATCAGGTTAATTGAGCTGACAGATTAGTTTCAACTAAGAAAGTCAAAATTAAGAGAAAGGCACCAAGTGCACATGTAGGAGAAAGCAGACAAGAAGTCAATCTATGATGAAACTAAAGTCATCTAACCACCTTACCCCATCATGAATCATTTGAAGCCTTCAAGCAAAATTATTTTCAAAGAGAACTGTCATAAGATAGAAAAGGAAGGCAAGATGGAGAGAGGAAGAATAAACTGAAAAAAAAAAAAAAAAAGATAAGGAGAAAGAAAAAGAAAATCCAGTCAAATAGTACCGAAAAAATAAGACGTTTTTTATTAAAAAAAAACCCAGATTTTTACAAAATAGCAGAGAATCATGGGAGGCTGTAGCAATTCAAACAAAAATGCGCCTTTTCTCAATTAAAAAAAAAGAAAAGAAAGTGGAATTCCGCTAAAAAGTAAATAACTATTATTTCTGACTAGTATGGGTGATTAGAAAAAAAGATCCAAGTGAAATTTTATTTCAATGATACCAAATCTAATATGGGAGCATACACACACAAACGATCGAAGCTATGTGGAATGCAGTTAAGAATAACTATTGCCAAAATCATTTTTTCCAAAGGGAATTATAAGATTAATAGCATTTAGTAAAAATCCCCAAAGTTATATATACACTTGTTAATTCCTATTGCGCTTAATTAAGCCTCGTTTTATTGTGTGCAATTGTTTCATTATTAGAATATTTGTTTGAATAAAATGTGTGAATATATATATAGTACTAGTATGAAAATATATCTATAACAAGTAAGCTACATAAAGGTGTCCATGTTTCATTCCTGCAGGAAATCATCAGGTTAAATGTATAGACTTTTTTGTTAGCAATTGCTTTTTACAAATTTTGATAAACATTACATCTGGCGTTGTAATTATACGGATTAGATTAATACATGCAATATGATGGAAAAAAAACTTAATTTAAAAATTTATTGAAAAAAAACTTATGCTACTACAAAATTTAATTAGGGAGTTTTTCAAAGAAATTCATATTTTTAAGATGATACAATTCCACCGGAGTTTTTTTTTTTTCAAGTAACTTATGGTTGATATGGAATTTCATTTCTTAATTACATTTATTTAAAAAATAAATAATTATTTATTACGGTATCGTTTGGTCATTAAATTATTGGATTGATCAAAATTATTATAAAACTATAACTAATTGTCATGATAATGTTTTTATCTTTATGAAATGATTGGATGTAAAAAGTTGAACACAGCAACAACACAGAAATTAACTTTTCTTTTTGAATGAAGTCTTGTTTTTTTTCTTTTCTTTTTTCCTCTTTTAAAAATTGATATTGAATAAGGTTCAGTTTTAACATAAATTGGATAGTGTTCTTTAAAAAAAAAGACTAAGAGTTTTCTTTTTAAAAGCTAGCATTCATTATCGACTACTGCTGGTTTTTTTTTGGAAATGTAATAATTTGTTGATATTGTCATGTACTATTAAAAATATTAAACTGGCATACCAAAAAAGTAAATAGACTTTTTTCTTCAAACCTAAGGGGACATTTTCTATTTTTTTCCAAGTTTGACTGGTATTTAAAAGAAAAAAAGAAAAAAGGTAAAAGTAAAAACTTGCATGAAACAAGATTAAAAGACTTACTGTTCCTTGATTTCTGTATATTCTTCCTCCCGTTTAACCATGTCCGTCTCACTGGCATCTTCTGTGTCTAAATCAGTAAGAAAAAAAAATGAAAATAAAATAAAATTGTGCAACAATTATTTCCTTTCTCCAACAATAGTATGCGGCCATCCCAGAAACAGGATGGTCTGCACAAGTTCTATAAACTCTTTGTTATTGTTTTTGTCAGGATTGGAGTTCATGCTGACATGTGAATTAGAAACTAATTTCTAAACTAACCTATCTTTGACCAAGTCTTTATCTCTCTTTCTCTTAAATCCATTCTTATCACTTCCTCCCATGTTTTCTTTGGCCTGCCTCTGCCAACTAACCCTGCTACATCAAACCAAAAGACTCATCCATTCTTTCAATGTGACAAAACCAACCAAGTTTCCTGTTCTGCACACATTTGATAGTGTCCAGATTTAATTTTCCTGTGAGGTTATCAAATCTAAGCCTGTCTTTAAGACTCACATTACACATCCATCGTATCATTCTCATACAATTTCTCTTCATACAACGCATGTCCTCAATCCACACTGGCCAGGTTTTACTTACATACATCAACACCCTCCCCATAATTAGAGAACTTAGTCTAGAATATGAAGATCAGGCTTACATGAGCTTTAGATCAACCTTACAACACGGCGTTAGTTACCTATACACTACTTGCCTACATCTCAGATAGTATCGACACAGCTCTTTTCTTGGATCCGAGCACCCAATTACATGCCTTTAGGGACTTTAATGTCCATCACCAGTAAGCCTCACTTCTCGACCTATTCTGGACAACACTGCTCTCAGAAGCGCTGATCACCTTTTGATATCACCATAAACCGCTGACCCCAAACCGAAGCGCTGTGACTCAAAACGAAATATTACCAATGCGCTGATTGAGAATCCCTCAGAGATGCACCTTAGGGTAAAACCTTTTCTCTCTCTGCTGAAAAGTGCACAAAGGAGGTAACTGAATGAGTCAAAGCAAGCATGGAAGCATTTGCCTCAATGTGGAAATTCTAGTGAGCCCCACTCTCCCCAATGGTTCACTTTTACTTTTTTTATCATTTTAATTAAGTTTATTTAAATAGATCAAGGGACCCCCTCTTGAGGCTAACACTTGATTTCCCTATGAGTAAAATTTATATCCGAGGGCTCTCTTAAGGATAGATGTTGTTCCTTTTAGGGCTGCTATCTGTACTTTCCTACAATTTGGTCTTCTGGGGATTGTGTCTATTTACTATGTAGCTGTTATTGTGCATAGGCAGCAAGCATTCCGCCATTTCAACCACCATAAGTCAGCTACAAATATGCAAAAATTTATAGTATCAAGAAACTACTGCAAGGGTGAATAGCCACAGCCAAGAGTAGACATACTGAGATAACTAGGAAATGCAGTGTTGCAGAAATTAGGAACTTGTGATTTCTGGAAAATCTATAATAGTCTGCTGAACAATGGACAATCAACAATTCCCTAACTATTTAACTAACATGATGTCGCTTGCAGCAGTTCACCTTAAACTTCACTTTGGATTCCACAAACCACCCCTCCCTAATTTCCCCACTACAGATGGAAACCACACTAGATGATCTGATTATCACCCCTTCCAATGTCCTGGATATCATAAAAAACCTTGACAACTCCAAAGCACAACCTTCTCCTTGTTATAGTAATAAAGAAATGCTCTGCTGAGCTGACCGTTGTCCTCTCCTAACACTATAACAAATGCCTTGCCGAATCTTGCTTACCTGATAGGTAAAAAATTGCCTCTGTGGTATCAGTTTCAAGAATTCTGGTGAAAGAATTGACCCACAAAATTATCGCCCCATCCTTCTCTTCGCTAAAATTGTTGAATCAGAAATCAATCTAGCAATAGTTCACCACCTTGAAAATGCTAAACTTCTTTTTGACCTACAGTATGGATTTAGGCAATCCAGTTCTACTGCGGATATCCTAACAGTCATTTTGAACATATACCATACACTGTATAAGGAAGGTGAAGCTAGGGCAGTAGCGCTTTGACAAGGTCTGGCATGAAGACCTCATAAAAATTAATTCCTACGGTATTACTGAATGACTATTTAATATAATCAGATCCTTATTAGCTAAAAGAAAGATCCAGGTCATTCTAGATGGCCGTACATTCAAACAACATCACATTAATGTGGGTGTGCCTCAGGGGTCGATACTTAGACGTTTATTATTCCTGATCTTCATAAACGACCTCCCTGTGCAATCGGTTTGGTTTGGTTTGGTTTGGTTTGGTTTACGGCATAGCAACCAACTATGGATTATGTAATGCCAAATAAAGTTGTCAAATACAATTCCAATTATTTCACATTGCCTTGAAACAATGAAAAGTGAAATGAAAAATTTGTAATTAGATTTTTTGGAACAGTCCAACTTCCTTGATGAAATCTAAGATTTTCGTCACATTTGTGGTTTTAAATAAGTCTTTTAAATTTTTGGAGTCGTAATATTTGCTTCGAGTTTGTTGCAGATCTTGACAATCTATTAATATATGTTTGTACTGTGTAAGATTGTTGACATGCTATGCACATTGGAGACTCCTCTCCTTCCAATAAGTGCTTGTGGGTGGTATGCGTGTGTTCTATACAAAGTCTGGTTATTATAACCTCTTCTCTTCTTGCTTTTCTATAGTCCAGGGGCCACTCATCTATAGTTGGCCAAATCTTATATAACTTTTTGATTATCTTGTTAATAGAAGGTCAAAGATCAGTGTACGGGATCCTAGTATTGGTTGGTGTCATTTTTAATGATTCTTTTGCGGCTTTATCCGCTCTTTCATTGCCATGAATGCCGACGTGACTCGGTATCCAGCATAATTTGAGTTTATGCTCTATTCGATATGTGGGCAAATTGAACGCAGACATATCCAAGGCAATGGTGGAGTACTTAGAAAATGACCTCCAGGCTGTAGTAGAATGGGGCCAAAATTGATGGTCACATTCAATGCTACCAAGACAAAAAGCTCCTTCCTTTTAACAATTATAAGAAACCTTTCCAACTATCGATTGCCATGGCTGATAGCACTCTTCCCAAGAATGCAACATTCAAACTCCTCAGTTTAATACTCACAGGCAATATGAATTGGAATAAATACATAGAAGATACGGCCAAGTCTGCTGCAAAGAAGGTGGCCTCTCCCTCTTGGACAGGGTGCAACAAAGGTCTAACCTAATAGGTCCGGCACTGTCTGCCAAGCTCTAGCCCATTGCCATTCCTCAAACCGCTTGCCTTTGGAATTCTCTCTCTGCTCCAAACATGCAGAAATTTAAATGTAATGTGAACAAACATTGCAATTCCCTCCCTGCTCCCTACCGTACCAACATGCAGAAATTTAAATGTAATGTGAACAAACATTGCAATTCCCTCCCTGCTCCCCTACCGTACCAACATGCAGAAATTTAAATGTAAACAAACATCTTGCTGCACAACTCCCCACTTAAGATGCCCCTTATAAATCTGGCCACTAATCATGTCTCAGTCGCAACATGCCTTGTTTGGAATAAATCAAAATAAAAAATCACACTGTACACATGTCTGATAGACCCTTCCCTTGGTAGACAGTGGCAACACTCTGCTGGTTAGTAATGGCAGAAGTTCCCTGAACTTATTCTATCCACTCCCAACTCTTTTAATCAGGCTAGTACCAGCTCCTCCCTGTGCCCAATGTTATTAGCAAAGTAACAAAACTTCTGAAACCTCAATAGCCTCGCCGTCTGATGTTATAACAGGGTTTTCCTTCATTGAAAATAATTAACGAAATCTCAAAGTTGATTTTTATTAAACAACTAGCTGTATTTATCCAATGTTACCCAGGTTGTAACATTTTGTTGGGTAGAGAGATTAGCAAAAATTAAAGATAAAGTCATGTTTACAATTTATTTTAAATAGGATTTAAAAAAAATTGTTTTAGTCTTTCCTTATTTTTTTTTATTTCAATATCCAATTAATTATAAATCATTTCTTTTAAAATTCAATGTGTATTTACCAAAGTTATGTATAAGTGAAAAACATGTACAGCATATTATACAGATTTTACATAAGAACTTTTTTTTTTGTTTCAAGATACGCAACCAAATTTCCATCAAGCATTCTGAATTAACTTGGAGAGAAATATATCGGTTTATTTGAAGTAAACAATTTTGGCGTAGAAGAAGCAGCAGCTGAGAAGTTATTTCAAAAGATTCGTCACTTCTAAGGATGACAGTATATGCAATACTGAGACTAGGTATCACAATTTTAACATGCGATATCTCGTTTATTTTGATAAAATTTACATGTGAACAAAATTTTCTTTTCTCTTTTTAAATGTACGATTCTTTCTCTTGTGTCATTAATAGTTTTTCTTTTTTCAGATTACTTTAAGTCAGACTACTATTTTCAGTGATGTGCGATTTGTTTTCTTATGTAAAAATAAATAAATAAAAGAATGGTGTTTTGAAAATTTGGGGTGAGCAATATCGTGTCTATACATATAAAGATACTTCCATCTTAAAGAAAAAAGGCCACTTGTAAATATGGTGAGCTTAAACTAGTTGTCTTTCACTAAAAATAAAATAAAATTTGTATTATTCAGACTAGTTTTCATCTTTGATGTCATCCTCACGTTTCGGTCGATGTAACCTGACCATCTTCATGTGTATCTTGTCAAACTCTGGAATATGTAGAGAAGTTTGAACGGAACCCTTTCTTGGAGATAGCTTTCTCTCATTTTGTCAGCCATGATCGGGTAGAAATAATTGTATTTTTAGTACCTCCCGCAATCCTCATCTTAAAAATTCAGAAACAAAAAAATTCAAGTTGAAAACTTTAGTGAATAAAATACTAAAGAAATTTTAGCAAATTGTGTTTCCGTTTGTTTTCATGGTTCAAATTTGAGGTTTTTTTGTTGATTTACTATTAAAAGAAAAGTCTAGTTGATCTCTAATGTGTTATGAAAGATTATGATTCAATTTATTAACTGTTGAAATGAAACTTATATGAACAGTGAAAGTTCTGCTTCTGTGTCCTTTTTACACTTTTTGTTTTGGGTGGCAGGTGGAGGGGAGGGGAAATAATAGGACTTTGCCGAATGTTTAGGCTGCAGCCGATCTAATAATTATTGCATCCATTATAAATAATTTTTAGTTACCACAAGATGACATTACATTTGTAAAGATTTTTCACTTGTTTGAAGCCTGCATTTTTGTCACTGAAAAGTGGCTTCTGGACCAATAGCGAACAAAATGGCAAATATTCTAATTTCCAACGAACTTTGAACAGTCATAATTCAGTGACTAATTGTGTTACCAAAATAAATTTGGCATCATTGTTTTACAAAAATCTGTATACCAGCATTAAATGCTTTTAGATATAATGAAAATAAAATTTTGGTTTCAGATACCTATTTAAAGACACCAAACTTCCGTGCACATATGCATGCAAACAAAAAGAAACTTTTTTAAAACAGACAATTTTTTTTTTTCAAATCCAGAGTGCCCTTTTTTGGGAGTTGGATTTTTCCCACATTAAAAACTGACCTTGTGTCTAACTCGTGGGGATGCAAGTAAATAGGAACTAAACACAAATCAGGTCTGAACTCCGATGTGGGTGTTTTTAATATGTAAAAGTTTTTTTGTTTTTTTACAGACTGAGGATTTTGTTTTGAAATGAAATTTTGTTGATTGAGGGAATTATTTGTTCTGAATGGTAATTACAATAAGATCAATGCACGTACTTTGACATAAAAAAAAAAAACAAAAAAAAAAAACGATTCTATTTGCCATTCGGTGGAGCGATTTCACGCAGACAAACTTGTATGTTGCGACGAAGAACGAGCATTTCACAAAATTGAAAATGGCCTATTTTCATAAGGTTTTCATATTCATTTAATTTTTATCAAGAAATTCAATTTTTGATAAAGAGCAAAAGGCTACTTAAAATATTAATCTTAAAATTATAACACTTATATTTTACATTTATTTATGTTTTCCATACACATAACCACAAGTAACACCATTCGCTTCTTCCTATCCCATGGCAGGTCAACATTGTCAATCACATATGCAACCTCAAGCAGTACCACTTGCTCAGAATCGATGCAAACTGAAGGCAAAGTCAGCCGTTTCTCCCTCAACACTGTTGCAACAATCAGGCATGTTCATTATGCTTGAAGTATGCCATTAAGGGATAACGCATTTTGGACCAATCACCAAATCAGTACTCAGAATTGTCAAAATATTCTGAACCTGGCGTCCAACTCCACTGAGAGCGGATCTTCATCGACCATCCAACTGCTCCCTAAGTGGAACCCTCCACTAAATCCCTGTATAATTCCCTTATAGACTGTGCAAGGTCACTGGACTGAAGAAAGCACTCAGAACTCACTTTAAAATCATGGTTTAGAAAAAAAAACAACAAAAAAACATTAAAAACACTAAGTAATAGCAAGTTTCACCATACATATGAAACGCTGAAATGAAAACTAGCTTGGAAAAATATAGTCGCAATCTTTATAAATAAGTCAAGAACAATAACTCAGTTCATAATTATTTTGATTAAAATCAAAGTGTAGTATATGTTCTGTAGTGACCTCCAAAGTAACCATAGAATCGTAGACATCATTAGTGTCTGCGTACATTAATGATTTGGAATAATTGTTTTCATTTCATTGTTTTTAAATGTCCCAAAAATAAAGTTATATTTATAGGAAATTTTTTCAAAGAAAAATAGTTTCTTTAAAGATTAAATCATCGAACTGGGAAAAATACCCATTTTTATCTTGCGAAATAAGTACGAAAATCCTTTTTGTTTTACGCCTGGGGCTTGGTTATTTAGCATATACACACAATTTTAAATATCTATGGATGGTCAGAAGTTAAAGAAAATATTGTTCTTGCTTATTATGTTGTTTCTATTTACTTGCCTCTGCACAAGGGCAAAATTAGACACATGGTCGGTTTTTAATGTGGGGAAAATCCAGCTCACTATAAAGGAGCACTCTGGATTGGAACAAAAATAAAAATTGCCTCAATCTAGAAGGACTCTCCTTCACTGATCGAAGACAGAATAGTCAAAGTGCAACATCAGAAGATACTACACTTTGTCCCTAGCCAAAATTATCGTTTTTCAATGATTTTTTAAAGAATTTTCCCCCTCTTTTTTAATGTGATAGAGTTTTGGAAAAAAATCTTGAATTATTTTTAAGTTGTGGAATTTCTGAATAGCGAATTAAACAAATTTTTTTTTTTTTTTTTTTACTTGTTACATGCTCTTATACATTTGTCATTGCCAAACGAATGCTAGTAAACACTAGTCACCAATAACAAATAAAACGTCTATTTACAATCACAAATTATAAAATCGTGGTTGATGTCGGTGATTTATGATTGGTAAGACCCAGTTTTATATTATCTCAAAATATTTTGAAAAAATTGGGAACCCTGTTTAAAAAAAATAAAAAAATCGATGGGTACACAAACATTTCAAAATAATTAAATCGTTTTAAATCATTTAAATCTCTTAAAAATTAAATAATTTTGAGAATGTTTTTTTCTTTGCCATTCAACAGATTATAGTATATATTAATGAGAAAAAGTAAATTTTTTCAAAACATAATATTGCATTTATTTCCACTTTTTATTTACAAATTCATGGTAACTTTACCAAAATAGGGTCCGATAAATTTTCCCCACATTAAAAACTGGGGCATTATTAACATGAGCCAACAAATAAGAGGAGGTGAAAAACAAATATACAACAAATAAATGTTATCAAAGGCAAGATAAGTTACTCTTCTACTTAGATGGATACTTTTTTTGCGTTTTAACTTATTTTAAAGCGTTTTTTGTTTAATACACAACTACTGTCAACTCTTAAGTTAGAATGAGAAACAAAATGGCTGACATTAGATCACTCCGAGTCTCGATAATCGCTCAAAAATCGAAAATTAAACAGGATCACAGCTAATAACTCATTAATCGTGCAAAAGTGTAATGTTCAATCGAACTGTGTATTTTTATTACTAGTATATTTTTGTAATTTTTGATTATTGAGCGATTATCAAAACTCCACGTCAGCCATTTTTTTCTTCGCTCTAACTTAGAGTTGACACTAGTTTTGTATTGAACTAAGAAAAAAAAAAAAAGTTTTAAAAGAAGTTAAAACACAAAAAAAAATTATCCAAGTAGGAAGAAGAGTAACTTATCTTGCATTCGGTAAAATTTATTTGTGTTATATATATATATATATATATATATTTATACAAAATTAATTAATATTGTTATAAGCCTCTTTAATAAGATTAAAGTTGAGCCCTGTTTGGGGAAGTTAAAAATAGACTGACACGTAGCTATAAGGCATATTCCGACAATGTTCGTAGAATCTTTAGTCAGTCTTTCTTGATATGTCACCCTGCGCATAAATAGAACTTAGATTCACTTCTTGAATGTGGTAATGTCCTGTGGCCTAATGCTTACAGAGCTTGCTTACGAAGTCTAGGTTCGAACCGTGCGATCGTCCGAGATTATCACCCCTGGACTGATGAGAGTGAAATTAGTTAAAACACAAACGTATCTAGGTAGGTAGAAGAGTAACTTATCTTGCCTTTGTTGTATATTTGTTTTTTTTTTCAACCCTTTTTTGTTTTGTTGGCTCTTGTTAAAAATGCCCAGTAATTTATTTTGGTTACAAATACTCAACCGAATTGGTCTTTTCTAAGTTTTTAAAATTTTTATTTAATAAAATAGCTTATTATAAAAATATATATATATATATATATGTTTATAACAAAAAGTAATTTATATAAAAATAGTTTTGTTTTGGAAAGTTTTATTTCTTTTACAAATACTAAAATGAAATTGGGATTCTTTTTTTCTATAGTACATTTGATTATTGATGCCGTGCCAACCATTTAAGTGTACTTAAATTATCTTGCATTTCCATAACTAAATCTCTTAACTATGTTAATACAGCATAGTTCTCCTGCTGGAATGACATCGTTCAGAAGTTTCTCCATGATTTCACGTTATCCGAGAGGAAGATAATCAGATGAGACAGTCTCTGTCTTGTCAGTTTTCCCGTCTGCGAACCGGCAACTGGAACTGAAACTTCACAATTACCTAATCTTTTTTTTTTTTTTAAATATGACACTAAGTACGTTTTGAAGTTAAAATGAATTAATGGAGTTAGAATTAATATTACAAAGTAATAGGGAGAAAACACGTTTTAATAGTTTTCGTCAAAAACAGAACATGGCAACATCAGCCATACGAAAACCTGGATCGTAAACCACGAGTACTGAAATGAAGTAAAGTCTTGTAGTGAATTATAAGATTTTTTATATATAATTTCAAAACATTTTTAACATTTCTTGCGTTAGGTCAATAAAAACAATTGAATAATTAAGAAACATTCTGGAATAATGAAGATGCTCGTTTCAGTTTTACTCCTCTACGTTTTCTTTGTTACATAATGCAGTACTTCCGGTCAGGCTTGCCAGATTGGCCTTTTTAAGGCCAAATTTTGCGAATTTGGCTTTTTTTGAAGAAGTTTAGCTTTCAAAAATTGTATTTGGCTTTTTTTTTTAATTTTGCTCTTTTTTTTCTGATTATTTACAAATATTTATTTGATAGTAATTATTAAAGAAATAAATAATTTTTGAAGTAGTTTCAACTTCAAAAATAGTATTGGCCTTTTTTTATTTTTTATTTTTGTACAATAATCCATCCGCCCTATTTCATACCAAAATCAGACGGACAGTCTTGGACATGCTGTGTTGGTTTGACCTTCTTCTGTCGGGCTGAGGTATGGTCCTGTGCAGTTCTAGGAGGTCCACCCTCACAGGCTTGACCTTCACGTCATTTGAGAAGGGGTTAGTTTAGGCGCACATACCGAGGAATGCTGACAAGACTGCCCAGGCGATTTTTGTTTTGCCAGAGTGCTCTTCCTCTAGGGCGCTAGCTTTTCAAATCCACTTTCCTGGCCTTGTGTCTAATCTTCCGGCCGTGGGAGGGAAATAAATAAAATTTATTTTATAGCAATTATTAAAGTAAACGTTATAATTAATTTTTTTTAGAGCACCATATGTCTTCAAATATTGTATTGGCCTTTTTTAAATTTGACTTCTTTTTTCACTATTTTACAAATAGATATATTTGATGGTGATTATTAACGAAAACGTTATAATTAAGTATTTTTGAAGCAGTTTGGGCTTCAAAAATTGCCCTTTTTTTTAAATTTTAGCTTTTTTTCAACGATTTTACAGAAATATCTATTTGATAGTTATTATTAAAAAAATCTATTTTTAAAGGAATTTTGACTTCAAAAATTGTATTGTACCTTTTTTTTTTTTTTTTTTTTTTTTTTTAAATTTTGGCTTTTCTCTGACGATTTTACATAAAAATATATTTGGTAGTAATTATTAAAGAAAACATAATTAAATATTTTTAAGCTGCAGGGAGTAACAGTGCACTAAATGTGGTATTTGTGTAGCAACTCTTTATTGGACAAAATCTCCATTTAGCTGTTTGTTTCAGCTAATCATAGAAATCCAGTGTGTAGTATAAAAAGCTGAGAGAACACATGTGCGTATGTTACAATCCAGCCGGGACCCCTCTGGAACCCCGAAAGGCTTTCAGGAATATTCTAACTGTTAACCAAACTCTTTGTTCTAGTATCTATCGTCCCTACTCGACGTATGTGGATACGTCCTTAAAAGCTAATTCAGGCCCCTGGCGAAAGACCGCGACAGACAACAGACGAACGAGGCTTTTATGAACTTGTAGACACAGCGTCCGACGAAGCATATGCACTTTGCTCAACGAATGCACAAGTACACTTCATAGATGCATACATTATTTCACTAACAAGACAGAGGCACGCTAATACGCACACACATATCTTCATGCTTATTTATTTACATGCGTAAACGTACACACTGCTAGCGGAAACCAACATGTTTACTTAATTTCATTCATTGAACAGTTTGAACTCTAATTTGTCACACTTCATCTTTCATTGTTGTTAAATAAAATTAATTAATTTTGTATAGATAGACTTTCTCATTCTTTCTTTTGACAATGTGCGATACTATAGACTGCCCACTCCCCCACAGCTAGCACCACCGGAAGAGATTAAAAAAAAACACTGGCTGATCCATTGAACTCTACAGACCAATGACGCCATGACACTTATTTGTTAACTTTCTGGGTGGCCAGATAACAATGTAGAAAACAGGATGAAGAAAAATCCGATGTGGCCAGTTTCCAGTGGTAAGCTGAGAAAATTGATGTATCCGATTTCTAGTTGAAAGTAAATATATTCGGGACACACTGGTCTTTATTATTTTTTATAATATCGATTTGATATTAATTCTAAAAATTATAATTAACTAATTTTTTTACTTAAAATTATTTTTTAATTCAAATAATTATTATACAAAATTGTCATGGTTAAACTATGATGATGTATCCATAATGGATGATGCAGTAATTTTTATTTAACAATAAACAAAGAAAAGAACATCTGAGCTAAACTTTTTGAGTTATTCTTTTAAATCATATCTATGGTAAATGCATATATGAGATAGACACACACACATGAAAACTATCTGACTCATGTTCAAACTTCTGTTTGTGAAAAGTTTTTAATGCCTATCCATATTTCAAAGTTAAAAGAGGTAATACCCGTATTCGAACCTGAAACATTTTCTTCATTGCCCAAGAAAGGAAGAATGACAACGTCTATGCATACAAAATAATGACTTTTTATTGACAACTTTGTTAAGGCAATGAGAAATAAAGTGTTCGTAAAGAATGGGAGTTCAAAGAACCTGAGAATGTTTTGGTGAAGGTAAGATATTGCTTAATGACACATCAACCCTAAGGGTCATTTCATACCATGAATGTGTAAGGGAATATTCATTTGAGTCGTACGGCAGAGAGTCATTTATAAGCATATTAGTTGAGAGCTTTGGTATTTTTGAATTGTTGAGGTTAGATGTATCTTGTTGCTCCTGTTTTAGGGCCTAAATTAACATTTTGGTTGTTTTGTCTGTTTTTTTGTACTGAATTTTTAGATGAGTTCCAAAAGGTTTATTTTCTTTAAAAAATGCAATATTTTGTAATAATGTTTTTAGGTTTTGCTCATTAAAGTATTTCCTACGGGTATTTTCATATTTTTTGCAATCCATTAATGTGTGTTTTATAGTTAGTTGATGATCACACGTTCTGCATTGAGGGGCAATTTCTGCTTTTAGAAGGTATTCATGAGTCAGTCTTGTATGACTAATTCGGATTCTGGAGAATTTAGTGTCTAAATTTCATTTTGGTATTGTTTCTCTGTCTGGCCCAACATTTGGGTGAATGTCGCTAAGTTTGTTGCCATTTGGTTTTAATGTAGGAGTTGATTTTGTTTTTCCTACCTGTGTACAGGATTTTTATGTTTGCTGGCATCAGATTTGTTGCATCTTTAGCCAGTTTGTCAGCTTCTGAGTTTCCTCTTATGCCGACACGACTCGGGATCCATGCCAATACTATTGTTTTTCGTTTGGTGTTGGTACATTTCCATAATTTCCTGGATTAATGGGTGGTTTATGCTTCTCTTTTAGTGCAATTAGGCTGGACATGGAGTCGCTGAAGATGATGAATTTGTACTCATTAGACTCTTGGCCTAATTCTAGTGTAATCATGATGACTTGCAATTCTGCGGTGTATATTGATGCACCATCCGGTAATCTAGTCTATGGGTATTTTGCATCTTTGCTGCTGCTCCCACTCTTTCCGTTATTTTTGAGCCATCTGTGTTGATGGTTTTGTGAGAGGGATATTTATCCCCGAGTTCTAAAAATTGGCTTTGATATATTTGATTGTGTGTTTTTTAAATGTTTTTAATGTCATATCAATATGCGGTTCTGGAATTGTCCATCGCGGAATGTTTTCTATTTTGTGGGTTAAGATATTTTTTAGTTTTTCATATCCTTCTTTGATGGCTTTTTGGAGACGGTGTATTAGAGGTTTGATTGTTGTAGGTTTACTTGTGTAGAAATGTTTGTATTTTGGTATGAATACTTTTTCGTAAGCAGGGTTATCAGGGGTACTTCTGAGTTTTAGGATGGATTGGTGTGAGAATTTTTCCCATCTGATGTGAAGGGGGAGTTCATTTGCTTCAGTGTGTAGGCTATGAATCGGAGATGTTCGGAAGGCCCCTAGACAAAGTCTAAGGGCTCGATTCTGTATGGTTTTTAATTTATTTAAGTATGATTTTCTGGCTGAGTTGTAAATGATGCAGCCATAATCCAATTTAGGTCTTATGAGTGCTCTATATAGTAGAAGCATGTTTTTTTGTCTGCTCCCCAGTTCGTGTGAGATATTATTTTGAGAATGTTCAGTGCTTTTTGGCATTTTTTTTTAGTGTGTCTATGTGCTCTGAAGTTGAGTTTGCTGTTTAGGATTATACCCAGATATTTTATTTCTTGTGCCACTGGTATTGTGTTATTGAGTTTAAGTTGTGGATCGTGGTGGTGGTATTCTTTCTTTTTTCTTTCAGAAATGCAGGCAGACCGTTCGTTTTGGTTTTGCAAAGAGATTTGTCGATGTTTGGAGTTACTGATTTGCTGATGCTGTTTATTTTCAGGAGGAAGAGTGTGACAGACAATATGCTGCCCTGGGGTACTCCCATCACTTGTTTATACACATCTGATTTCTCCCCTCTATGGTGTACTCTAAATGATCGATTTTTGAGGAAGTTCTGTATAAATATCGACATTCTGCCTCTGACATCTAGGATATGCAAGTCTCACTGATACCATATTTCCATGTGATGTATGCCTTTTCTAGATCGAAAAAAAAAAAACAACAAAAAAACGACACCACATGGTACTCTTTGATGAGACCGTCACGTATGAACGTTTCTGTTTTAACAAGTTGATTGATGGTGTTTCTTTTTTTCCTGTATCCACATTGATGTTTATCGAGTATTTTGTTTTTTTCTAAAATCCATATGAGGCGATCATTCACTAACCTCTCCATGGTTTTACAGATGCAGCTGGTTAGTGAGATAGGGCAGTAATTTGTTGAATTTGAGAGATCTTTGTTTGGTTTTGGTATGATTGCAGATTCTCGCCAGGAGTTGGGGAGGTTTCCCGTGTGCCAGATGTTGTTATGTATGTTCAGTAGAGTGTTTAGTGAGGTTTATGGGAGTTGTTTTAGGAATTGGTAGTGGATTTCGTCTGATTTGGTAGCAGTGTCCTTGCTTTTGTTTAGGGTTCTTTTGAGTTTGGATATTGCGAATGGTGTATAGTGTTTTTCTTTTTCTGTTTCCTTTTTAAAGTTTTAGAAAGTAGAGCTGTGATGTTGAGATGAGGAGTTTTTACGGAATTCTTCAGTAAGTAGATTTGTTATGTCTTTTTTTTTTGGTGTATTTTTCGCCATTTGTTTTTTTTTCAGGTGTGGCAGGGTATTGGGTTTGTTTTCCATTAACTTTTCTAACCATGTCTCATACTTTTTTGGTGGGTGTTTTATTATTTAGTTTGGATACGTAGTCGTGCCATGTTTCCTGTTTGGCTGTTTATCTTGGCTTTTGCACGAGCTTGACAATAGTTTTGTAGGTTTGTCAAAGTCGGATCTAGTCTGAAATTTTTTTAGTGCTTTTTTCCGTTTCTTAACAGTTTCTGTACATTCTTTGGTAAACCATGGTTTGTGTATAATGTTTTTTTTTTTGTAGTTTAAAGAATAGTTTCTTCTGCTATTTGGAATAATCTTTGGGTGAAGGTTGTTGTTTGGTCTGGTTCCTTTCGTATTTCATCATTTATATGGGTTTCGCAGAAAGTTCAGAATGTTGGCCAGTCAGCTCTTTTCAGCTGCCATTTTGCTGTTCTGTTTTCAGATGTGGGGTAGTTTGCTTTAACGAAGATTGGGTAATGGTCACTGCCACATTGTTCGTCGTATACTCTCCAATCAAAATCCATATAGATCGTGGGGGAGCTGGGTGTTAGGTTGATGGCAGAGGTTGTTCCAGTGGCAGAATGCAGGTAGGTATGATTGCCGTTATTCAGTATGTCTGTCGTGTTTATGATGGATTCTATGATTTTTCCGTTGTTATTTGATTGTTTGTTTTCCCATAGATCGCTGTGAGCATTGAAGTCTCCTTGGATGAGGAATGGTGTTGGGAGTTGTTGGATTATTTAGTCTATTTCTATTCTTTCCAATTTGTGTTTTGGTGGTATGTAGATAGAGCAGATTGTTATGGTTTGATGTAGGGTGGCTCTTATTGCAATGGCTTGAAGTTGTATTTAAGTTGAGTTTTTCATGTGGTATTGTTTATTTGATGAGGATGGTTGTACCACCTATGGGTTTGTGATTCATTTGTGATCGATTGATTTTGTTAAACATTTCATATGCTTTGAAGGACAAGTTATTGTTATATTTTAAGAATGCCTCTTGTAGGCATATGACGTTTGGGTTGTGATTTTTAATAAGCCGTTTTAATTCTTTAAAGTTTGGTTTTGGTCCTCTGCAGTTCCATTGTAGAGCGGCTATATCTGTCATGTTTGCGGATGGTTCTCTTTCTTCCACCTCCATTCTAGAAGGGGGATGTGGTTTTGTTTTTGGTTGAGAGTTTGATGTTTTTTTCATTTCTTTTGATCCTGGTCCAGATCTGGATCTGAGTTTAGTTTTGGATTTTGATCTGGATCGTGATGGTGTGGTCTAGATCTGGATGTGGGTTTCGACCTTGATTGTGATGGTGGTTTGGGTTCATCTTTTATTGGTTTTGGTTTATTGATGGTTTCTTTGTTTCAGGAGTGACGATTTCAACTTCCATCACTTTAAGAGTTTGAAATCTGTTGCTTGTTGTGGTTAGTGTTTTCTAGGGGGTTCAACTGCAATTATTCTTTCTCTGTCTCCAGTTTTTTGAATTTTTGGGAGTTTGTGTTGGTAGTGTTTCCTTTACAGTTTGCTCTTTAGGTGCGTTTTCGTTATTTGAGCAGTTGTTTTGGGTGTTTTGTTGTTTGTGGGGGGAAAATTTTTTTTCCAGGTTTTCTTAGAAAACGGGCCATTCTTCTTGGTCCATCATAATGAGTTTTTGGTACCCATCGTTGTTTTGGTTAGGTTGTTTAGTTTTTGTAGCTTCTGCATAGATATGTTTATTTTCAACAATGTTTTTTGCCTCTTTATAGGTGATATTTTTGTTTTTTTATTTCTGTAATTTCTCTACTTTTTTGGTAGATCTGCCATTTTTTAATGTATGCTGGGTGATTTCCATTGCAATTTGGCCATTTAATTTCTCCTTTGCATTTATCTTGTGTGGTCAGACCCCCCCCCCCCCCCCCTTTCCGACGATTCTATGCCCTCTGCAGACATTACTGTGATGTCCCAACATTTAGCATTTGAAGCACCTTAAGGGTGCCGAAATGCATGGTTCCACTTTTACAATACTGTAACCAACTTGGGATTGGGGTACATATTTGTCGGGATGTATTGTTCATCTTTTTTTTATGTTGATTCTTGTGTGGTTGGTAATTCCTTGTTTTTGTTATGCTTCTTTTATTTATTTCTCTGTAGCTAAAGATAGTTCTGAAGTTTTGATAACCCCTTTTGAGGAATTTAAGTATTTGTGAGGAGAAACTTTGCACTTAAATTTGTGAAATTCTGTTAGGGTTAGTAGATAGTCAGTCTTGTTGATTGTTTTGATGAGTAAATTTCCATTTTTCATTTATAGGTTTACTATCAGAAGATATCACTTTCTCAATGAGAAAGAGTGAAATTTCAGTCATTTTTCCTCTCCTCTAGGGAGTCTACCACTAAGAACCTCGTGAAGTTTTTCTGTCTTGCTTGGGGGGGGGGGGGGGTTCTCAGCGAGAGAGGGACTGGGTTTCGTCAGAGATCCGCCAGCTCAGAGTAGGCTCTTTTTTATATGAAATGTTTTGAATGTATTGATATTAGTAGCCATATAGAATTCGTGTTTTTTTTTTATTTATCACCCTTGCTTCCCATCCATCTCGGAGCCCTGTATGGGATGTGCTAGGGGGGAAACCCATTCGCTCTAGCAACACCAGAGATAAAGAGGTGGCATACACGATTTTGGTGTAGGTCTTGAGCACCTTAACCCACTGGTCATTTCGCTAAGTTTATTTAATACTCTTTTGCAGAAAAACACCAGATTTTTGGAGCCATGTCAAGGCTCATTGTTTGACCCTTGGTCACAGCTTTTCACAAATGATGAGGCTTGTCGTGTCCAGCCGGTTGATCGGATCGGGTTTTTCTGACCGCTCATCTAGTCCAGGTAATGGCTCAAGTGGAAGAGAGAAGAAGGAGGAAGGAAAAGATGGAACGAAAGAAAGGAAAAAACAAAAGGATAGAATAGGTCACTTGGGCTGTTCCCATAAATATGGGTCGCCACAAATGGCAAACAGGTGACCTCTAAAGGAGGTAATGTGCGGTGCATTTTTGTCCGGAAGCCAAAATTTTTATACAGCCTGATCTGGTTGCACTAAGGTTCTGGTGAAAGAAAGGTGTTTTCTCTGTAAGAAGAAATTAAGTAGTCATGTTTGTTTCGGCTAGCGCCATGTGCATTTACATGCAGGTAAATGGAATAGGCATGAAACTATGTATGTATATTAAAGTGTCTGTTTTGTTAGTGAGATAGTATATGTACAAACTGTATATATGCCTTCAGTGAGCAGCGTGCTTGTGCTTCATTGGGTTTACAGAAGTTTGTGTGTGTCTCTTGTTGTTGGTCACCCCCCCCCCCCTCCTCTCAAAGGGGCTAAACTGGATTGTGATGTACACACATATGTTGTTTGAAAGAAACAGGTAATGGGGAAAGAAAAAAAAGCTATGTTTGGCTCTTTATAGTATACACACAATTTGAGGACTGGACATTTGTGCTGTAAGACATCAGGCAATAAGTTCGGGCTTGACATATAGATGGTACCACTAATAAAAAATCTAAATGATTTTTATAAAGTACTAACCATCAACTGGCACGTATCAAAATGTGAGCCCAATCAAGTTATTAGTTTACAAGTTACCAATATTTAAGTGAAGCTACTGTTACACGTTTTAAAAAGAATTAAAGAATCTGAATTTTGTGGTTTGATAAAGCATTGATTTCCCATCATCATCATAACATCCAGTTTAACGTTTGTTTTACATGCGGCATATGTTGGACGGCTTTTAGAAATTGACTTCCAAACTAACCTTACTTTCTGAAGGGAAATAATACAGTGAGAAATATATTAGAATATTTCGATGCTTTTTGATGCACTTAACACCATTTTCGATATGAAAAACATTGTATAATTTCGATTATTCGGACTACTGTTCTCATTTTGAGTTTTATCATCACAACGTTTCGGCCTTCTTCAGGTGAAACGTAAATAAAACATTTATTTAATGTGGAATGTTATTTTCTTTGAAACATGTAAAAAAAAAAAAATTTTTAATTGGGTAATTTGTTTTTTAATTAAAGAAAAACGTTATGTGAAAATAACATTCTAAATTAAAAATTTTCATTTTTAGAGATTTTTAAATATTTTCACAAAATAAAATTTAGGTAAAATAAAATCTAAAATCTAATGAGTGCAAATTTCAAGATTATTAATTTTTTGATACTATTGTTGATGGAGGACCCTCAGTTAAATCACCCCTCCAAAAAATGAGATTATACTTTTTTGAACACTGAAAAACTTTGGTAAAAAAAAAAAAATAAAATAAATAAATAGAATTTAGATTGAGAGATCAGTTTCGCACAAAAATTTAACGTAAAATCATGACTCACTTTCCGGCCAGATAGCGTTTGAATGACATGTAACTATTCTAGTTAAATCTTAGACGTAACATTTTTTTAGGGGGGGGGGGCACCTGAACTTAAGGTCAGTAATAAAATTAAGAGAGGGTTTGGGGGGTATGTTGCTACCCGGATTAAGGGTTAGTGGTAGGGTTAATGAGATTTTTTTACCCCCCACCCAAATAAAAATTGGTTATATGATCTTAAAACGTTATCACGATAGACGATCGGGCGAAAATGCGTGATAATTTTATGCTAAATTTATATGCAAAACAAATTCCCCACTCTAAATTCTGAAATAATTGTTTTTCTTTCTCAAGACGTAATCGCTTAAAAAAAGAATCTCATTTTAGGGGGAGTGGGATTTAACTGAGGGTATTCATCTGCAAAAATTTTCAACAATTTACATATAACATTTTAAAACTTCATCACTGCTAAGTAAACAATACGAAAAGGTGCAATTTTACTTATAGGCCAATCAAGTTAATTGTTTTCATGTAAAAGCATTATTTTGTACTTACTCAGTCATATTTTATCTCTCACGCCCCGAAAAAGAATTTAAAAATATCAAGCAGAACTTTAATTAGAACGATTTTTCCATTTTCATAAGGGCGAGATGAAATGTAGAATCTGACATTTTCGGAGTGGCCGGCTAGTGGCCGGTTAGCGAACTAAGGGCAGATAAGTGTCGCGAAATTGGGTCCCCTAGGTAGGCACGTCGTGGAAAGTATCCCGTTGAATAAATTAAAAATAATTATTTAATTTTCTATTTTTTTTATTTAATACATATATATTTTATTATCCATATTTGGTCGCTGTTACCATGTAAATATGAAAAAAAAAAAACAAGAAAATTATATCGTGGCAAGTATCCCGGTGAACAAAGTAAAAATAATTATTTAATTTTCTATTTTTTTATTTAATAAATATATATTTTATTACTATTGCTTATGTGTTTCTTTCTTTTTATAATTCTAAAAATAAAAACGGAGTTAATGCCCTTGTCTATTCTACCAACCGCTCACAAATACAGGTTGTTTATAAAAATGGAAAAATCGTTCTAATTAAAGTTCTGCTTGATATTTTTAAATTCTTTTTCGGGGCGTTAGGGACCTCCAATTGCATGTGAAGAACGGTGACGTCACTATTTCATGTGTACGTTAAGAAGTCATACATTCGTTTTGCTTTACCGATTGCAAAAAAAACTCTCTCAAATAAAGTTATACTTGTTTTAAAGTAAAATAGTTTAGTTAAAGGTTACATTATCAAATTCTGAAAGAAACCCTTCTTCATTGTCCGATGAAACTACGAAATTTTCTTGTTTTACGACACACGGGGTAGTGTTTACTAAACATCGCGTGAGACATGGCAAGATATTATCTATGTACGGATGAACAGAAGTGAAACAAATTACTTTACTACTATGGTGTAAACAAAATTAACGGTTTGTTTTAACCATTTATTCGTCAATTGAATAATAAAAATTCAAAGTAAAAATAAGTTTATATTTCGAAATGGATAAACATTTTAATTTGAAAAAAGAAAAATGATAAAAAGTATTATAAATATATAATAATAATAATAATAATAATAATGATAATAATTACTTTTGTCAACGTTTTTTCTTATTAGTGTTACTGTTTACAAATTAGCGTGCGGCGTGCACCAATTTTACTCTAAAAATGTATGCGCATGCGCGTGGGACAATTTCACTTTAAAAATTGACGTGTTAATTATGGCTAGTATTGCGTTCCATAGTTGCGGCAAAATCAGTTAGTGCAAAAAAATTTTCTTACTTCTAGCAAATGAAGTAGTTTTTTCCAAGTACATAATATGACATCCGCCACAACTTTTGTCTTTTACGATTCATAATACTTCGGGCTATATTATATTAAAATATTTTGAAAAATTTCGAACACGAATATGTTCAAAAATTATGTTTAAAACCGATAAACTCGATCAATACGATCAAATGAATAAATGTCTCTGAAAATAAAAATTATTTCGTAAAACTTTTTTTTTTTTTGCATTTCAATAAATCACAGTATATTTTATTGAGAAAAGGTAAAAAAAAATTCAAAACATAATAATATTGCTTTTATTTCCACTTTTTATTTGTGCATTCACGGACCAGTTTACTAAAACAGTTTACGTAAAATTTAATAAAATTAATCCAATGTGTTTTTTAAAAGAGTTTAGTTTTATATAAGAAAAAAAAATCGCCGGATGACAATATATTTCGTTCAATATTTCATAAAATGAAACAGGGGGGGGGGGGGAATCACGTAAAAAAAATATTTTCCCTAATATATTTTAGGAAAACAGCATTTTAAAGATAAATTAGTCCTATAATGAATAAGTATTGAAAATTTCGTGAAGATCTGGCCATAACTTGATTTATGCGAGATTTATTAAAAATGTGCCTATCACAGCGCACATAAATGCTTATACATAAGAACGTTAGTTTATCACGTAAAAAAAAGTACACAACATTTTAACTTCACATTTTCATGAGTTTCGTATGCTGGAAAAAATTCTAAAAAATCATCAGCAGTTTATTTAATGTATCCTCTTTTGAATGGTAAAAAAGTTTTGTTGATAATCTTAATCTAAATTAAAGTTACATCGTGTTATATATAGGGGGGGGGGTAAATAGTTCACAACCAATTGGAGGTCCCTACGGGGCGTGAGAGATAAAATATGACTGAGTAAGTACAAAATAATGCTTTTACATGAAAACAATTAACTTGATTGGCCTATAAGTAAAATTGCACCATACATTTTTTTTTAATTTGGCTTTTTTCTTCCGTAAAGTGTGGCTTCAGTTTTAATTTGGCCCTTTTCCCCGAAAAGTTTGGCTTCAAACATTTATTATAGTCTGACAACTCTGCTTCCGGTCCTGTTAGACTCCATTTTGTGAAAAATAACTATTCTTGTAGCACATGTACACATTTTAAACGTGTTTTTCTTCCGATGATATACGTAATACTAAATAGATTTGAACTCGAAATGGTCCCTAATTTAATATTTAAAAAAAATAAAACAATTTTTATCACCTATATATAATTTTTTATCACATTACCGTCGATATTTACGATTATAGAATTTAGAAGCATTTAAACTGGCTTTAAAATTCTGAGTAAATCTTCATTTAATACATACATGCATGTATATATTAGTATGTATTTAAGTAAAATATTGTAAGTTATTTACATCAATTTTATAAATAGAGATTAAAAAACATTACCTTAACAGTTATAGTGTTATAACAATTTGGTTCAATTAATAATTTAATAGCTAACCGATACCATAATTAAATTTAAATCACAAAATCCGGCGAAATTGAATTTTCTCGCTCACACGCCCTATTCCGAATTCGTGGGCCGGCATCAACGGATTGTTTTTCTTGTACAAAAAAAGGGTCATAAACAACGTTATAAGTTGAATTTAGACGGTTTCAAACCGATATAAATGATTGAACACTAAAAATAAATAAATAAAAATAAAAGACAAATTTTTTAAATTTGAATGGTTTTCAGTAATCAAGTAAAAAATTTAATTTTTACTTAATATTTAATTTTCACTTAAAAAAATTATTCCAGCAAATTTGAATAAATTTTAATTATAAAATGTGGGCAAACTAGAAAGACATCTGACTCCGAGTCAGCAGCAAACGGTGCTCTGTCCAAATTCGTTTCTTAGTAAAGACGTCCGGTTTTGATCAAAAAAAAAAAAAAAAAAAAAAAAAAATTTTTTATTTTATTTCCGAAAGAAAATAAAAATTTGATTATTTTCCCCTATAAAAAAAAACATTGCAATATATTTTCCGAAAAAATATCAAACTATCATGTGAATACTTATTTATTTAAAATAAAACCTACTATAAAACCTTTCATGATTTTCTTTAACACCAAGTTGATAACTTAAATCAAAACAAAGAACAATTTAGACAGAGCGCCGTCTGCTGCTGACTCCGAGTCGGATGTCTTTCTGGTTTGCTAAAAATTTTCCCTGAATAACATTATGTGACTGACTTTCTTTTTTTTAAAATTATGACAGTTTGGTGCAGGAAAGGCAGTCTATTGATGGCGACCGACGGCTACGAATTCGGAATAGAGGCGTGTGGGCAAGAAAAATTTAATATCGCCTAAAATCCTATTTTAAAAAAAAGAGTACTTATTCAGATTAGGACCGGAGCTAACTTTGACGACGGAGTCAAAGTTAGTTCGGATACTAATCTGAAAAAGTATTTTAAAAAATAAATAAATAAAAAATTATTTGTTAAATAGAAGAAAAACAAAAAAAAAAACAATTCCTAAGCAACGCCGAATAGTTCGAGGAAGTCGCGAGAAACACACGCACACACGAGTAGTCACACAATGGTATTTACATACTTCTAAAATAAAAAGTAAATTGATGAGGAAATTAAATATAAATCTATAATTCAAGAAAAAAAATTAAAAGAAACCTTTTTCTGAATATAAACAAAGCATTTCCCACCTAAAATAACGATAAAAAAAAACAATGAAGATAATAAAAGAATTGGAATTCTCGCTTATTTTCCACCAAAATTTCGGTTAAAATTGATTCCTGCTCTTAAATATTATTACTTGTCCTGAAATAAAATTCTATTTTTTAACATAAATAAAATTTAATTATTTATTTCAGATTTTCTCCACCGTCGCAGCCATTTTCTTTTTGATATTTTGCTATTCTTAATTTACCGACGAGTTCTAACCTCTACATTTGTGTTTAAAACTTATTTGGTAAATTTGTCATTTCCCACCTAAAATGGCGACCAACTCTGACGTCAATGAAGCGTCTGCTAATTTCCGACCTCACAAATAAGTAAGTAAACATAAATAAATTGTTCTTGACAAATTTCCCAACTAATTCCATTAAAATAATTTACGGTCAATTTAAAATTAGTCCAAAACAATTTATTTGGGTGTATTTACTCATTTGTGAGGTTGGGGAAAACATGCTTTATTGACGTCAGAGTTGTCCATCATTTTAGGTAGGAACGACAATTTACCACTTATTTATTTTATTTTTTTTACACAAAAATAATGTTAAATGTTTGTTTTTTCTTTTGTATGTAATCAAATTTTAAAACTATAAAAATGTTTTCTTTTTCTTTTGTTTTAGAAAAGGAGAACAAAGAAATAAGCGTCAGCGATTAAAGCACTGAATTAAAATTCGATTTTCAAGACTTTAAAAATCAGAATTTTATTTCAGGACGAGAAATACACTTTTAAAATGGAAATAGGTATTAAAGATTTGAGTGAAAAAGCGAAATAGAGGGGATCAGTTACAAGCGCGAAGTGTTAACTCGACATACGAAGGTTACCCTAGGGAAATGTGAACCCATATATACACCTTGCTCAGCTATGAACTAAATAGTAGTGTAGACTAGACTCTCAATCTTTGCTGGTGCAACTAGTCTAGAATGGGTGATTGTCCAGATTAGGACCCAAACTAAAATCAGCTTGGCGTCGTGAGGGTCAGCTTGGGTCCTAATCTGGAGAAATACCCTAGAATTGAAACTGCATAACTTCCACTAATACCTTTGGGAAAGGTATGAGCCCATATATCCTACCCTCTCCAATTAAATAGTAAGAAAGAAAGAAAAAAACAACTCCGAAATAACACAAGTATTTCTCTGCTTATCAGAGCATGGTTTCCAGTCGTTCTGTACTCAAGCAATGTCGTTTCAGAAGAGGTGTGGTTGTGATTGCTCAACCCTTGCTCCACTATAAACTCTCAGCGCAAAAACCCTTACAGGGGGTGTCCATTATCTCGAAAACGTTGTAAATAGAAATAAATTTGTACAACAATAAACCCAGAGAAAGAGACCATATCACCACTAATAAGAGGGTTTATTTATATATTTTCATGATCGATTAAGTATATCGAAATTGGTTACTTACCTTCATCGGATACATTAGCATCAAGATCGCGGTCTTCCTCGTACTCAGAGCTCGCACAGTCATCATAATCTAAATCGTTTTCATACCGGGGTGACATACCGTAAGTTGACGCCATTTAAATGATTTCCCTTTTTTGTGAAACCGGGTTTACCCTAACGCGTTAAAATACTTTTTTCTTATTTAAAGATGTTTCATGAACTATCAACGTGAAATATAAGATCTTCTTGTCGAACTGTTTTTTTTAAATACAAATATGGAATAAAAGAGAATTTTTTTTACAAAATACAGTTTCGTAGAGCGGAATAGACAAGGTTATATCAGCTGCAAAAACACGATCATCTATTTCTTCCTTCCTTCCTTCCTCTTCAGTGTTTCTATTCTGTGAACAAAAGAATAACCTGTTCGTTAAATAGAACGCAATTAGATCTATTCGTTTATTCTGTGAACAAAGGAATACCCTGTTTGATAAATGGAACGGCAATTCGGTTAGTCATTAAGCTTACGCTATATTCTTTTGTCGTTTCTAAAAATATTTAAGTCTAAATTTTATTTTTATTTTAAAACCTATGGCATCCTAAAAGGACGACGAGTTAAATTATTTTTTTTCAAGTTGTTTTCATTCACAAATTCTAAGGAGGCGTGGTCAACCAAACCAGATCTAAGCTGTGATTGGTCAGTTTTACCTAACAACGACAGTTCCATAAAATGTTTTTTTCTTCATGCCCCCCTGAATTAAATTTGATACTTAAATTTTTCTTCAAGTTAAAAAAAATCATAAATATTATTTTTTGTGCGTTAGTTTTAAAAAAAATTCATTTTCTGAAATTGTTTTTTTGTTTGTTATCAAAATGAATAATAAAAGAAAAAGTAAATAATGAAATCCCGCGAGAATGAATGAAAGCGGCGGGGGGGGGGGTAACTTGTTTAGCATCAACTTAACGGTTAAATGTTGGCAACATTACTTTAAATGACAGGAAAGGAATTCAAAATGACCGGAAAGTTGATAAATAGAACTCTAAGTGACCGAGAAAAGGGGCCTAATATAACTGGAAAACTCACAAAGTGTTTAATACTTCAATGAAAATGATTTAAACGCACGTTGTTTGTCGGCATAAAAATACCTCGGGAAAAGACGGTGTCCGCTGGAAATCTGTCACCTGTGTATTTTAGGTCAATAAATAACTAAAGCAAAAAATGTTATGTCATTGCAAATTTAGAATTGTATTTTTATTATAACTTTTTGGGAAGTTTCGTTACTGCAATTGAGTTTCGATTGCTGGTTCGCAGACGGGAAGACGGTGACAAGGCAGAAAGTGTTCCCCATTATAATTCACATAAGAAAATCAAACGTTTTTAATTGTAAACGTAGTATTTTTCGTACTTATTCAGTTTACAAACTGCGTTTTCATCGGTAGCTTACGTAAACCGCCGGAAGGTGTCGGACTAAAACGCTAGAAACAGGCATCGTATGTTAATTTCAACAAAAAAAAATTTCAATGAAAAATTGGAAAGAAAAATGTGTAAATTTGTAAGAAACTTTCAAAATGTAGGGGAAAAAGGTAAGAATGCAGAACGCGTTAACAAAAAGAGTAGGAGCAAATTGGAGGAGATGGAAAAGTGGTTGAAATAGACGAAACCATAATTGTGAAAAGAAAATACAACCAGGGTAAAATGTTAACCCAGGAGTGGTTGTTTGGGCCCCATGAAACCAAATTCAGAAGGTGAATTCAAGTATTATTTACTCCTCTCCAGGAGTTAGGCACAAGGCCAGTTTTATCCTACTCCCACAAGTAAGATGTGACCCAAGGTCGGGTCGGAAAGTGGGGGTTGAAAAGCCAGCGCCCGAGAGGTGAGCACTCTGACCATCAAAAATTGCCTGGGCAGCCCCGTCGGCATTCCCCGGTAGGGGCGCCTCAGGCAGTAAGCAATAAACTTACTCCTCCCCAAAGAGGGGAGGCGAAGCCTGGGAGGGTGGATCTCCTAGAACTGCACAGGACAGACCCATAGACCGGCGTAAATCAAGCCCCAAAGGCCAAGACAATACCAGTCTATGGGGTGTAGTATCCATCGGAACAGATACTACACTTTGATCTTCGTTTAATTTGTTGACAACAGAAGTAAAGACACATTAGAAGGAGTGATACCGAGAAAGATAATGCCGGAAACACGCATTATCAGTGATGGCTGGATTGCCTACAGTGGACTAAGTGGTCTGAGGTGATAATACACAAAGACAATTTTGTTGATCCAAGTGACACTAGTATTCATACACAGAATATAGAAAACTGGTTACATTTAAAAAGATTTTTGCTAGAAAAGGGCACTCGTAGAAATCCTCATCTATGGGAGTAGGTACGTGCAAAAATGGCCGTCTCTTGTACGGACTATGCTTATTAAAAAGCGCTTATCATTAATTATTTAATTAGTTTCCGTGTAAACTTTGATTGGGGTTGAAAGATAAAAGCCTAAACTTAATCTCTAAAAGGGGGGAAAAAAACCCTGTATATTTACGTGTGAAAAAGAAATTATAATGAAATATGTTGTCACGACGGTTGAAACCCCCCAAAATTCAGTGAATTTTGAAGAAATTACTTGTAAAAGTCCCTTGAAAAATAAATATAAGTTTTGGGGAACTAGTTCAAAGATAATTATTAAATTAAAGTCATAAGATACTGAATTAAAAAAAAAAATACCTACGTTTTACTAAAATTTAGCAAAATTATATTCCCAAAAGTTATAGATTAGTAAAATCCGGCATCAGGCAAACGGCCAAACGGTAAACGACTTTATTTACCGATTGACTATCGCTATGCAAACTATATGGAAGACAAAAATGTCATAATTTATCATTTTTAACTTTATATATAAAAATGGTTTTGTAATAGTTTATAGAAGTTGAAAAATTATTATCCATTAATTTCTTTATTCTTTTTAAGGTTATAAAGAAATTTAATTAAAGTACACTTATTTTGTTGTAATAAAAAAGGAAATGCTTTTTTAATTAAAATATTTATGAATGTACACAATTAAAATTTTATTTATTTTAAACTAAAAAGATTTATATTTAACTTAATATTAGTTTTTAATTCAGTAATACTCTGAAATTATTGATGACGTCTGTTCACCAATGTTTTTCCTTAGAATTTGAAATAAAACTTTTTAAAAATGTTAAAAATTATTTTTACGTTACAAACTGCGTCAATTTTTTTACATGATGATTAAAAACTTTAGTTATTCGATTTATTCTTAACGTGTCGTAACGATAAATTATATTAATTCTTTTTAAAATAAAATGTATTTTTTATTTTAAGTATGAAAAAGTAGATTAAAGTCAATGACTACACGGACAATTTATTCATTGAAAAAAATTAAAACATTAACAATTATTTATAATTAAATAAATAGAATTCAATTTTTAAAGAAAATGTCATATTTGAACTATTTATTTATTAATAAATAATTTTAAACTTTTTAAATAATATTTATTAATGACAAAAACAAAACGTTTTATCTTTCCAAGTAATTGAAAATGAATTGTGAAATTAACGAAATCGATGAATCTCTGAAAATAAAATTTTTGGGGGAGTAGTGTGAGTGAGTGATGGGAGGTCTAATCGCGCCTGTTTATTACAAAACGTGGCTTCCATAGCGCTCCAAGTGAATCGTTAGTAGAAATTATTCAATTTTTTAAATTCTTTTTTTTCGTTATGTTCCTGAGTCTTAACATTTTCACTTTTTGGTTTATTTTCAAGATTATAGAAAAAAAATTATTGCGCTGATGATGACACGTTCATGTATGAAAGGGAAATATAATTATGTTGCATTTTTTATTTTCCCAGAAACTCTAATCATTAAAATCAAATGAAATATTTTTTGCAAATATATTATTTTTTGGGTGAAAATATTGATTAAACAATGCTTTATTCAATAATAATATCACTAATTCAAAAAATTAATTTTTCTTCGAGTTATAGTGATTTTATTAACACGGTATTTAGGGGCCTTTTTCGTAATATATACGAAATATTTTTGAAAAAATATTTTAATTGTAAACATCTACATTCGTAAAAAACAAAAAATTCATGCATTTTTTTTTTTATTAATATATAAAAATATAATTTTAGTAAAGGTGTATTTTGTTTTAAAAACATAATACATTTTCACTAAGATTTAAAAAAAAAAAATGATTTCTTTATATTCCGTGATTGTTGATTAATAAATATTGAAAATTTCATTAAAATTGGTTGATTTCCTGAATTTTTAAGTGAAGGGAGGGTCAAAATGTTTTTACATTTTGGGGATCCGCCATTGATTTTGCACATACCTATCCGGGAGTACATTTGTAAATATTTGTTTCAAAAAGAATTCAAAGATGTATTTACTGCTTTAGTAAATAAAATTAACAATTTGTATCCATTATAAATTTATGTGTTTGTTTTTCATTTTTACTTTTTGTTTTTATTTTTTTTTAAATTGTGTTTATTCTTCATTTTTAGCGAAGTGTTTGTTTTCATTTTCAGCAATAGACATTTGAATTTTGCGATAGACCTGCCGAGCATGCACAAGGTTATGGGCCCTTTTGCGCAGCGCACGGTCCACTAGCCAGTTGGCCCTTATTCTACATTCTTACCTAAAAAAATGTAAATCAAGGAACAAAACACTCATCGTATGTGGCAAGTTTCATGAATAAATATTTATTTTTGTTTGGTGAAGAAAATAAGTTCCAGAAACTGATAGCAAAGTTTTTTTAGCAAACAATTTTTTTCTCGACAATTCTTTTTAAACCTTACCGATAAGGTTAGGGAACGAACTACGTAAAGAAGGCCAGAACGCTGGAAAATGGCGCCATGCTATAAAGTAACAAACGAGATCTGTCGAATAGTCAGACTATGGACATTTGACCTGTCCCTTCACTTCAAAATTCATCAAAATTCAGGAAATCAACCAATTTTAATGACATTTTCAGTATTTATTAATCGATGATCAGTGACGACGTCGACGATCATAGAATATAATTAACTCATTACTTTATTAGAAATCTTGGTGCATAATAAAATGGTGTTGTCATAAATTTTTAGTTTTTAAAATATGAAGATTTTTCATTGAAAAATTTGTCTGATTAAATATTCATTCTTTAAATAAGTTTGTTCTTTCCGGTCTACATCTGCATGGAAATATCTCTTGGTTTATAAACACAAGAAGAAGACAAATGCCTATTCTTAGGCAGTTTTATTTATACGAACATTTCATTATCATTAGTTTTAGCTGAATAATTTGATAAGAGTTGCTCTCATTTCCCCCCAAAATAAATGTTTCTTGATTTTTTTTAACTTAAAAGTAAATCAAACATGAAAAGTAAATCAAACATGAAAGAATGGATGAGAGTTCTTGGGTTAGTAGATGTAGAACAGTTAAGGTAGCAGGTCTAGTTTACAGAGGAAGGCCAAGGAAAACATGCTAGGAAATGTTAAAAATGAACTTGAGATAAAGACGAATAAATGAAGACCTGGCCAGAGATAGGTTAGTTTGAAAGTCAATTTCTTAAAGCCATCCAATGTATGCCCAACATATAAAACGGACGTTAAACTGATGATAATGATGATTTTAAATATTAAAATCATGCTCCGAAAATCAACACTTAACAAAGTTTATCCATATGTACGCGCGTTTCAAAAACTCATTTTATTATCACTATTACACCAGAGTAAAACTTGAAAATCTTTTATGATTTTTATCAGCAGCATATAGACTTTATCAATTTCAATTCAGATAATTTCTCATGGATATACTCGTAATCGGTGCAAGAACAAAACGATATCTGGGTGGATTGACCAAATAAAATATTTTTTCAAGGATAGGCAGAACACATAAAATTAACACGGAAATCGAAAACACATTTCAGGAAAAAAGGTCATCAGAGAAATTGAAAAAATAAAAAAAGGTATAATTAAACAGATGAATTATGTTATTTTTAACAATGTTTGCATAAATGAGAAAATGATGGCTAAATACACACAATTCAATATATATATATATATATATATTTATAGGCTAACATAAAAACAACAAACTTTTTAGACGTCACATTAAACTTAAGTAAAAACACCTACGAACCATACCTAAAAGATAACGCCAACCCAATATACGTACACCCAAAGTCTAATCACCCCCCATCAATCATAAAACATATCCCGAATTCGATCGAAAGTAGGCTTATCAACAATTCTAGCAACGAAAGCGTTTTTAAAAAATCAATCAACATTTACAATACAGCTCTAAAAAATAGTGGTTACCACAATACCGAAATGAAATATAAAAAACAGGACACCAATAATTACAACAAAACTAAAAATAAAAACAAAAGAAAAAGAAATATAATCTACTATACCCCTCCCTATAACCAGATGCTAAAAACTAAACTAGGCAAAAAATTCCTAAATCTGATTGAAAAACACTTCCCCGTAACCAACCCTCTACATAAAATATTCAATAAAAATAATCTAAAACTATCCTACAGCTGCTGTGAAAACCTAGAAATGTTATTAAGGCACACAACAACAAAATACTAAAAGACAATAATAGAGAAGAAAAAAATAAACAAAGTGGAAAATATAACAAAAATAACACTACGAAGAACAAAAATATAAACAATACTAATAGAAATAAACAAAACACTAATAATAACCACCCAAATAGAAACGAAAAAGTTAGCTATGAAGAGAAAAGATGTAACTGCATAAATCGTAAACTTTGTCCACTACAAAATAAATGCCTAACTAAAAGTGTTGTATACCAAGCAACGATATTTGCCAACGAAAGACCAAATAACAAGAAATACTACGTGGGTATGACATCCCTAGACTTTAAGACCAGATACTATGACCATAAAAGCACATTTAAAAACAAAGAACGTCGAACTAAAACAGCACTAGCTAACCATTATTGGGAGCTCAAAGAAAATGGACACTCACCAATAATTGAATGGAAAATAGTAAGACAGGCCAGTACATGTAGAAACTTAGACGACCCGTGTAGATTATGCCTGAATGAAAAATATGAAATCCTAAATTTTAAAGATCCCCGAAACCTATTAAACTCTAGAAGTGAAATAGCAAACAGCTGTTTACACAGAAATAAATTTACCTTAGGATGATATATAATAAATAAATAAATAAAAATAAATAAATAAATAAATAAAAAACTGAATTAGTTAAAATTTAAAACCTAAAATAGAAATACAAGAAACCACGTGTCAAAATAAATTCACCCACTGTATTGACAAAACAAAGGAAACAGGATATAGGAAAATCCATTGTTAACAAAAAATAGAAGCATCACCAACAATGCTTTTGTTCGAGGGAAGCCCAACGATTGGCTGAGGGAACAACAAAGAATCTGATTGGTTAACTAGCAAGCCATGTATATAAAAACACCTGACAAAAATAACTCCATGCATTTAGCCTGACGATTCCCCCCGGGGATGAAACACGGGAGCCTCTGTGTAGCTTGATTGCCATATATATTTTCATTGCTTACTATATATATATATATATATATATATATATATATATATATATATATATACAAATAATTTATTTTAAAAAACTATACATTACATATTTCAGAGTTGTACCGCAAAATATGTAACGTATAGTTTTTTTGTACTTTAGTTTAGCTGTGAATCAGAATTTATTTGTTTTCAATTTTGAAAACAGGGGTAGACAATCAACCGGAAGTAATATAGAATTAGAAGTTTTTATCAAAAAATAAAGCGAACAATTATAACAGCGAACAGTGTTTTTTATTTAATAATGTAAAATTTTACGAAACGAATAGTTAACAGTGATTTTATTTTGAATAATTTAAAACTTTATAAAAATGAGGAGTTTGTCTGATTTTTTATCAAACAGTCAGCATTGATTTCTTTTTGGTATAATTTAAAACTTTATAAAAAGAAAAGTTATCATTTAAAAATAATGGTAAAAATAATTTTTACTTCCGGTTGATTGGGTTAGGACTGAATGTAACTCTTCAAAATTGATTTCTGATTCACAGCTAAACTAAAGAAGTGCCGTTTTTTTAAATAAATAATTTATATTTAGCTCTCACTTTTCTGTGATCGAGCACTTTATTGATTTCTTTTCAACATAACTGGACATACACACACATATATATATATATATATACTAGAAAGAATAGCTGTTCAAGGACAGGTAAAATTAGTTCCTTGAACAGAACAATTTTGCATCACTTTTATCTCCTCTTATAAAGATTAAAATCAAAATATAATGATGCTAAAACCTATGTCTGGAATCCTTATTCCAATTTTAATTAAAATTCATTACATGATTTTGATTCTAGAAAAAGTTTCAAATTTAAGGCTTAAGTTTAAGGGATCTTAAGAATAAATTGAAATTCAAGAATTCTTGCTTAATTGTTGTCTTAACAACTATGGATCAAACTCGATGCAAATCTGACATATTTGAATCTGTGCCCATATTATTCCTTCTAAAAATCCTCAATAAATATTCACCAATTTCAATTTCTTTGGAATATTTTAAATTGATATCTAATAACTATTGTTAAAATTTCACAAAAATCAGAGGTGAAGGGCTTCCACACCCTTTTTACCACCTTTGCATAAAACTAAATTTAACTAAATATAGCCCAAATTACCACCACTTATGCTTATTAACTGTGTTACAAAATTCATAATGATTGGTTAATTAGTTTAGGAGTGAATCTTGTACAAATATATAACATATACACATATCTAACTTTATATAAGTAGAGATATATATTTATATACAAATAAATACACATTGGTATTTTTTATAGAGTGGAGGATACGTAAAAGGTTCACTCAACTAAAGTGTATTTTTGAATACCATTCTGAGAGGCAGCGACATTTAATTTTAAATGCAGTTGTTTCTATTGAAATCATATATATCATTTATAACTATTGTTCCCTGCATGAGCCAATAAAACAAATAACAGAGACACTAAAAGAACATCTACTCCATAAAATGAAGGTAGTCAAAGAGAGAGAGAGAGAGAGAGAGAGAGAGAGAGAGAGAGAGAGAGAGAGATTTTTTAAAAAATGTACACATTATTATATTTTGAATTATTTTCCTGTAAACCGCCCAACCTCAATTATGTAGCCACCCAGGCAACTTTTTTATAAAGTGGATCTTCTAATACTCCAATTCATAATAAAGACCAATGTTATTTGTACAGAGTGAGGAAGCAAAATTTACAATATTTGAAAGACAGTGTATGACCAATTAGTTTATTAAAAGTCAAATGCAACTCCCTTAGCTAACTTTGAACAACCTGACTGTCGGGAAAGTGCCAGATTCCTTTCCAATTGTACCTGACCCCGACAAAATGAAAAGAATAAGTGGCTCCAATGACCCTAACCAGCTCGCCATTGATGCGAACATCAGCATCTCTAAGAAAGACGTGCCTCACCTTTTTGTTGTCGATAATAACGAGTGACAGATTTAGCAGGGTTAATCACCATCCCCGGATGCTGCCAAGGCTGCTTCCACCACACAAATTTAAACTCGGAGAAGAACAAGATCATCAATGTAGGCTAAGGACCCCACCATCTGCAAGCTCATTGGGTAATTGAATTCAGGCATGACGGACGAAAGAACCTTATGAATAGCATGGATGATAGAGGGTCACCCTGGTGAACCCGGCAGGAAGAGTGAAAAACCCAGTCACCAAGCACACAAGACATCACATCATAGCTTGCACATATATAGTGGACCGGGCACACCGGGCATGCTAAAACTCTGAGCTACCAGGCAGATGGAGTCATGCTTGACAGTATCGAATGTATCATCTCTTTACTGGTGCTTCCTACCCAGATTACTTTTATGCATTCATTAATGAATGATGCTCTTTATTAGTCCTAATTGAATTTGGCTACCTTAAGTATCATCTCTGTACTTGTGCTCTCTACCCAGATTACTTTTAACTGAATTGAATTTTGCAACGTTGACAATTTATATAAATATGTTTTCATGAATCTGAGGGGGATCTATTTCTACAACATAGTGCATAAGCAGATGTATCAATGGTTTCCAGAAGTTGAACATAAGTGCAGAGCTTAAAAATATTACAAGGACATATAAAAGTATATTAATTGGTAGACGAGAATATCATTGGCAAACATGAACGAATACAGTATAATTTAAATACAGGTTGTGTAAGATCTGCTAGCAACCTGATGCTAAGTGGATCCACACATTGAAAGGATGGGTCTAAGAGGAGCACTATCTTTGTTGACCTTAAGTAAACTATATAAGCAGGGCCAGATCTAACGAAGATGACTGATAATATTGCATATGTCAATAGGAAGGGTTTTATTGAAACTTTTTTGAAAGCTCAACTGTTTACTATGCATTCTGTCAAAATTATCAGGATAAATTTAGTTATCTATTTATAATACTTTAATGTCTTTTTTTTTCAAATTCCTTATCTTAATCCCAATTCTACTCATAATGAAAAAGTGTTACCGACAATCTCAAAGAATCTTTCTTCGAGTAGGTGTGCCTTGCTTTTCCCATTTTGAACATTTTTCGCTCCTCAATGGAGATGCTAAATTGTAAAGGAACAGCTCCATGGAAGTGATTGAACAAGTGGCCTCATTTATCATGACTATTTTGACATCTTTTATCTTAATAATCCTATTTCTACTCATAACGAAAAAGTGTTACCTACAATCTCACAGAATGTATAAGAATATGCCGATTAAATTCTCTGAAATATTTCATCATTGATTCATTTTTTTTACCATTATTTCTTAATCGATCCAGTTCATTCATTTTTTTAACTGTTCCAAAATTATCTTACTATATTAGAAAAAAAATCTAATTGTGTGGTAGATTTAGGTTTTCAAATCTTTCTTGCCAATAGATTTCCAGTGCTAGGAGAGATATTAAAAGAGAAAAAAGGGTGAGGAGGCAATACTTACATAATTTTGCAGGGTTAATCACCATCCCCGGATGCTGCCAAGGCTGCTTCCACCACACAAACTTAAACTCGGAGAAGAACAAGATCATCAATGTAGGCTAAGGACCCCACCATCTGCAAGCCCATTGGGTAATTGAATTCAGGCATGACGGACGAAAGAACCTCATCCATAACCATGTTGAATAGCATGGATGATAGAGGGTCACCCTGGTGAACCCGGCAGGAAGAGTGAAAAACCCAGTCACCAAGCACAGAAGACGTCGCATCATAGCTTTGTCAGTAACGGCGACGTCACTTCTGTTCTAATCATCATCTGTTGACTTTCTCTTTCTTTCTTTGACAATTGTTTCAAGCCTTATTGTTTGTTTTCTCTTTATGGAATAATTGTATGTGAGTAAACAATCTTATATCATAAAAAAAGATGAACAAAAATAAATGAGAAGAAAAAAAAAAAAATTTGGGGATTGAAACAAAAAGCCTTATAGTTAAATTAGTCTATTTTAAGAATTACAAATTGTTCTAAATACAGAAACAAAAACAAAAACCTTTTATTTCTATTTCTTCCTCTGAAACTTCTACATAACACATCTTGCCCCACAATTCTTTGATGGTATTCATACAAGAAATAACATTTGAATAGTTTTAAAACATGCTAATACAACCTTCCATCCAGACAGCATTATCTAGAGCAGGTGTTCTCAACCTTATTTTAAAAATTTTTTATCTTGAATAGTTGGCATATCCTGTGCACGAACATGCTTTAATCATGTCACATTTGTTCCTCAAATAGCAGTTTCCTAACTTGCCTGGTGACAAAGTAGGGGTAGGGGTGAAGATGCTTCTTTATTGTCTTCTTCTTCTTCTTCTTCTTCTTCTTCTTCTTCTTCTTCTTCTTCTTCTTCTTCTTCTTTCGTGTGAATCAGATGATTCTGGTGTTGGCATTAGTTTCCTCGATGTTTTTCTAGTTAAAAATCTTTCTGGAAAAACATTGGGTACTTACGAGAAAGACCACGAGAAGGTTGCCAACATCCCTAAGTGAAAGTGGTACTGTGGAACCGACTGGATTCGAACTTGGAACACCCAGGTCTTCAGTCTGTGTCGTTATCGGCTGATAGCATATGACTTTCTGCCTAGGCGACTTTGCTCTCTTTAGCAATGAGTATTACTACGCTCAGGAGCTTGATTGGCTGACACATAACCAACTCACCTCCTGTATAATGTTTATTTCACCGAAGGAAAATAGTTTATCACTGCTACAATTTTTAATTTTGCAACAACCATATGCGTCTAGATAAATATTCTTCATTAGTAAAGCTTGTATTCTCAATGTTTGGCTCACTGTTGCTACTGTTACACTGACAGTCCACGAATGAAGACATGCATTCTTTTTATTTTACAGATGTTTATTGAGTATTCTTCACTTTACTACTTTTGAACATCATAAAACTAAAATATATATAAAAAAAGAAAACAAATTTTCGATTGTATGAAATGTACGTAAAGAAAACTTAATATTTGAACCCAAAATATACCCATATGTCCTGACCTAGATATTAGAAAAAGGGGGTATTTTGGTTTCCTGAAGACCTCCTTAGATTTATAATGGAAGGGGAAAATGTGACTTATCAAGGCCTGTCTAGCTTGAATAAGATGGAGATGAATTGAAATAGACATGAAATTCAGAAATATCTGAGCAAAACGTCACTTCTTGGCGTGATATCCCTAACTACAATTGACCTTTGTCCCTGCAGTTACACCAATTCTCCAATCAAGTTATTGGCATGCAGAAATGAGTTCTATATTCTAGAAGTCAAAAAATGTTAATGTGGCTTTACTTTGATCAGATGTCTCAAGACTAATTCGGAGACAAATTGTTGCAAAATTCTTGTGAAATACTTGAAAAAATGTTTCCTTGCTCTGAAATCTGTGAGGAGCGTAAAATAAACTCGCTGTCATTCAAACTTTGCAAGTTTTTGTGACCGGCCTCTATCGACTGGTCTAAAAAACAATCCAATTAATGCTTGCGATCACTTTTAAAAACAGGACTTTGGAACATTTTTTTTTCACATACAATAAAGTAAAATTGATTTTTATGTATGTTCGACATGAATGCAGATCATACAATATCATTGTAATACACCCTCATACAAAACTAATATCATCTTTGGATTTCTCATGAAATTTACTCAAATATGATCATATAGTGAACATTAAGTTCAACAAGCTCGATGTTTGAAAGGCAAGTACACCTATTATATATTAGAAAAATAATATATAAAAACAAATCTGTTTTATTTTATTTTTTTAAATAATATTGTACCTGTTAGAATGTTTAACCATGTTGGTCTCCATTGACGTTACGAAATTTATACATGTGGTGTCTCTGACTGCTTGATGATGAAATCGAAAACAAATTCTAAGCCGCAACCTGAAAACAAAAACATGATGCTAAAGAATGTTAGACAAATGTGACATAGATTTTTCTCTTTTGTTGTGAAGAATATCTGCAACCTTTAAAAACCGGACTGTGGAACTTTTTTTTTTCACATAGTCTTCACCTCTGTGTGCAGAACAGGAGACTTCGATGAAAGAATGGATGAGTTCTTGGGTTAGTAAATGTAGAACAATTGAGGTAACAGGGGAAGGTAAAAGAAAACATGGGAGGAAGTGGTAAGTATAGACTTGAAAAAGAGATAATTAAAGACCTGTGCAGAGATAGATTAGTTTGTGATAATAACAAAAATAACCAGAATGTAAGGTCTTTAAAAGAGGATGGTTTATTACAACTTATATCTTGTACAAAACATAGCACTACCGGTAATCCAATAGGATTAACCTAATACATTCGAATACAGTCCACTATACATACTACTGTTCGTAGTATATATATACTACAGACTAGTACACTTATCAGCCTTGAGGGGAGTCAGGGATCCCATCACAACACCTGCCCCAGAAGCTAAAAATCTCCCTTGAATTTTCTGCTTCTAATATTTCTTTCATTTTAGGATCTGAGCTGAAGCGCTCCACTGGTTTTCTTTCACGTGTGCTCTTTCTTTTATTCCAAACTAATGGAATTGGATCCTTTCCAGTTTGGGTCGAAGACATATTTTGTTCAGCTCGTAAGGCTGGTTCAGTAGATGTATACATAGGTTCGTGTACAATATTGGGTAATGGCATGTCAAAAGCATCTCATAGAATCTCCATTGGGACTTCTTCCTCGATTTTTCATGATTTTCAGCAAATCGTGGTCTAATTTGGTTAATGTGTCTTTTACACACAAATTTTTTACTTTTTATGGTGTACACCACTTTGCCAATCATTTTCTGAATTATACCATCCATCCTATAACTTTTTCCACCTTGGAAATTTTTGAAATATACTTCATCTCCTGGAGAGTATCTTATTATATTTACATCTTCTTCCTTTTTAGCAACTTTTTTCTTTGGATAGGGTATCAATCTATCGAGAATCAATCGTATTTTCCTTGCGAACATAAGTTCCGCAGGGGACAACTTTGAGTCGTTGTTTCCATTAGGAGTCACCCTATAAATTGATAAAAATTTCTGGATAGTTTTTTCTTCCGTGTCCATATATTTATATGTCAACAAATTTTTCGGCTTGACCGTTCGATCTAGGATGATATACTGGTGTAGTAATGTGTTCAATGTCCAAGGAAGTACAAAAATCTTTAAATTCCTTTCCTGTGAACGCCGTACCATTGTCGCTGACCAGTGTCCGAGGGACCCCGAAATGACTGAAAATTTCATCTAATGCACTGATGGTGTTCCTTGATGTAGGATGCATGCCCATGAATACCTCAGGCCATTTCGAGAAAGAGTCCACTAAGATCAAGTAATAATATCCATTAATCGGTCCAGCATAGTCTATATGGCCAACGATTTGTTTTGACCGGAGGCGCCCTTGCAGCCAATTGATAACCTCGGCATAGTTTTACAAAACTTTCTATTTCCTTGTCCATTCCCTGCCAGTATACATAGCCTCGCATGAGTGATTTCATCCGGGACATGCCAGGATGACCGGTATAAAATTCTTTCTAGCATACCTTTACGTAGAGATTGAGGTATTACAATTCCATCTACGTACATTAAAGTGTTGTCGCATATTGAGAAAGGTGAAATCTGAGTTCCCTTTTTCTTTCGTTCGTTCAATCTCGTCTGGTTCTTTATATTTAATATAAAATCATCTTTTTTGGCTTCTTTTTTTATTTGTTCCAATGTTACAGGTAATTCTCTGATAATATTTAACAACAAACCTGAGATTTCTTTTTTCTCTTTTAGTACTACTACTCCTCAAATTTTGTTGTATGTTTAAATATGGAAGCCAAATCGCTTTCCCCTGTGAAAATTAAAAACTGAGTATGATTTGTATAAAATTTTGCTCTCTGTAAGTAATTCAAAGAGTATTACTACACCGAGGAGCTTGATTGGTTAACACATAACCAAATCACCTCTCTATAATATTTATTCCATCAAATGAAAATAGTTAATCACTGTTACAGTATGACTAATGTATAATGCTTACACACGTAAAATGGCAATTAAAGATGAGGATGTTAGTTTAAATAAATTACTGAATTATGTCTGGGAATCTACAATAAGAAATATTGAGGAAACTACAACATGCACGTGAAAATGCAAATTTTATTTGCCCCCAAAGGAATTATATACAGTATATCGTATACAGTTTTAGTTATGAGAAAAACTTTGAAATACAATTAGATAATTTGCTAGAAAGAAGACCTAGAGGTCCTCATTCAACCCAATGTCTTTTTACGCCCAGTCCATAACAACATATTACCTTTCTTATTATTTTTCATACATTTTAAGATTCAATTTCGGAGGTGGGGCGCAAGGATGTACTTAGCATTGATTGGTTGAAAGGGAGATGTAAGTAAAATGACATACCTGGCATTTCTCAGGAATTATTTAGGATGCCTGTGTATTTATATTACAAAATGAGAATCCCATATTAGCATTTCTCCTTTTTTTTAATTAGCATTTTCAAGTTATAAACAAAATAAAGTAAAACATTTTCTTTTTATGGATATCAAGTGTGAATGTAGACCACACATTAAGATTTTACCTCTTTAATCAAAATAAAATATATTTATCCAATGGGTAATGTAGTTTCAGAATATATATGGTGATGGCAGTCTCTCCAAACCCCTAGGACGAGTTGGTGAACAAGTAGACTGGAACTACAACTATATATATAAGTAGTAAGTTTGTTTGAATGCATTGAACTTTGAAAATTATGATGGTTTAAAGACCAGTCACAATGCAGATTTTTTCTTATAAATAAATATATCCATTTATATTTCATAAATATATCCACTTATTTACATTCTAATTTTCGACCCATAAAAGAGTCTTCGTCAGGAAAATACAGATTTTTTTTTATGTGGCATGTTATTACTTAGCCATAGTCTTCTGTTCTTTTTTCAAGATTCAAGTTTTTGTGTTCGCATTGCGACTGGTCTTTAAACCATTATAATATATATATATATATATATATATATATATATATATATATATATATATATATATATATATATATATATATATTATTAGTAGAATACCCGTTCCAGGAGGTTATAAGCAATAAATATAGTATTAGTTTTGAATTTTAACGTTTTCTTTCTTTGGGGGAGTGGGGTATATTATGGTTTCGATAGCAGATCCTGAATGATAACGTTTACAAAAAAAAATAATGCATCCACGTTACTCACCTGTTGCCTAGAATACTTATTCCATAATTCATAGGTTGAATAGTTTAGGATTTTATCAAGCACATACAGGCTATTGACGCTCACACGTGTGCGGCAATCTTTTTAAAATGTATTACTTAATATAACTCAAAATTTTATGTAGATCAATTCCTTTCTCTATTAATTTTTTGGTATCTAACTTATTTTAAGTTTTTTGGGGCCGGGTGAGTTTGGGTCAGCGCACCCCCTAAATGGTAAAGTTTATAAAAAGAAATGTGCGCATGTTACTAACCGTGTTGCCTAGAATATATATTTAAAAATTCATAATGATTCGTTCATTAGTTTAGGAGATTACCCTACACACACACACACACACACACACACACACACACATATATATATATATATATATATATATATATATATATATATATATATAAGTATTATTTTCAAATCAACCCATATACATGTTTCATGCTACCCTGCAATCATCAGTATAGGAGGAGACAATCCCTATCGGTCATATGATTAGAACGTCATAATTGACTCAGTAGTCAGAGCGCGTATCGTTGTGGCCACCACTAATTGCCATGGAAATGGGAGAGTAAATTAACGTCTAAATACCAAATTAAGTGGATATATCAGCAGGCTCTCAAGAGAACTCAATAGGTGGGTCCTATATATATATATATATATATATATATATATATATATATATATATATATATACCTAACTTTGTATAGAGATATATGAACACATTCTTGATACAACAGAAAGATAGGATTTATTTTAGAGGAACCATTTTATTAATGAAACGGAGAGGAAAAAAATGAAAAATGAAATAAAACTTTAAGGGTTTGTCTGACCCCCTTATGAAGAGAAACGTGAGAAATGACAATAAAAACTAAAAATTGAAAGAGTGGAAATTTGTATGTTGATAAGAAATGAGAGGTAAGTGGGGTAGGGTGTAAATCTCTCAATGCTTAGATTGATTAAAATCATTAAAAAATCTCCCATATGCCTAAACTCTTTTTGTCTACATAGGCTAGGTCGAGAGGTGTTAATGACAATTGCCTCAAGAATATTGAAGGTTTGTCCGAGGACTGTAAAATGGAGAACCACTCATCTCAGTACTTGTTGGAACAGGTGTTTGTACCGAGCAAATGGTCACCAATGGCAGATTCATGTGCCTGCAAGTTTTTGGGTGTACTCAAAACCTTGTGCATGCAAATAACATGTGGAGTGTGTTGGTATATTCTCATTTCTAACATTTGGGTTGTCGTGCCTACATAGTCAGCTCCACACTGACAACTAAATTTATAAATCACAGAATTCTTTTATGATAGGCAAATAATGGTAGACACAACATCCCTACGAAAAGAAAACAAGAAGGTTAGTTGTGTAAGCTACTCTCAGCCGGGTAGCTGGGTAACGGTGTTGATTTGAAGAGATCCTTTTCTTTTGGGACCTTAACCAATAAACTTGTAAATGAGACTGCCCAATAAATTTTTCACTATTGAATCTAACACCTTTACTCTTTAGAAAAGCACTTTTCGAAGCCAAATCCTAACAGACGCTTCGACTTTTGATTGTACTTCTGACCAATTTATTTTAAGCTGGTGGTCCAGTTCATACAAAATGCCAAGGATCTGAACCGGGCCATCCGACTAGTTGAAAAAGCCCGGCTGCACTGCTCCAAGCAACCAACCTTAGGCCATTGCACTTGCTGAGGTTGACTACAACCCCCGTAACTTTATACCATTTGAGCACCATAGTTACTTCTATAATGTTTAGACAGCTCGACATGCAATCAGTGACATCATCGGCATACAAGGTAACCCTTGCTTACGCATCACACGACAGAGCAATAGTGCGTAGGGCTGGTCTTGTCGCCTTGTCTCTTAGCATGTAAAGGCAGGGCTCCAAAGCAAGACCATAAAGTAGAAGCAACAACCCTAACATACCAACCGAGAAACAGTGAACAATCCGACTGCATTCTGTTTACCTGCACCATTGTCGTCGGCTAACGATACATAATAGAGATCCATCTGCGGAAGTCCAGATTAAAACTGGTAGCCTCTAAAACAGATCATAGAAAACAATGTTTGACCCTGTCCAAAGCTTTTGAGTGATCCAAATTGATCAGTGCAGCTTCGGCGTTGTCTTCTAAACCCTCTATGATCGTACAAATCAGATGCAAATTGTTCTAAATCTATCTCCGTTTCACAGAATATTTTCGAAATTTTGCGGTCGTTAGCGAAATTCGAATTACTTGGTAACCATGGGGATTAAAAACAGTTAAAAAAGAAAACATGACAAGGGGAAAAGACAAAATAAGAGGTTCGATTGAGTTAAAATATAGCTTTATTTACATTAAAAATGGGGCTGGCTGCTTTTATTTCCCAAAGCAAGGTTAATAACATTAACCCACAGTAACCAAGATAAAAAATAAAAAACTTAAAACAGGAAAATTCTCACAAAGGGGTTAGTTCGTTGGCACAACGAAATTGGAAACAAATTAATTCTTTTCCTTTTTTTTGTTCATACAAAAACATAGAATAACGACCAAAAGGGTTTCTTAAAAATTTAACAAAGGGGCTTAAAACAATAAAAAATAATACAAAATATACCGGACCGTAGCCGTAGTTTGAATCTTCTCAGGCACAGTTTTTTTCTTTCTTTCATTGAAATGTCCGTTTTAAAAGTCCCTCTTTGTCTTTTTCAACATTTTTCACTCCAAGGGAATCGATCCGCGAAGTTACTTCCTAAATGAATATCTCCAAAAATGTCCTTCGTTAATCCTTCACATTTTTCATTCCAAGGCTCAATCCTCGAAATAAATGAATTTCTCCAAAAAAGTCAAACACTTTTTCTTCATAAAGTGTTTCATTATCCAGAAACGTCTTTCGTTAATCCCTTCTAGGAAAAAAATGTTTCTGTATAAATAGGGTCGTTCAAATACCCAGGATTTCAAATATATCGCTCTTCCTCTAAGAACGAGTAGAAATCATCCACATATTTTACGTCCATTTTGAATGGACGGAGTCTCTTGAAAAATCAACTTCACTCTCTGAAATCAAGCTCGAACTGACCAAAAAAAACGCCAAATTTCAGATCGAGGCTGCTGCTATGACGTCACCTCTAGACTTATTCATAGCGATGATGCAACTGAAACAAAAAGATGGCACGAAATATCACGCTATCCAGACAAACAACCTTGACCTTCAGTCACACAGTGGCAATATGTCGACCTCCCCCCTTTTCATGCCCAAAATAGAAATAAATTTCCGAAAATATTTCTGATCCGACTTGATCAATTCTCCAAACGGTTCTCAAAAACTATTGCTAAAATCTTTAACTCTGTGTTATACAGACTTTATGAGCCTAAAATCATCTAAACCCTCTCCATACCTGTCCTTTTTCTTCAGTAATGTGATCACTCCCTTGGTAACTTGACCAGGAATACATCCCTGATCAAACCAATGGTTGAAAACATCTGTCAGAAGAGGAAGGAACATGTGCGACAGCCTCAAGAAAAATTCATTGGGCAAACTATCGAGTCCTGGCAATTTGTTGCAGCCGACCTATAACCTGGCCATCACAACTTTCCGCGTCCAATGCTGCTCCCTTTGTTGGGCTTGGTGTTGGGTCTAGAGCAGGAGTTGCTGGCACTGGTTGGGGCGATTTTTGCTCGGACAGTATTGATGCTTCTGCCCTGCTACTGGTCTCTGGTGTCTTTTGCATAAGGGGAAGTGAGGGCCAACAGCTGGCTAGCAGTCTCAGCTTAAAGTTGTAGTCTGACCCAGACTAGAGACTTTCCTCTGATGAAGGTCCAGGCACGTGGCCTGTATATTTCCTCAAGCAAGAAGAGCTTTCCTTCTGGGACCAGGTAGAATGCTCATTAGAGTCTTCCTACTGGAGATGTTGTTCCTTCATCCTGTGAGGGACACCTCTCCCAGCTGGGCTACCTACCGCAATGCTGGAACTAATGTAGTGTTGCTTAGTACTTTAGCTTGCTCTTGTCGTCCGAAAACACCTGCATGTCTCTCTTCTGAGGGCACCCAATCCGACCCAAAACAGTCACTAGTCCGCAAACACCAACTTGAACTCCAACTTCACTCTTCTGACAGCACCAAATCCGACCTCCACCTTCACTGGTCTCAATCCGGGATGAACCAAAGAAGAAGTCCGCTTTCTCATTTCCTGTCCTCTTTTATGGGGACTCCCATCATGCAATGCAAAATAGGTCACATGATCATTTGGTACTTCCTTTCTATAAAACCAGCCATTTGCTTTAACTCTGTTGTTCCACATGGCCTAGTCTGGTATTACGGGTAAGTCTTATGTTTTTATTTTCCACTACAGCTCTAACCGGCAGGGTGTTTGCAACTGCCTGACGTCATTGAAATTCAGATACTGAGCCCAAGACAGAAGCTGCAATGGTCTTATAAATTTTTGCTGACATACTGTCGTTGCGTGGTGAGGTTCAGCCTCACAAATTCGGTCCCCAAGTAAGATGGGGAGCTTTCTTGTTCTTTCATTCCTCTTGGGAGAAAGGGGTACAGATTCACTACAACTGGTAACTGCTTGCATCGGCTCTTGCTGTTGCAGGACAGAATGACGACAGACTGGAGTATTCAGTGAGGGGCATTCTGCTCAATCAAAGTGGGAGAGGATTGGGGTTTCTTTAATTTTGGGGGTTGGATTGGGGCACAGCCTCTTTCGCTTTTTTACTTTTCTTTTTATTCTCGTTTTTGCCCTCGCTCTCTGTATCACTCTCTATGACTATCACCTTCTGTTCGGCTGCTGACTTCCCTTCTGAGTCCGATGAAGACAGGGCCGAATGCTTTTTTTTTGTTGGCTGACGACAGCGGCATCTCTGTAACTGAAATAGGTTGCAACTTCAGGGTGGGTATTTTCGTGCAGGTCAGCATTGTCCACTTAAATCATCCGAGGGCCGCATCTGTTTGGTGCACCACTTAGCTGTTGCCGCTGATGCTTTTGGCCTTGCTCTTTTTGGTCACAATACTCCAGCCTTCCTTTATCATGCCTACCGTTTCTGGCACAGGAGCTGCCTGTTTCCGGCCAGAGTAACAGGGATCTTCAGGGGGAGGGGTTCTTCGTGAGACAATTGTTTGCTATATGCCCATGCTGCTGACAATGCCAGCAATGAGGCCTCCTGCCCTCGACTATAACTGTTATTTCCCAAGCCTCATATCTGAGTAGGGCAGGTATATTTTGGAAGCCAGCCCAGTTTAGATGCATTTTGATTTAGTAGTGACCTATCATCAGGTTACGGAGATCACAAACCGAGACTACAGCTTCGGCATCCCCCTCATTAGCTCATAATGGCTCCAAATCGTTTAGAGCCGAAGTAGCTGGGGACATCCAGGACGGAGACAATAGTTCTCCTCCTACTCAAATACTCCCACTTGAGGTGCTTCTACTAAGTGTCGGAGAGTAATACGTCCCACATCGCGAAACTTCTTCGGCATATATAAGAGGCTGGGATCTTGAGATCCTACAGAAGTTCCGCTAGGGTTTTCTTCCCGACCTCACTCAATGTTTTTAACTTAGTATCAGTTGTCACCACCGATACTATTCTCTTAGCAAGTTGACTAACAGCTACAGGGGCGGTCTAAATTATGTTGCACTCTGTTAGGTCTATATACGTGAAGGAAAAAAGCTCCCTATATTAGTTGTTGACAACTGGGACTTCCTTAGTTTGACTAGTTGATGATGGGGCAGGAGTTGCTGGCACTGCTTCTGCCCGGACGGATGCTACTATCTAGGCTGTCACTAGAAGACAGCGTCTTCTGCATGAAGGGGAAGGGATGGCCAATCGGAAAGTGATGCCAGCAAGGATGATGATTTCGTCTTTCCCTGGGTACTGGCAACACCAACGGTTCCTTTCTTGAAGGAGTAGCGGCCACATTCTTAGTCTTAGATCTTGCCTTTCTCATACGTGTAGAACCACGTGCTGCCCCACACGACGACCATCAACCCCAACGTTGTGTTTCCGTGGCCTTCTTCTTTGTCTTCATCGTATAGCCGAGTCGTCTATCTACTGACGAATCGTCGAGGGCACAGCACTGGTCCACAAGTTAAACATAAAAGAAACACAACTCTCGAGAAAGACCACAAACACATATATGTTGTGTGTTGTGTATAATTTAGTTAGAACTATGAGTGTGTGTGACACCGACGCGGTCTGTCGAGACCCCCATTGTTGTTGCTAAAGTTGTCCGCTCGTCTCATCGTTTTCCCGGTCCGATCCGCTCTCTTGAGAAGTTCGATCCTAACTGCTCGTCTTCTCTCTGAAAACTAAACTCGTCAACTTTTGCCATAAACTTTTCTGTCATCAACTGTCGTAAAACTAACCTACCTTACTGTGGTCAGGTGTCGTAAAACACTGTCACTCCTAAAAGTGTCCAGTATTCTTTTCTTGGTGACCTGTCCTGAACAATGGTAATTGACCACTCCCAAATTTCTTTTGTCTCTGTCGATTAGTCACTTCCTATCCTGTCTTTTCTTTTCTGTGCGTTCATGAGTCATTTCCTATTCCTGACCGGGCCCCGACCTTTGCGGCAGCCATAGTGTCACACACGGAACTCCAAGGGAAAGGTCATTTTTAATGCGTGATAGAATGAGGGGTGAATGTAAAATGGGACCCTCCCCTTGCATTTTACAGCTAATTGCTTCAATGATGGGTGTCCTTGGTCAACAAGCTTTCAGTCTGGTATCGCCTCCTTTGCAGCTTCGACCATCTTCCACAGAGCCTTTGTCCGGTTCCCTCTTGCCACACGAAGATGATCGTCAAGGGGACGCATTTAAAATTGTTTGGATTGCTTACGTCCAGACCCTGGACTTTATCGAAAAGCTGGAGTTTTTGTAAGCTGTCTCCTCTGCCTGCTGTTCAGATCTGCCAAGGCATGCAGAGGATCGACCTCACAAATTCTGTCCCCAGGAAAGAATAGTAGCTTCCTTGTTTTCTCCATTCTAGTTGGAGGAAGAGACGTTGATTTAATATTGGTAGTGTCCTGCTTTGGCTTCTTTTGTTTTCTCCTATCATTGTCTGGAGAATCTAGGGGTGTGGTGAAAAGGAGAGGAGTAAGTTGCTGAGTATTGATTTACTCCTCTCCAGGAGTTAGGCACAAGGCCAGTTTTTATCTTACTCCCACAAGTAAGATGTGACCCAAGGTCGGGTCGGGAAAGTGGGATTTAAAAATTGCCTGGGCAGCCCCGTCGGCATTCCCCAGTAGGGGCGCCTCAGGCAGTAAGCAATAAACTTACTCCTCCCCAAAGAGGGGAGGCGAAGCCTGGGAGGGTGGACCTTCTAGAACTGTACAGGACAAACCCATAGACCGGCGTAAATCAAGCCCCGAAGGCCAAAACGATACCAGTCTGTGGGGTGCAGTATCCATCTGAACAGATACTACACTTTGATCTTAGTCAAAAGGTGAGGTTTGGGGTTCAGTTGACTGAGCAATCATTGTAGTCTTTTCAGAGTGTTCTTCTTTGGTTTTATGATTGTTCTTTTTATCTTTTTTATTGAACCAGAGCCATTATGTTCCATTATTTCTTCCTCTGACTTTTTTCCGACGTTAACGGCTGTGGCTGAACTTTTCCTGTGGTGTTCTTTTGTTTTGGGGAGGACTGAGGTAGTTTCGTTTGTATTTTTTCTGATGTTTTGCTGGAGTTGTTCATTTGGTTGGGGTTATTTGTTTACTCTTTTTAAATATGGTACTCTTTGTCTGCCCCTGTCGTATTGGATTCAGAAGCTACAGACACCACATTTCTCCCTTTTTCGAGAATGTGTTAGCAACATGACTCTTCTCTATGGTCCTCCTCGAACAATTCTTTCCCATGTGTTCTTGCTGCTGGCAACTGTGAGGCCTCATACCATCTACAATAACTAACAACGTCAATCCTTCAAACCTGAGCAGGGCTGGTATGTTGATAAAACCGGCACAGTCCAGGAACATGATAATCTTATAATCTTTCATCATTAGATTACTGGACCATGCACTGGGACAACTGATTCGACATCCCCATACAGGAGATGCCGAGAATGGATACAGTCGTCTTCCTCCTACTCAGATATTCCGGTTTGATTTTGATAGTCTTCCACTATAAGTCAGACTTTGCCAACTTTTGTTCATCTTCTTTCTTGGGGGGCAGCACATCCCACATGGCAAAGCTTCTATAAATGTATGTCACTAGAATCTTGATGTCCCAGAGAAGCTCTACCATGGTCTCCTTGGTGACCTCAGTCAGGCCTTTTATTTTTGTATCTGACATGACTAGAGACACTATTTGTTTTGTAGCTCTTCAACTGAGCCTGGGATAGGTTTTATTATGTTTCGTTCTGTGTAATCTTTATAAGTTGTTTTGAATAGCTCCCGATAGGCCTCGACTGTTAGTTGGGATGGCCAATCTGATGGGTATGTTGGTGGTGGCCCACTCCTACCTCCCTGTTTGTTGGTGGTGCTTGCAGCTTGTTTTTTGTTTGCTGCCAAGGTGGCCCCCTTGTTAATTCTAAGCTGGGATCGCCTTGTTGGGTGTGACGTCAGAATAGCTGTTGGTTGCTGCTCTTCTAACTTGGTTAAGCTCCAAACTGTAAGTGCACTCTGTTGGAGTATGATCCGTGGTAGGTTTTTGGTCAACTGCCTTTGCATGTGCTCCACTTTATCATTTTCATGCTGGGGTTGTACTCCGGCTCAGAACCTCAAGCTGTATCTTCTTCTCCTCGGATGCGGTGTAGTTTCTTCTTCCACTGACAACGACTGAACTGGGTGCAGCTCTTCTCCACACGAACACAACTGAGGTGTCACCGGGTGCGGGTCGGGTCCTCCCCCACACAATTAGGGTGATAGTGGGTGTAGATCTTCCTCATACTGACACAACTGAGGTGTCACCAGATGTGGCTCTCACCCACACGGACGCAACTGGGGTGCTACTGGAGTGGCACTCACTCCCTCCCTAAATCCACCAACAACATGCCATGGAGAGCAACACTCCTAGTTTATTCTCCAGTCACAAACCGAACCACAGACTGTCAATTTGGAATGGGAAGACCACAACAGTCTCCCGGTATAATCAACCCAAACCTGCCAACTGCTTAATTTGAGCCTGGAGTGAGACTGCTGAAAGAAATCGAAAACAACAATAAATCAATTAATAATAGAAAAGATTGCCCAACTACCGTTCTTGGCCTTTTGGCTAAGATCAAAGTGTAGTATCTGTTCCGATGGATACTACACCCCATAAACTGGTATTGTCTTGGCCTTCGGGTCTTGATTTACGCCAGTCTATGGGTCGGTCCTGCACAGTTCTAGAAGGTCCACCCTCCCAGGCTTTGCCTCCCCTCTTTGGGGAGGAGTAAGTTTATTGCTTACTGCCTGAGGTGCCCCTACTAACGAAGCTGCCCAGGCAATTTTTAAACCCCACTTTCCCGACCCGACCTTGGGTCACATCTTACTTGTGGGAGTAAGATAAAAACTGGCCTTGTGCCTAACTCCTGGAGAGGAGTAAATCAATACTCTCCACCCTGAGTGATCGAAACGAGATCTGACTACAAGATCGCATGTGGCCATCAGCTAAGACAGACTGCTCTTACACACATCCAACCCTCTAGCCTCACACACCTTGAGATCATGGATGGCATTCTAATCACCCATCAAACTAGCTGCTTCAAACCCCTGAGGAACACCTCCAACGGCTGAAAAAAGTAAACCCTCTCTCAAACAATGTTGGGCGAATAAACCACAAAAAATCTAAAACCTACTGTTGCTAACAGCAACATCGACCAGGAGAAGCTTGCTTTCTGTATCTGTGTGTATAATGCTATCCTTGCGATAGGATATAACTCACTAACAAGGAAAATCCTTTAGTATGCCGGCCACAAAATCTCCAGACAATAGACGATGGTTTCCTGTAGCGCAGCCACATCTATGTTACGCTCCGGAGGTTCCTCAGCACGCAAGCAGCACTGCTTCGAGACCGCATGCTGTTGAGGAATTAGTTTCTAAAATTCCTTCGAAAAATCAGTGTTTATCATTTATTTCCCTCCCAAATAAGGAGTTAATCCCTAGGAGGAAAGTGGCCTGATGAACAAACAGATAGCACACACATGCGTGCGTGCACACCTCCCCTTATCTCTCTTTGAACCTACAGAGGAAATAAAATATCTAATTTGCCCGCTTCTCATTAATAAAACATCGTCTATTTGCCAGGCACAACACCACTTCACATCTTCACACTAAAGTTGAAAGAATTGATTTTTTTTTAACAGTAATCTGTCCACAACGTCTGCTCCCATAAAATCATCATTTTTTAGACCGAAAAGTCTATTCGCATCGTTCAACTTTTTTTTAGATGTCCGATTTCCAGGGTAATGGGTGGGGTACAGCCATCAGACACAATTTCTGGGGGTTGTAACACCTTTTCGTTTATAAATCTATATCGAGAGAAGACACTTTGAGTAACTGAAGCCGACCGCTAAGCGGGTTTCTTATGCTTCAAAAGGCTAGATTCTTTCAGGGCGTCCCATTCTGTTAGAAAGAGATTGATATACTCAGGGCGAAAGTTGTCTTTTTTGGAATGCCCAGCTGGTCTCTCACCAACGACACCACGCCGGACGTTCCAGTCTGCTGCCTCCAGAGACGCCACTCCAGTCTCTCCCGTTCCAGTGACGTCATACATCTACCCAGCTGGTCTCTCACCAACGACACCACGCCGGACGTTCCAGTCTGCTGCCTCCAGAGACGCCACTCCAGTCTCTCCCGTTCCAGTGACGTCATACATCTGCCCAGCTGGTCTCTCACCAACGACACCACGCCTGACGTTCCAGTCTGCTGCCTCCAGAGACGCCACTCCAGTCTCTCCCGCTCCAGTGACGTCATACACCTGCCCAGCTGGTCTCTCACCAACGACACCACGCCTGACGTTCCAGTCTGCGCCCTCCAGAGACGTCACTCCAGTCTCTCCCGTTCCAGTGACGTCACCAACCAAATCTCATTACCATTGTTATTACCACCATATGGTAAATAAACGCACCGATTTTTGAACTGTTCACTTGTGTTTGTCATCTCTTCTTTGTCATTGCCGTAATTTGCTTGTGTCTACTTTCTTAGTTGTGTGGCCGATCGACACCCCCCTGGTCGGTCCCGCAACAAATATTGTCAAATCTGTTTCATTTCAAAAGGCGGCGATATTCTTTGATCTTGAAACATCTAACTCTCTCATTTCTGAGTTCTGCTATTTTGTTGACTTTTCACCAGTTGTGGATCGTCACTGATGGATCTGTTAAATAACATAGCATTGGTGCTCTGATGTATGCAGACAGAGAAGGGAAGCTACTGCTCTGTGGTAATTTTTCTGCAAGATAAAACGGTCACCAGCCCACCTGGCTACCGTGTGAAGTCGAGGCATTGGCTATTGCTGCAGCGATCAAGTATTTTGGCCAATGCCTAATCAAGTCAGAACACCATCTCGCAGTCCTCACTGATAGCAAGCCATGCTTTCAGGCCTATGAAAAGCTCTGTCGAGGCCTGTTCCCAGCCAGCCCTAGATTGACATCATTTCTGTCAACTGTCTGCTATTTTCAGGCTTCCTTCCAACATGTTGCTGGCAGAGCAAACATACCTGCTGATTTTGCTGGCCATAATGCTCCAGAATGCGGCCACCTAACATGTTAAGTCTGCTCCTTTGTGCGGGAGGCAGGAGGAGGCCACCGTATTTAGGAAAGAGATTCAAAACCTGACAAAAATTAACGACTTGGCCTTGCATACCACGCATGCCATCCCAGAAAAAATTAGCAGCGTGACAAGCGACAATGGAGTACAGCAAAGCAGGCAACCAACCAGCCAACCCTCATTTGTGACCAAGGGGGATGTTCCAATTGACTCTCCACAGCATATGGATATGCTCGTCACCCCAGACAAAGAGTGAAACCAAGCTACCTGAAAGACTCTGACAAACTTTTAGTGCCTAACCCTGTTAGTTCTTATCTTAAAAAACAAAAAAAAAAACAAAAGGCGCCATGCCAGTATTTTAAGCATACTTATAGGCCAGGGGCGATAACTAAGTATGATTGAGTTATTTGCCCTTTTCGTCTGCTCGGCGAGTCTCTTGCATTTTATATTATTTACATTTGGTTGTGAATAAAGTCTCTTTGTATCTTCTAACAGTTTCGTGTTATACTTCTTTATTTATTGGCGCTGAGATCATTTGATGGCATCTATGCAAACGACACAACAGTCTATGGCAGCACTTCAAAGAGCACTAGTAATGAAGATTTCACTGATTTTTTCTCTTTAGACCTGGAGCCTGTGGTGCACTAGGGTAAAACATTGACTTATTACTTTTAACACTTCTAAAACCAATCTTCTCTTCTTTCGTAGAATTTGGTATATTCGGACTACTGTTCTCATCTTGGGTGTTTTTATCACAACGTTTCGGCCGATGTAACCTTTGACCTTCTTCCATCATCAACGCTTGGATCTCTGTTTTGCCTCAGTCAAAATGAATAGCTCTCACTTTGAAGAAGCCCCCTGTTTTGATAAGCTCCTAAGATCTGGAGTGAAAGTCAGTCCTAAGTGGAAGACATATATTCAGTCTGTCGTTAAGGTCGCTTGAAAAATGTTTGAATCATTCTACCACTCCAGAAAGTACCCAACTCCAGATGCAATCCTTTACCTATATAAGAGTCAGATACGTCCAAAGATAGAGTACTGTCCCCACACCTGAGGAGATGCCACTCACCTCTTTCCTGCCCTGACACAGTACAAAACCGACTTTGAAATTGTGTGCATGTGTGTGTGTGTGTGGGGGGGGGAGAGGTGATCCATTCTCCTTACAATCTCTTTCCTACTGAAGAGACATTGCTAGTCTATCTATCGTTTTTTCTATGGCAGGTGCTCGATTGAATTCCAATCTTTGATTCCTCTTTGTAAGATATTCATAGCAAGAACTCTCCTTGCTACAACAGAAAGTGACTTCCGTTTCTCTCTCCAAGTGCCTAGCATCCGGTAGAATTTCCATAGACAAAGCTTCTTTGCAAGGGCTTCCTGCCTGTGAAACACATTACCACGGGACTGCTTCCCTGTTGATTACAATTTGGTCATCTTCAAATCCAACAAATGTTTGTCATTTACCACCCCATAAGCTCGCCATCTCTCGGCTGACAATCATACCATCTCATTAACCCTTACCCTTGAGTGGCTCTTGGCCTTGGTAAGTGGTTACCATAAAGAATGAAAGAAAGAGACACACAGAGAATATGTATGCCCCCCCTCCCCTATTAAAGCAAGACACGAAGTTGTTTATAAAAAATGGCGACCATATTTTTTTCTGGTCCAGTTTTCATTTCAGCAAAGTTGTATTTAAAATAATAACAGAGAGCGAGAGGGTTATAGCAAGTTTCATCATACACATAAAAATGCTAAAATGAAAACTCCCATTTGAGTTACACGTCACCATGTTTACATTAAGTTGGTATCGATTTTTCAAAGCTAAAAGCCACTCAGGGATAAGTAGTGACTACAAACTTTGTTAATTCCATTCATCTCTTTCGATCCTCTCATCATAAACCGATAATCCATCCAACCATCCATCACTTTAACCCTTATCCTTGAGTGGTTTATTTGAGCCTTGATAAGGTGTAACAAAAAAACAAAACAACAACAAAAAAAACCCCAGTAAATTTGTAGAATAAATACCCTCCTCTAAAATCACCGCCCTCCCCCAATGAGTGTGAACACCCTGAAAAACTTGTCTGAAAGAAAAGAAAAAGCAATTTAACAATTTAAAGTGGGGCAGATCAGTTTTGTATATAAATTTTACATAAAATAATCCGCTAATTCCTCACGATTCTACCTTTTTAGGGGAGTCAACAATTTTTTTTTTTACTATTAACCCTAATTCCGAGTGGTAAGGTTGTAAAACGACACGTAATCGCCTTAAAAAGTATCCCCACATAAAAAAAAAAAATAACGCACAAAATATATCTCCCATAAAAAAGAAATTTTGTTTAATTGCCTTAAAACGCGAGAATGGCCCGGAAATGGGGGACCCTTTTACATTAAATTTATATACAAAAATTATCTTCCACACTAGATTCTAAAATAAAATAAATAAAAATAAAAAATAATATTATTTTAAAATTTAGAGTGGAAGATCAGTTTTACATATAAATTCAACACAGGCTATTCTGGCGTTTTAAGGCAATTAACACAGGATTTAAAAAATGGTTATTCCTTTTTGGGGGTTGGGTTTGTACTTTTTAGGCGATTAAGCATGGTTTTACAACATTTCAATCCAGACTTAAGGCTCGTAGTAAAATAAATTTCGTTGACTGCCTTATAAAGCTAGAATAGCTCAGAAATGGCAGATCATTCTAGGTAAAATTTATATACAAAACTGATCCCCCACTCTAAATTAATCCTTTTTTTCTTCGTATAGATAGAGAGGTTACATTTTAAATTTTTTATTCAAGTTTCAATAAATTTGCTATATTTACAGTCCAAGGGGGAAAACTCTTGTTAACATTTTACAATTAGCAATGTAGAAAGTCACATTCAATATTTGTTGGGTCAAACATTTGCCATCTAATGTTTAGTTACTTGTAACTAAATAGGTCACATTATTTTCTAGACAAAAAAGGTTAGTGTTTGCTTATTAGACAATGTTTTATTTCTAACTCGTCCATTATAGTTGCTTCCAAAATTTCAAAGTTGCTCAAATTTAGATTCCTACTAATTAATTGTTTTTGTTTTTGTTTTGTTTTTCTTAGTTTATGCAGCACTATTTTGTAACTTTTGTCTCAGCTATTAATGGTCAAACACCAATAAAATCAGATTTTTCAAAGATTTAACATTGAGTATCCCCGTTCCCAATACAACAGCCATTAGATTTCACATAGTCATATGGATTTGTGAAATATTTAAGAAATGTGACAGTTTTGGTTACAGACAGACACGAAGAGAGGGTGAACAAAAAGTAAATGGCGATACACATGCATAAGACATTTATATTAAAGATAATTTTAAAAAATATATTTAGAGTAGTCAATATAGAGCAGGCCTTTGCACGGTCCTGGCGTTGCACGTGAGAAACAAAAGAATGATTTTAAACCCCAGTCCCTCTTGCACTGAAACAACCTTGTAGAATAGCTTTTTACTTTTATATGCACGAAATTGAATCAAACAAAAAACACTGTATAACAACAGACGAAAGAGAATTTATTTCAAAGAGTTACTTTACCGTTTGGTAAAGTAACAAAATATTGGACAGTGTCCAGAAAGGAAAATAAGAGAAGCGTCTGTGGGGGTCGTCATACCCTTTTGGTCGGGGTTACCAACTTCCTCCACAAATAAAAATAATAATAAGATTTACATGCACAATTAACGGAAGTTTATTTACTGAAATAAACATATTAACAAATAGAATATATTACTTTGTGTAATGAGTTCATGAGTCCTTTCTTTAGTTTCATGTAAGTAAAAAGAAGAATGTCTTTTCTTTTGTTGAAGTGTTCATTTGTTATAAAATATTAACAGAGGCAATAGTGAATGTTCGCCTGTGAAATTGTATGAAGCGCGCGAAAGGGTGAAATGGAAGAGTGATTGTAAGATGCGTGTAAGCTCCGGATGAAAGGTCAGTTGAAAAGAGAGAGTTTGATGTTTGTGTGTGCTTAAATACTATTTGGACCGGCTCCAGCGAGCCTAAGGAGAAAAGTTTAGAAAAATATGTCTTTGGAGAAATCTCATTGGACAAAAATATCACGTGGTGTGCTTGCAATTACGTCCGCTCGTTTTGAGTCGATTTAATAGAAAAAGCCACATCGGAATTTGCGTGGGCGTTATTTTATATTTGTCACGCGCCAATACAACAATTTTTATTCGAATCTTAACCGTGTCAACTGGCACACGTCAACGTGGTGGCTGCTGCTGGAACGATAGTCAGGCAGGAGAGAGCTGTTTCCTCGATCGCGTCTCGTTTCTCTCTGCCGATCTCGTCCCAAGACTAAACTGTCAAAGTAGTTCGTTTAGGGACAGCTAGAAAATCATACACCCTGCAAGCCGATTGGTCAGTGTATGACCAATTTGCCCACAGGAGACAAGAAGAAATAGGTCATATGTCCGACCGCTACATCCTCTGCCTGAATACAATGTTATCCACAGATTTCATAAAGTCACCGTTTAACTAAGTAATTTACGTGATTAAAATAGGATTTATCCATAATGGATTACAAATTGTGTTAACACAAATAGGTCACAAATTCGACGAATAGTTGAAGTGTATTTGCTTTAAACCAATTTATGTCATTAATACTAATTAGTTTTATGAAATTTGTGGCTAAAATTGTATTCATGCAGAGGTTGTTTTTTTTTTTGCCACGCAGACTTTTTTTTTGGTACATCGACTTCCTGCATGAGGTAAACAAACATACTAAAAAGTACATAAATTGTTTTAAAGCAAGTGCACTTTGGATATTCGTCCAAAACATTTTTTTCTATTTACCTATCCGTATGTGTTAAATCAGTGTTTCAATGTAAGTAATTTACGTGATTGAAATAGGATTTATCCATAAGTAGTCTGACATTGCTAGTGGTGACAGGACAAAAGAATTTATGTGGACAAAATGGTATTCATGCATACGTTGTATTTTGGCACAGATTTGATTTTTTTTTTTGCCACACTGAATTCCTGAAGAAAGTAAACAGCATAATAATGAACTGTCAAATGTAAAAGATTACAAAAAATAAAAATTGTTTGCACTCACCCCCCCCCCCCTCTGCGCTAAAAAGTACGAAGGAAGAAGATTACTGTTTATTCTTGTAAAAATATTTAATACTGACTGCTGATGCAGGTTTTGAACTAGACAAAACTGACTTTTTGTTTGGCATGTTCCGGTTATTTACGTAAAAAGCAGGAAGATGCCGAAATGCTTGTTCTTTACAATTTTTAATTTATTGAGCTAAAATAACACCCCCCCCCCAAAAAAAACCCATAATTTCTCAAAAAAAAAAAAGATTAACTTTTAACTTTCCCGTGAAATCGAAATTTTTTTTACGCCAGTTCGTTTTCATTCGGCTTTTTCTGGTTGTTTACAGATTTCTGTGTAGTGCAAAATATTGTAATTTATTTTTAAAAATAAAATATTTGTATAACTGAGTCGAAGACTTAATACAAAATTTAATATATGAAAACAATGTTATTGTATAGTTTGAGGCAATTAGCAAAAAATAATTTGGTAAGAAAAGTGATAAAATAATTAAGATCTCTACTACTGACGATTCGGAATATCTGACATTCAATCAGATATTCCTGTATATCGCAGTAATGTATGACATGTCTGCGTTGTGAGAAAAAAAGATGAAAAATAATTTAAGTCAGTGCTAATGACGGTTCGGAATATGACATTCATTCCAGTATTCCTGTATTTCATACTTAGATAGAAAGTTTGCCAGTGTTGTAAGTTTAAAAGATGAAAGTCGTGTTAATTTTTAAAATAAATAAATATCAGAGTCTCAATTCAGAAAAAGAAAGAAGTTCAAATAGAAAGGAAGAGGTAAAGTTTAACGACACAGAAATCTGTAGTTTTAATGAACAGTTGTTTTTTAGATGATATTATTCTGGATTAACCGATGTTTGTTTAAATGATTGAAAAGTAGCACACAGTAATTCTAGTGGCGGTGGTAGTAGAAACATCAAAGCGGGTCAAAGTCGATGCTACCTTCTTTTTGCAAGGTTTGTTGGGAGAGTCTGGGAAGACGGATATAATATAATAAATATGGAATGAGAGTAAATTGAATGCAGAATTTTTGTAAACACTCTTGCGTGCTTAAAGTAATTCGAGTGCTGAACAGATTTGCATATGAAGTGGTCGGTTATCTTTCTATAACGTCTGAAGTTACAAGTGAAAAACGACTTCATTTTATATATATATATATATATATATATATATATATATATATATATATATACAGGGTGGGCAAAAATAAGGGTCCTATTTTAAAAAATTCATAACTTTTTTATTTATTGATTTTTAAAAAATTTTTTTTTTAGAATAAGTAAAGGACCCCTTCCGAAGCAAGCATGAGCCGTATTAGCCCTAAGGAACGTACCCTCATTTAGAAAACATTATTTTTGCTTAAAAAACTCAAAACAGTGTAAAAAACAATACTTTAGTTTTTGTAAGTTTTAAGAAGTGTTTTTCGGCTAAAATTTGTTTTGTTTATTTCAAAAAATCTCGGAAGGGTCAGTCTACACACACATAAAGTTTGGTGAGTTTAACTTTTATTTTGTGGAAGTTATTCAAATTCAAGTTATTCAAATTTAAAGATAGGACCCTTATTTTGGCCCACCCTGTATATATATATATATGTAATAGTCTTGAAAGTAGAGCGAACACCGTGAAGTTGAGATAAGTTGGTTGTCATTTGTGACAAAGTGAGTTCCGCACGAGAGTTGAACACTGTTTGACAATAATAACGCTTTCCCCAGCCTCCCCGGATAAGTATATCTCAATTTCAATCATTGTCTGTGCTGATTGTCGGTAGCTGTGTGGCCACGAGCGTTCGTCTCGTAATTCTAGCCTGAATTTATGAACTGTGTTCGATCCCATGCGACTGCCTACAACCTGATGAGTGTAAAAAGCCCGAAATGATATCGTCTGTAGGTAATATGCACTTTAATATTTAAATTATATATATATAATTATAAATATTCTTCTTAAAACTGTGTTCTGCGGCTACGGTAGTCAAATGACATCCCATAGCTGCAATCAGTCCTCCATGCTAGTCCCAGGCCATCTGGCCCTGTCATGTGCAAGTTGTCGTAGGCAACGGAGTTGTTTCGCTGTACGTAGTGGTCCTGCTTGAGGTCAGCATGTAGTGTGCCCAGCAGATTTGTGCAGTGTCGTCCTAGTCGCGGTTGGTAGGCTTGCGAGCCAGTAACGACAAAGTCTAGTGCCCTTTGTGCAGGAGTGTCAGGGTCCATTCGTAGGACATGGCCTAACATAGACCATCTTTGTTCAGCGACCTTTGTGGAGAGGGGTTTTTCGTTGTACAGCTCGTATAGTGCCTTGTTGCTGATAAGTTTTTTCGGCGGCAGTGACCTATGATAGAACGGAGGTGTCTGTGGTGGCACGCATCTAGCTTGTCAAGCATGGCTTTTGTTATTGCCCAGCTGTTGCTATTGTAGAGTATGATGGACACGCAGTACGCGTTAAAGAGACGGAGTCTAGTCTTCAACGGGATCTTGGTTCGTCGGCTCCAGAGCTTATGTAATAAATGAAACGCTACATTGCCATGTATACAGCGGGCTGTGACGTCTGTAGTGCTGCACAGCAGGGAGCCCAGGCCATCCGAGATTGTTATTTCCCTGCACTGATGAGAGCCGTAAGTTTGAAACAACGTCGTACATAGGTAAAATATTAAAATATAATTTAATATTATTAGAAGTTTCTTTAAGTATAATTAATGTAAGAACACTGTTGGAAAGATTAAAAAATAGACATTCACCTAAAGCTTCAGTGCAAAACTCTGACTGCCGTTGAATCCTATCGAATGTCTTGATATTTATACTCACTGCTTTCAGTATAATTATAACTTAATTTCTCTGTTATCACGTGACAATCTCCCGTAGCCTATGCAACTAAAGCGAACAGTTACAGATTCGAGATGTTTCTGTGAACCGAGTTTCCACCGAGATTGTTATTTCGCTGCGCTAATGAGAGCTTTAAGCTTGAAACGACGAAATATTAACAATATGATTTGATATACATATACATATATATACACATACATATATACATATATATACACATACATATATACATATATATACACATACATATATACATATATATACACATACATATATACATATACATACACATACATATATACACATATACATACACATATACATACATATACATATACACATACATATACATATACACATACATATACATATACACATACATATTCATATACACATACATATACACATATACATACATATACACATATACACACATACATATACACATATACATACACACATATACATACAT
>OY744517.1:144216881-144361881 GCA_963556195.1 Sepiola atlantica | reverse complement strand
TACATATACATATATATATATATATACATATATATATATATAAATATAATTTGATATTATATAAATATATTTGCTAGTATATATAATATATATATATTATGGACGGCGGCACCGGGGGGCAGGAGGGCCCAAGCCCCCCCCCTTTTTTACTTGCCCCCCCCCCACTTTACGGTCATCAATAATGAAGTTATATATGCATGTGTTTAACCGCCCCCCCACTTTTTAGGAGAGCCCTCCCACTTTTATAACTGTGCCGCTGGTCCTGTATATGTATATATATGCTCCCTCCGGTCGCATATTTTTGCTAGTATTTTTATTTATTTGCTCAGTAAAATGTGTTTTTTTGTTTCTTTTTTGTTTTAAAAAAAAAAAGAAGAAAGAAAATCACCCCATCCTTTACTTTAATAAAACACGGAATAATAAAAGCATACTTTTTAAAATAAAATTTACCCTTTACCGCATAAAATGTAAAACAAAAAATCCTTAACTAACTTTAGGTAGTAAAAAGATAATATTTGAAGTTTTTTAAAGAAAAAAAAAAGAAGGTGTACCTAAAATAAAATCAACAATAAAAAATAAAGTACAGTGAACACGATTCTAAATTCAGTTATTAAATTGCTCAGTAAAATATGTTTTTTTTTTTACAAAAATAAAAATAGTAAGTTTTAAATCAATTATTTAAAAAACAACAATTTGATTCAATAAATTCGTGCTTTAAAACATAATTTCTAATAAGAAATAAAAAAACCCCAACCCAAAACATAAAAATCAAAAAATCAAAGTAAATATATCATTTTTGAGCGACTCGTACGATAAATCTCAGAGAATGTGTTGTTTACATGTTACTAATCAAATGACGCGCCTCTGTCTCATGCCCATCTCTCTCTTGAAATATCAGGTTAGACAGAAAGTAATATTGTTTTTGTCCAACACATTTATTTCACCTGAAACATTCACATTAGGGCATGTTTAATCTTTACAATAATTTCCCTCATTTTCTATGACTTCTGTCCAACGATAAACTAGCTTCTTGATGCCTTCAAAAAATTTCTGATTTTTGAGAGAAAAACAAATTTAGGTCATTTTTGAGTTGGTAGTCATTTTCATAAATTTTATTGCTCAAGTGATGCTGCAACGACCGGAAAAGATAGTAGTCGGATAGAGCAATGTCGGGCAAATAAGGTGGATGAGGCAAAACTTCCCAATTGAAACTCATGACCTTTTCCTGAGTGAGTTTTGCTGTGTTAGGTCTTGCGTTTTCATGCTGAAGCACAACACCCTTCCTATTGAGTAATGCTGGTCGTTTTTTGATAGAGCAATTCTTAGATCACCCAGCTGCAAACAATATTTTACTGCTGTGATGGTTTGATTAGGCTCTAGTAACTCATAATGAATCAGTCCTCTCATGTCCCACCATAAAGAGCATAACCTTCTTTGGGTGTAGTTCTTGTTTTGGAACAGACTGTGGACTTTGGTTTAGGTCTAACCATTGTCTTTTTCATTGGGTATTCTTGTAAAGAACTCATTTTTCATCTCCAGTCACAATTCTTTGCAAAAATGGTTCTCGATGATTCCTGGAAAGCAAAGACGTGCAAACAGTCAATCTTTGATTTCGTTGAGCGTCGGTCAAATCGTGGGGAACCCAGAGTCCAAGTTTTGAAACTTTTCCTAACTCATGAAGGCATGAAATAATTGTGGTATGGGTTGTATTGAATTGTTCGCTAATTTTCTGCTGGTTAACTTTGGATTGGCCTCCAAAGCTTCTTTAATGGCGTCTTCATCAATTGATTTTGGCCTTCCCGAACGTCGCCAATCTGACAGGTTAAAGTCTCCAGAAAAAAATTTTGTAAGCCACTGTTGACATTTTCGATCATTCAGAACATTTATCCCATAGACAGTTGCAATATTCCTTGTAGCTTCTACAGCTGAGTTTCCTTTTTTGAATTCATAGAGCATGCAATGTCTCAGATGCTCCTCACTAATATCCATTTTTTCATGGCTGAGACCGTTAAACTTAATATTTTCCAACTAATTACTATATCTGAAAGGCAAAGCAAGATATTAAGACACCAATTCACAAAAAAATCTAGAACTGTGTACAACTTAGGAGGCTTCAAAGTTATGGAGGCTGCAAAGTGATGAAGTAAAAAATACGACATTACTTTCTTTCCAACCTGATAGAACTTTCTGTGTTTCGAAATAGAATGTTATACTTAATCCAAATGTTGGAGTAGACGCCGGCTGTTCCATCATATTCCATTACAATCTAATTTAATTACGTAACTCAATAATAGAGATTTAAAATAAAACAATGTCTTTAATTAATTCTATTTATGATTTTTATTAAGATAATTATTATTGAGGAAAATATTTTAAATACATCTGGAAATCTGAAAAAAACAAAACAATCATGAGTGTATAATTGCAAATATTAATTTATTAGCAGCTTTAAAACAAATTAATTATGTAAATTTGAAAGACACGTGATGTTTGGGGAAGTTTTGGAATGGGTATATATAGGAGCTGATAAGTAGATATAAAAAGGGCGCGATACAAAACTAATAATATTTCGGCTTCAGACAGATACATAATCTCCATTATATATAGATATATTATAAAAGTTACTTTATGAAAATTAGAGAATTTTGGTAAGATAGGAGATTATGCAACTATGGAATAAATATCAATTGAAAATAGATTTTAGGACCGTTTTTAGAAATATTTAAAAATATCGACTGTTGTTTTAAAGCAAATAAAATCGATTTTTCTAAGTGTTCATTCTAATAACACGGTTCTTGTATTATCTTTTCCAATTATTATATTAATAAAAAGTAGTAAATTAAAATCATATTATGAGATTAAATCTATCATAATGCATTTCATTTTCTTCGTAAACAAGTCAGCCATTTTAATATTTTGCTAATAGTTTAAAAAAAATCAATTACTTTGTGACTGTTCGAAATTTGAAAGTTTTTAAACTATCGTATAGAAAGTCATTTAAACTGGTTTTAAAATTTTTAAGTGATGGAATCTGTTGTAAAGGTCATGATTGGCATAAATACGAAACTAACATAAAGGGAAGGAATCAGGTATTGACTATATACGAAAGTACATATATAAGACGGGCAGTGATATCTGGACGGCAGTGAAGAGTAAACGTCGCGAGTTGAAGTTGGAGTTGCTCAATCCTCGGATTACTTTTTTTTTGTTGCGTTATTCTCCTTCAAAGATCGTTAAGTATTATTGTTACCATTGTTGAATTTCTTGTTGCTGTTGTTATCGCTGCCGTTATTGTTACTGTTGTTGTTTTTGAACTGACTTTTTCGTGGTGAAGCTTTTTTTTTTCCTTTTTTTTTACCACTGCTGTTTTTTTAAATTTTTTTTTTTTTACTTATTTTGGTTATAAAGTTTTATAACCATAATGGCGACGGCTACTTGTAGCCCGAAGCCGGCTGACAAGATGAATATTACCGAGGAGCAGAAGGAGCCGACCGAGGCTACTCCTGAATGTTCAGAATGGAGTAAGCCTCCTAAAATTATTATAAATGTCAACGATTTTATTCAGAAGGCGAAACAGTGCCTACATTTAGTGACCGATACTGGACTACTGGTGGATATTCCAAAGTTGGAGGAAATTAAAAAAAAAATCATTATCATGTTTGTTGTTGACAAAAAGTCAAAAAAAGTTATCAGATCGTTTTCAGATTTAATTACGAAACTACTTTTAACGGCAGGTTATAAACCTCTACGAATTATAAGATGTAAAGGTTACAACACTTGGAACACGTTGTTTCCAAATGAAGAAACTTGTGTCAAACTATCCCAGACGGAAATTATAACTAAGGATTATATTCTTCGAATGGAATATTTGGGAAAACGGAGAACGGCGGTGTCAGTTTTTAACGTCCCGTTCCATGTGGATGGGGAACATTTAGGTGCTTTCTTTTTGAAATATGGAGACATAACGTCCGTAACCTGGGATGAGCATGCAGGGTTATGGTCATTCGAAATTCTTCTGGATAAAAAAGCATTTGACAGCATCCCTTATTATTTGATTGTAGGGGATGAAAAACTGCCGGTAATTGTGGCCGGACGAAGGCCTGTTTGTTGGGCGTGTGAGGAAGTCGGTCACCTCACCGTTGAATGCCCTCAAAGAAAGCCCACGACGACAAAGACAAGAGTGGGCCAACACTTAGGGGTACCAATGACAACAAGAGTGGGGATGCCCATCAATTCACCCTCTTCAAAATCTGATAACGACGACTACCCAGTGCTCCCTGATCTGAGTAAACAGGAGGACAGAGAGGAAAAAGAGTGGCTTATTGTTCCTGGGGGAAAAACACCTGGTCGTCAATCACTGGATGAAATGCGGGAGCAGGAAATGTTAACAAAGGATCCTGGCAAAGATAAATACCTCGAAGTCCGGGACCTTAAAATAAATTGGACAGAAATAAAGTATTGGAAAGCCCTAAATCTCCCTCCCAAAATATTAGTTCACAGTCCCCCGCCAAATATCCCGCTCAAAAACCAAACCCTCAGCTCTCCCCTAAAACAAAGTCAACCTCCGAAACTCACAGTCTTACGAAGCCACGTTCCCCCCCAAAAGTTATCCCCCCTCCAATCACCCCTCTCTTGAAAAACAAGGAATACAAATTAATCCTTCTAAGCCCAGTTAAAAAAAGCAAAGTCGTCTCCTCTCCCAAGCCTTCCCCTTTAGTCACCCCACAAAACACTCCCTAAAATACCCCCCTACATCGCCTGCAAAACAGCTCGCTCCCGCCTCTCCTTTTCTCGAAAACAAAAACACAACCCCTTCCCGCTCCCCAATGAAAGAAGACATGCCACCTCCACCCTCATCTAAAAAAAGGCACAGAAGCCCTTCCCTGGAGAAAAGAAGGAAAAAGACTGCGTTTCTCCCAGGAATAAACTTATGCGTAACAAATGAAGTGCAAGAAGAGACAGTGAAAAATTACAAAGTTGCAGACCTAAAAACACTTTTAGAGTTTAGGGAGGTGGGAAACATGTCCGTTGAGGAACCCTTAAACTTCCCTAACGCTACCAGAGTTCTGACTGTAATTAGGAAACCTGAAGAAGCTAAGGGGCTCTGGCTAATGATAAGGGAAGCAAATAATACTTTTAAATTAACTCAGCCCATGGCTATTCTTTAAAAATGAATTCTTGAAATGTTTACGAAAAGATTGTGTTGGGAGAGTCCCTGTTTATTTTCATCCCTCCCTGTATAGAATAGCCAAACTAACCTACCCCTTGGATGTTGGCGGCATCTCCCATGATGGCCAAATCAACATTCAGATGGGCACACAGTCTTTTGGGAGAGCCGTCGGCATCCTGACGTCATCGATGTTCGTTTCTGGAACCCAACCCTAAGAACTCTCAATGGCTCTCTATCTAGCAAGCTTAAATGTACATGGGCTGTGGGCTGAGAGCCGACTCTCGTAAATTTCGAGTTGTTACAGACCTTCAGCACCTTGGAGTGAATGTATGTTGTATGCAGGAGACCCACCTAATTCCAGGTGACTATTTGGGTGCGCTGACTAGGAGTTTTCGCATCTACTCAGCGTACTTTGATTCTCGCTCAAGGGGTGTTTCCTGGCTAGTAAATAAGTCTTTAGATGCGTCGTGTGACCCTTGTTTCATGGATCCGGAAGGTAGGCTGTGCGTTTTAGATATTACCATAAAAGATAAGGCATTTCGACTCATTGGGGTTTATGCGTCCAATATCTATTCTGAGCTTACTCCTTTCTTTCGACGGATCGAGCAGTTCATGAGTACAACTCGGACGGTCATCTTAGCGGGAGACTGGAACGCGGTCCTGGATCCCGATATAGATCGTAATCAGGGTAGGGAATCTAACAATGATCGGGATGCTAAGGCATTTCGGGATTTTGTCGATAAGTTTGATCTTATCGATAAGTTCCGGAATGAAAAGCCCCGTGATAGCGTATGGACTTGGACAGCTAGGCGCGGCTCCGGTGCGGTACAACTTTCGAGTTATATCGACCGGTTCTTAATTAGGAGAGTCGACGTAGAATTATTAGAATGACCAAGTTTTCATAATATAGTTTACTCGGATCATAGACTTGTTCGGGTTCGAGTAAACTTAGATAGACCTAAGCCTAGATTGGCTGGCTACTGGAAGCTCAACACTTCGTTGTTCGATGTGAAGGGCTACCAGGAACAGCTATTACTAACCTTACAGCGGGAATTGACGGGGGCTGTAATTGGGAATAGGAAGTGGGTTCACTTTAAGAAGGTAATTAGGTCCTTTTCTGCTGATTTTAGCCGACGACTCAATCTAACAACTAGAGCAGCTAAAGTGGCACTAGATTCTAGATTAGATCGGGCGGTGGAGGTGGAGGATAGTGCTAAAGTTACTATAATTAAGGCAAAGCTTGCGTCTGTTGCTATGCATCGGCACCAAGCTCTAGTGATTAGGGCTAGGTTAAAGAGAATGCCTCAAGAAGCAACAAATATGGCCGCTGAATTGCGTGCAGAGGAACGTCGACAAGCTGCTGATCGGCATATCGCACGTGTCTCATTGCCGGATGAGCGTCTCGTGACCACAAACGAAGGTATTCTGGAGGCGTTTCGTTCTCATTTCCAGGATCTTTTTACCAAGGAACCCGGTCTGTCATTAATACATTTCGACCCCTATTTAGCTGACTTTTCTCGTCTCGAGGCGACCGAAGCAGCTAGGTGCGAAGGTTGCATAACGGAGGAAGAAGTTCAGGAAGCCTTGAGGTGTGTTGGCCTTAACAAGTCTCCCGGTGTTGATGGTTTGCCCTACGAGGTGTATTTGAGGATGTCGCACATTTTTGTTCCCTTGCTGACAGTTTTATTTAACTCGTGGTTTAGGAATGGGACTATTCCCGAGTACTTGACCATGGGTATAGTGAAGTTGTTACGCAAAAGCAAAAATGGTGGGGATGGGTTAGATAATTTCCGGCCTTTAACGATGCTAAATGCTGAGTTAAAGATTTTGGCCAAGATCTTAGCTAATCGACTGCAGCTTGTTTTGGCTGGTCTAATTAGCCCTGAACAGACTTGTGCTGTAAAGGGTCGGACCATTCAAGATAACTTGCACTCGATACGCCTGATCATAGATAAAGTCGACACAGAAGCCGCGCTGATCAATTTAGATCAGTCCAAAGCATTCGATAGGGTGGACCATCGGTACTTGGAGGCTGTTTTGTCTGCGGCCGGTTTCGGTCCGCAGTTTCGCTCTTGGATTCGCCTCCTGTATGTGAACCCCGGTGTGCGGGTAGAGGTGAATGGTGTGATGTCTAAGCCCTTCAGATTATCCAGATCTCTTCGTCAGGGATGTCCGCTTTCACCGATGCTTTATGTGCTTGTGTTGGGGCCCTTCCTTCACAGGCTAAGGGTGAATCCGGTCCTTAATGGGATTACTTTGGCAGGTGCTTGCACCACGTTAAAGTACTCCGCCTTTGCCGACGACTTGACTGTGCTTGTAACGAGCAGTGTCGAGATTAGTGTCGTCGACAGAGAAATCAGAATGTATGAAACGATAACAGGGGCCAAAATTAACTGCGAAAAGTCTGTTGGCTTGCGCATTGGTGCCTGGAGGGGTGTACCCCTGCAAGGGCCCTTTAGCTGGACAGACGGGCCTTGCAAGCTACTCGGCGTCTGGTTTGGTCCTGATCTGCAGAAAAATTGGTCGGAAGTATTGAAAGCGATTCGGGCCGCAGCTGGTCTGTGGATCCGTAGAAATCTTTCGTTAAAGGGGAGAGCGGAGGTGTGTTGCTCTCACATTTATCCGATCATCCTATATCGACTATCAGTGCTTCCTCTCCCGTCGGATACACTGCTTGAGATGCAGCGGGCTCTTTTCAAGTTCTTGTGGCTTGGCAAGGCCCCTATGGTCCGTCGCGAGATTTGTTATCTCCATCCTTCTGAAGGCGGTCTAGGTATGCCAAATGTCGAGATTCGACGTCATACACTTCGGCTTTTTTATCTAGATCGAATGAGTTCACAAACTGAGGGAAACGGTGTCTTCTGGAAGGAAGACACTAAGAAAGCCTTTCCGGCTTTTAAAAGTGTGCACTTGGATGAGGGGGAGGCACACAGGTTGCCCCGAGGCGAGTGCTCCTTTTATCGCGAATGCAGACACGCTTTGAAGTTCTTAAGGGTGAAAGAAAGCCTCTCTGACACCCAACTGTTGTCCCGAAAGGCATTATATCGGGTTATGGCGAGGGGGACTGTTCGAGATGACAGGATTGAGGGGCTCGCTTTGGCGAGGGGGGAGCTACGCTCAATCTGGCCTTGGGCGCCTGGGTTACGGTGCTTTGATAATGACGAGGCAACGCTAACCTGGCTGATGATAAGAAATGCCCTCTGGGTCGGTAAGAAGCTTCATTCAGCTGGCTTGGTGAGTTCACCGACTTGTGTTAGATGCGGCGATGAAGACGAGACCGTGAGTCACGCCTTCTTTTATTGCCGCATCGTTGTGCCGCTGATTAGGCTTGTTACAGGTCTCATGGTTCGCATACTTAACGTATCGTCTTTTGACCTGGAACCTATCAATGTATGTAGCAACTGGGTTCCGACAACAGATAGGCTGAGACGTTTTGTGTTCTTAAGCATACTAGCCGTTATGAGAGACGCGATATGGAAAACTCGTATGAAGGCAGTCTACGGAGCTGAGACCTTCACTTCTCTCGACCTTGTTACGATTTTCAAATATTACATGAAAGCTCGCATTAAGGTCGAGAGGGTGAAACTCTCTCCGGCAGATTTTGGTGAAAGGTGGGTGAGATGTGCGCGACTGTGTAGAGTGACAGGAGCTAGAATAGAGTGGTATTTAGACGTGCCTTAGGTATAGGATTTTGGGTTACAAAAACGAACTTCGATTATGACCCAGTTATAAGTTAGCTAAAAGACATGTTTCTGTTAATTTAAGTTCATAATTTAGCTAGTGTGTGAATGAGTTCATTATGGCCCCTTTTTATTTTCGTCCTTCTCCCTCCCCCCATTTTTTTCCACCCCCATTTAGTTCCTAACTCCCCATCCCATCCCCAACTAGGTGACAGAGCGCTTGATTTGTCAGGATGCAGGTCACCCTTCGATATTTTCAAAGGTGGTGTTATTAAATAAAGCGTTGGGGCCTGCATCAACCTCCTTTTTTCGATTTTCGATTTCGACTGGCAAATCTGCGCATCTGCCACAGTTTAGTAATGAGGGGGTCTTTTTACTAACTTCAATTTTTTCATTGTAAATATTCATATATATATTTTGTACATATTATTTTTATTACCATACCCCCCCGTTGCATATTTTACATATATGGGTTTTAAGTAGGACTTTCACGGTGCGAATTCTTTTGGTGATTGGAAAAGGATGTATAGTATAACTGCGGTATTTTGGTGAATGATGGTCCCGAATGAAGCTAGCTAAATTAGACTAGTTTAATTTGTTAGTGAAGACCTAATCTTTCCCATCCCCAGCCTTGTGCCACATTTTGTACATTTTTATGTATAAATAAATAATGAAGAGTAAACGTCTCTACTTTCTACCGGATCCCTGTTAAACGCAAACCACTCAGCGTATTCTTAATTTAGTATGTCCTATGTAATTTAGGATATAACAGTGGCGAACGAGGATATTTTTTTTCTCTTAACAGAGATAAATTACCGTACTATTCAAGGATTTTTTTTAAAAGAAAATTTGCAAGGACGGCAAGAAAAAAAAAAAAGTCGACACGTGCGTCAAATAAAAGAGAATTTTACTACCTAAAGTAGTAAAAAGTACGGATTTCTTCGGCAAGAACTAACGGGAAAGTAAAGAAAATTGTACTCGAAACAATTTTAAGGTAAAGTGAACTTTATCTGTATGTTGACGAAAAAATATTTGGGAAGCATAAGCTGAATTCGAAACCTGCACCGTGAGATTACGAATTTCAGAAAGAAAAAAGTACGCTTACGATTTTTTTTTCTTTAAACAATTCAGAAATTATTGTTATGTTTTTTTTTCTCTCTCCCAAGTGCAGCCGTATTTTTGTGAAAAATAATTGTTCATTGCTTTGTCTAAAGTAATTGAAACTATTTGTTGTGCGAATTTTGGAAACGTTTTATTGTCTGAAATTATTTTGTGAAAAAGTTTACCTGGTAAAAGACTGTTGCTAAATTGTATAAACTTCGTGAAACATTTATTTTTGCAAAAATTATGTTGCTAATTTACGAAAACGCATATTGACGGACTTTTTGTGAAATTATTGTTGTAAACTTTGGAAAGATATTTTGTACTGTAATTAAGCTAAAATTGAGCAATTGGCTGAGTTGACGAAGGCGTTAACTCTAAGTATACAGCAGCAACAACAACAACAACAACAACAACAGCTACAACAACAGCTACTGCAGCAGCAAGAATGGACACAAAAAACTTTAGAGGCACAACAAGAGCAAACAAAAATACTTCAACGCCAAATGTTAACGCAACAAAAGAATTTTGAAAAATTAATTCAAATGTCGACAGATAGGAAGAAAACTAATTTTTCTGCAGAGGGTATTTCAAATTCTTTGTCAGAATTTCACTACTCTCCCGATACTGGCGTTACATTTCCAGCATACTATAGAAGGTACGAAACAGTTTTTACAAAAAGATGTTCGGACTGGACCGACGAAGAAAAAGTTACACTGTTACTACAAAAACTGGGGACGGACGAAAACACCAAGTATGCTAATTTAATTTTACCCAAAAAACCGGAGGAAGTGAATTTTGAAGAGACAATTAATACCTTATCTAGAATATTTGATAAAAGAGACAGCCCTTTTCATTCTAGATATAAATGTTTAAATTTACAGAAGTCGGAATCCGAAGACTATTTAGAATATGCATGTACTGTAAATTGCTTATGTGAATCATTTAAATTAAATGAAATTTCGGCAGATTTATTTAAATATTTAATCTTTGTACAAGGACTCACAGCACCAAGGGACAAAGATGTCAGATCCCGGATCCTGACAATTATGGAGTCGGAACCGAATGTAACTTTACAAAAAGTAACCGAGGAGTGTCAACGTCTCATTAATATCAAAAGAGACAACACCCGCATTGAAGAAAAAAGCGTTTACAAGATACAACATGTAAAAAGGCAAAGGACCTCTAGAACATACAAGACCCGGGAACAAAAGACTCCCAGAATGTACAAGGATCAAAGTTGTGAATGCTGCGGAAGTACAAGACACACCAAAAAGATCTGCTGGTTCAGGAATAGGATATGTTACGAATGTGGATTCAAAGCCCACAAGGGAACACATTGTAACCAGAAGAAAAAACGAAGGACCGACAAAGTTAATACGCTTCGCACAAGGACAGAGAAAAGCTGCGAAAGGCGTAAATATGTCGATGTAAAGATAAATGGACATCCTGTAACATTACTCCTGGATAGTGGTGAGGACATTAGCATCATAGATGAAGATATCTGGAGAAGGATCGGTCGACCTGAACTAAGAGAAACCAGCAAGATGGCGAAGAGTGTGTGCGGCAAAAGGTTGGAATTCAAAGGAGAACTGAGGTGCAATGTGTCATTTGGTGGTCAAACACACAAGTCCAAAGTGTACGTAGTACCAGGAAGGAACACAAGTCTATTTGGAGTGGATTGGATTGTCCTGTTCAACTTATGGGAACGACCGGTTAATTCTTTTTGTAATAGGTTGACCACAGAGAAATCAAACCAAATGGAAGGCTTCATGGACGATTTAAATGCAGAATTCCCAAAAGTTTTTGCCGAAAAACTTGGATACTGTGTGAAAACAGAAGCAAAATTTGAGGTGAAGAAAAATGCCACCCCAGTGTTCAAACCTAAAAGAAATGTACCTTTTTCATCGATGGACGCAATAGAGAAGGAGTTGGAGAGACTTCAACAATTAGACGTCATTGAAAAGGTTGACCACACGGATTGGGCAAGTTCGACGGTATATGTGAAGAAAAAGAATAACAAAATAAGAGTCTGCGCTGACTTTTCGACGGGCCTTAATGATTGTTTGCAGGACCACAATTATCCCCTTCTGTCGGCAGAAGATCTATTCTCAAAACTAAACGGAGGAAATTTTTTTTCCAAAATAGACCTCTCGGATGCATACTTGCAAATCAAAGTCAATGACGAATGTTCAAAGTACCTGTGCATTAACACGCATAAAGGCATTTTTAAACTAAAAAGACTTCCGTTCGGATTAAAGGTCGCCCCTGCTCTGTTTCAACAGGTTATGGATACGATGCTCGCAGGATTGGAATTTTCAATGGCATACCTTGACGATATCCTGATAAAGAGCAGAAATTTGCATGAACACAAGAAGCACGTCAGAGAAGTATTTAAGAGAATAGAGGAGTTTGGTTTCAGATTGAGCCCGGAGAAATGCGATTTTTTTATGGAAAGGATCAGATACCTTGGTCAAATAATCGACAAAGAGGGACGAAGACCAGATCCACAGCGGGCCGAAGTAATTGAAAAGATGCCTGCTCCAGACTCAGTACCGAAGCTACAATCATTTTGGGGATTGGTTCAATATTACGCAATATACATACCTAATGTGCATAATTTGAGAGCTCCTCCTAACGAGTTACTAAAAAAGTGTAGTAAATGGAGTTGGAATAAGGAACGTGAATCTGCCTTCCAAAAAATTAAGAAATGTCTACTATCAGACTTGGCATTAGCGCATTTTGATCCAGACAAAGAGTTAGTACTAGCAACAGACGCCAGTGATTACGGCGTTGGCGCTGCATTACTCCATAAGTATGAGGATGGAACAACAAAAGCAATCGCTCATGCATCAAGAACTTTGGTTGCAGCTGAGAAAAACTATAGCCAGATTGAAAAGGAGGCTCTGTCGATAATATTTGGAGTCAAAAAGTATAATCGATTTCTCCATGGACGGACCTTCACATTGCAAACAGACCATAAACCCTTGATTACGATATTTGGATCAAAGAAAGGCATTCCTAAGCATACCGCAAATCGACTACAGCGATGGGCTGTAACTCTCTTAAACTATCAGTTTAAGATGGAGCATGTGTCATCGAAAAAGTTAGGACACGCGGATGCACTATCAAGGTTGATTCCAAAAAGAAACGAAAGTTTCGAAGAGACAGTAATTGCTGCTCTTAAAGATGAAAGCGAATGTACAAGTTCAATGTGTAATATGATACGTGAACTTCCAATAACCCTTGAAGAGATTAAAAGAGAAGCTGAAAAAGACATTTTCATAAAGAAAATGAAAACTCAATTAGGACTGAGGGAAAAAAGTAACAAAGTAGGACAAACTACATTTTTTTCAATTTGTGAAGGTGTACTTATGTATGCTGATAGAATCGTAATTCCACAGGCATTACGAAGGAAAATATTAATAGAATTCCATACAGGTCATCCTGGCAGTTCAAGAATAAAATCCTTAATTAGAGGATACGTATATTGGCCTGGTATGGACAAAGAAGTAGAAAACTGTGTCAAAGCATGCAAAGGATGTCAGTTAGCAGCCCGAGATCCGCCAGTGAAAACGACCCCATGGCTGAAAACGGACCTACCCTGGTCACGTCTACATATTGATTATGTTGGACCTCTAAATGGTTTTTTCTACTTAATTTTAGTAGATTCTTTCTCTAAATGGCCAGAGATATTTAAAACCAGACATCCAACTGCAAGGAACACTGTAAATGCACTTAACGAAATCTTTAGCCGTTTTGGTGTACCAAAAACCATAGTAAGTGACAATGGTACAATATTTACAGGTCACGAATTTAAAGAATTCTGCAAATCGCTGAATATTCAACATATCACGACACCTGTTTACCATCCTAGGTCGAATGGGTTGGCAGAAAAATTTGTGGACACATTTAAACGGGCAATAAAGAAAAACCTGAATATGGACACAGATGAGCATACTATACAAACATTTCTAGCAATCTACAGGGTAACCCCGAACCCAAATAATAATGTTAATTCATCCCCTGCAGAACTGATGTTTGCTAGAAAAATTAGATCTATCTTCGATAGACTTATGCCTGAGAAGAAGAAAAGTTCTAAAGGAGAAAACTTGAAAGTAAAGTGCTATTCCTCAGGGGACAAAGTGTATTTTAAAAATTTTCAGAATGAAAAAATCATTGGGTGGACGGTTTCATTATGAAAAGAATTGGGAACATGGTTTATACCATTCAAGGTCCAAGTTTTGTCTGTAAAAGACACATAAATCAAATCCGTCCCAGAATTTCGCAAAATACAGAAGAAATTCCAATGGAAACATTATGTGATACATTTGATATACCAAAACCAGTGTGTATACCTGAAACCATGAATGTATCCCCTGAACATACCATACGGGGTGAACAGAATTCCTTACCGCAGGTAACGCAGACCAGAAGGAAGAGCACCAGAAAAAGGAAAAGCATCAGGCGTTTAAGCCCTGATCCTAAAAGGAAACGGTACTAAAGCTAAAATCGGGAAGATTTCAGCTTCGGGGGAAGGTGTTGTAAAGGTCATGATTGGCATAAATACGAAACTAACATAAAGGGAAGGAATCAGATATTGACTATATACGAAAGTACGTATATAAGACGGCAGTGATATCTGGACGTGAGTGAAGAGTAAACGTCTCTACTTCCTACCGGATTCCTGTTAAACGCAAACCACTCGGCGTATTCTTAATTTAGTATGTCCTATGTAATTTAGGATATAACAGAAGCAGTCTAAATCGGGAAAAAAATCAGAATAACGAACTTACTTGGAAGAGTAATACGTCTGGCCTAATCTGACAAAAATAGAAATGTTACATAAGCAAAAAGGGATTACCATTCTTCTATGAAATAATAACGACTCCACAACTAAATAGATATGCAGTTTTATTTGCGGAAACACAGGAACAAAAAGGTAGTACAATGGGTTGATTCATGTCGGTTAGACGAAATAATATTATCCCGGAGTTTGCTAACTCACCAGCTCAGGGTTGAGGCTAGGTGAGAACGGGAAGAGCACGTCTTGTCAGCTTGAAGAGAAATTGCAAACTGAAGATTCATGTTGACAAGATGAAATAACATTATCCTAAAGTTCCTGGACTTGTCTACCTCTGGTCCAGGTAGAGAGCACAGGATATACATCTTGTCTGAAAGTCAGGTTTGAACTGAAGATTCATCTTGTGGTTCGTGTTAGTCACATGGGTGGTTCTCGCATGAAAATGATAAATTTGAACAAGAATGTCTTTGTTATGCTGCCAAAGGCAAAATGTCTCTTTTGCTGAAAAAGAAGCAAAAATGTAATAATCTGAAGTGAAAAGAGGAAAATGTTCTGTTATTGCAAAATGCAAATGTTCATTTGCTGAAAAGGGAAATAATTACAAATGTTTTCAAAAATTGAACAGGGTTCATTTAAAAATTTTTTTTTACACATGCAGGTGCAAAACTGTATAAGTGGTAGTTAATTACCTTAGTAAATGTAAATGTTCAGATATATAAGGTTTTACAAAACTTTTTCGTCCAATAGACATGTCTACCAGAACATGTAGTGGTAACGCGAGTTGGAAGACATATATCAGTTAACTCAGTCTCATCAACTTCGGTTGATTGAGGACGTCAGGATAGGGTGATACCAATCGAGGATTCATTCTCGACTATCAGTCCGGCAGGAACTGGGCCATTTCGATAGCCTTTTATCTGCTGGGCTGAGGTATACTGTCCTGGGTTGTCCTAGGAAGTGCACCCTCCCAGGCCTTGTTATGGTAGGTAGAGCATGAGGTTCCAGGGTGTCATTGTCTGAAAATGCTCGCTTAAATCTGTCGACCGACAGTCTCTTTAGTTCCAATATCCAGAATAAAATATTTTTGTTACGATTGAACACACAATATGGAACGAAATAAGGTGGTGTTAGTGGTGGTTTAACCGACTCATTCCGAATAAAAACGTGTGTCCATGATGAAATGTATTTAGGTAAAGCTGACTTTATGCTTTGATAATGAGTGTTCATGGGTGGTAAACTGCTGAAATAGCACCTAAGTCTGTTAACAGAGTTCCAAATCTATTACCGTTGACTCTGAAGGAGTGAACATATGACCAGGCAATGCAAGTGATGTTCAGCTGGGGAATATCCCAAGTCTTCTTTCACAGCAGAGTGACAGCTAAGGTTAACGATGGGAACGTACTCCATCCAACGTTGTGGATCAGGGGTTGCATGCAATGAGGCTTTTAATTGTCAATGAAACCGCTCAATCATTCCATTGCAAGCTGGGTGATAACTAGTAGCAATCGTACGTTTAATGCTAAGTATGTGGGATAGCCCTTGGAATAAGCAGGATTAAAACAGCAATGATTAGTGATAATTGTTGCAAAATCTAGCCCGCCACAAGGGAATTCGCTACAGTTTCAGCAGATATATCACTTAGTGGGATGGCTTCAGCTCACCATAAAAATACGATCTATACAGGTCAATAAGTAAGAATAGCCTTGTCTGACCGACCGGGGTTTAAGCAAATCAATGTGTAGGTGTTTGAATCTTGCATCAAGGGTGCTGAAAGTGCCAAGAGGGGCTTGTACAATGTACATGTCTGTGTACCTTCGATTTCTGACAGTAGACAGAAACAAGTCCAAGCAGTGATTTTGCATCTCATGTTAGGCCAGAAGAACCGGGCTGATATGTGTTTTGAGGCAGAGATGCCTTGTGAGCCAATCCGTGCAAAGATGAGAAAACAGTTCTTCGATGATTGTCAGGAACGAGTGGGTGAGGTGAATTGGTAGAAGTATCGCACAGAATTTTGTCATCCGTTGTAGGGATGGCCATGTACTGGAATTTGCTATTAACAAACTGGAGATGAAAGATTCAGATCCTCTACAGTTAGCTGATCCAGAGCCATTTGATGGAGGTCAATATCTTCTGGTGAAGAGATAGCGCTGATGAGTAGACAGGATAATGCGTCTGCAGCAGTGTTCTGCCATATGTTGCTGGAGAACTGGAAAATGATGTCAAAATGTCTTGATTCATGAGAATATTTGTCCGGCTTAGCACGTAGTATGAACGTAAGTGGACGATGATCAGTATAAATGGCAAATGTTATATCCACATATTTTGCCCCATAAAGCATGAAAAGAAGAGTAAGGTACTTGTTGGCACATGTTCCCTTACAATAATAATTAAAAAAAAAACTAAGGTGTAATTCGTCAAGAAACAAACATACATTATCGTATGTGGTCTAGACAGTTAGACATGAGTGCCGATAGATCAGCTCACACAGTTTATGGGGGGGGGGGGAGAGGACGGAAGTAGGTCAACCAATCAGATTGCAGAAAGACCTGTTGCTAGGCAGCAAAAGCCCTAGAGGAATAGTGGGGAAACTCCGGCAAACGGAAACAAGGAGTTGGTTTGCGACAGTGGTGGAGTCAAGACGCGTCAGGATTTGTTGCTTGCTGCGCAGACAAATCGAAAACAATATATCCCTGCACAAGGGACGAATTTCAACGGTCGAAGAAAGATGACGTTTCCAAGATTTGCTGCCCACTGAACAAAAATCGAAGTAATATATCCCTGCATACAAAAAACAAAGAAAAAACAAAGGGGGATTCACAAGGAAACACCCAATCCGACAAGTTGACCACATAGACGAAGTCAACAGTTTCCTTTCTGGATACGAGATTACATATATCTCGCCACCTAAAAACTATATGCGAAAAACGGACATCAGAATCTAAAATTCTGTGATAATATCCTTCATATAGCCGTCAATTCCACACCAAAAACTACTTGCAAAAGACGAGACAGTGAGATTTCCGGAGCGGTGGAGTGAAGTCGTGTCAAGATTTTGTGCCCACCCAGCACTTCAAATCGAGACAATATATCCCCGCATACAAGGAAGAGTGGAATTCAATTTTTGTCAGCTGAGAAAAATACAGCAAGTATCTTACTGCTCTCTATCGGACATCTTAAATAAAAACCCATCTGACAAAGTTTACGAGATTACCTAAGCTCGCCACATTAACAAAACTATTCGCGAAGGACGGACTTCAGGATCTAAAATCCTGGTAAAATATCTTCCACTCAGCATGTCAACTGACACAATAAAATACTATAAAAAAGGTATGCGCCCTATGAATAAAAAACAAAATATAAATTATATATTTTTAATTCGTCTTAATTTGAACTCTCATTATTTGTTAAATTTTATAACTCCTGACTGATCAACCATTCTCAGTCTTAACTAAACCAGCCCCTCTATCAAAAACTCTCCAGAGCTGAGCGGAACTTTTATTTCGGCTTTTTGAATTAATAAACACTTTATGTTCGCATAATCTCGCGTTTTGTTAATTTTTGCAAGTGTCTTATTTTATGTTTATAAACTGTAATTCAAATGTGTCTCGTTCTTTTCTTTCCCATGATTACCTCCTCTCCCTTTCATCGTTTTAATGAAAAAAACAACAAAAAAACAAAACAATAGAATTAAATAAAAGTCGTTTTCACTACCGCGAGTCTAACATGTGATCTGCGGGCCCGATTAAAGCATAAAGGATAGGAGACTTGTGGTGTGAGAGGAGCGGGTGTTTCTCACCTTACACATTAACATTCGTGGCTAATTTACACTTTTATAACATTGGTATCATGGTATCACGTTTATAACACAAATTGCCGATGTTCGGACGTGTGGTGAAAATGTTTAATGCTAAGTAAATAACCAAAAGTTCACGTCTGAAAGTACTGTAACGACTTTCCGTAGGAGTTAATCTTCGATAAGAATATGACAGATTGAATCTGTTGCTGTAAGACTGCACCAACAGCTGAACTGGAAGCATCAACGACAATAAAAGATTCAGCATCAGTTATGGGATGTGATAGCAATGATGTATCTGCAAGCTTTTTCTTCGCCTCATGAAAGGCTTTCAGCTGGCAGTTATCAAGTGAAATTGGTTCATCCTTCTTATTTCTATCTTTCAACAGATTTGTCAGAGGAGTGAGTATGTCAGCACAATGTGGAATGAAATGCCTGTAATAGTTCAATAGTCGTCCAAGAAAATGTCACAATTAGTGAAGTTAGAGGATGTAGATTGAACAGAGCTTTGACTTTTTCAGGAAGGGGTGAAATACCTTCCGAGTTTATTAGATGCAAAGAAACAAGAAAACAAGATATGTGGCACCAAAAGTACACTTAACAGGGTTTATCCTAACATGATAATGCTGCAAACGTTCAAAAAGAATGCGGAGACGTTTTAAATGTTTCTCTGGTGAGGAGCTAGCTATAAGAATGTCGTCTATATAGTTATACACGAAATCTAAGTCACGGTTCACCTTGTCCATAAAACGTTGAAAAGTGCTAGCTGCATTACGTAAGCCGAATGGCATAGTCAAAAATTCAAAAGCACAGAAAGGAGTAGTAACAGCGGTCTTAGGAATATCACCAGGATTAACCGGTATTTAGTGGTAAGCCTTAACAAGATTCAACTTTGAAAATATTCTACATATTCTGAATATGGGGGATAACGATCGGGAACAGTAGTAGAGTTCAGCCGACGGAAATCTTTTCTAAAACGCCAGTCCCCAGAACGCTTCAGAACTATATGCAAAGGGGATGCCCAACGGCTAGACGAGGGTCGAATAATACCTAGCTGGAGCATGTGATTAAATTCATGCCTGGCTGCCTTTAACTTCTTCGGAGAGAGGCAGCGAGGATGTGCAAAGATAGGTGCAGCGGTTGTTTCAATGAAATGCATAGTAGAATCAGCAGGTTTGTTTATTTCACAATTCAAGTTCGTTAGGTCAGGAAAAGAACTCAAAGCATCAGGGTTATCAGCAAAAGCAACAAACAAAAATACAGGGCTAGTAAGCTGTTCAGAAGCTTTTCTACCAGATGATGATAGGTTTGTGCTAGAATTTGTCAGTGTTTCTGTGCATGTTCACCATCAAGTCAAAGTTGTGCAAGAAATCAGCACCTAAGATAGGGGGTGGTGACGTCAGCAATGAAAAGATCAACGTGAAATCTTTGCGTAGTTGCAAGTCCAAGGATCGTGCAACTTTATTATACGTGGGGATTGAAGAACGGTTTACAGACCGAGGTTGAAATCAGAAGTGCAGGTGATTATACACTGTTGCAAACGTAGAGCACAGGTCAGTTTGTGTTGTTGCATGAATGTATAAGTAGAGGTGAGTCTCTACTGTCGTGCATGTGGATATGCACTGTTGCGAGTAAGTGCATGTGAATAATGCATTGTCGCACGTAAGAAGTGTATGTAAGCAGATATGCACTGTGTAGTAAGCTTAACGGTTTTTATAGATGCTATGCTGTGGGGCAGCGAAATGTGCCTAAATCGTGAAAATGTATGAACATATAGTGCCCTAACTTCCAATAGGCGGAAAGAGCAAACGTGAATGGCAAACGTGAATGGCAAACATCACGTGTTGAGATAATGCAAGAAGAAATGCGTCAAACTAATATTCGAAAAATTACTGTATTAATTGAATTACGAAAAAGGTACGTGTAAAATAGCATGTGGACAATCAGGCAAATTCAAGAAAATACGTATTTGGTAAAAATATGTGAAAAAACGTTAATGCGCAACAATCATTCTGACAACACTAGTCTACACCATACAGGATGACTTAGAATTATAGTTACTAGCAAATATATGCTCCCTCCGGTCGCATATTTTTGCTAGGCTGCCGCATCAGAAATGAACGCTCACACGTAAACCGATGTAGCCCAGGTCATATTTCTTGGGTGGTTAGATATTGATTTTCTTTGTTTATGACCAAGAATATGTTTAGTTGAAAATAAAGAAAAAAAAATTCGACCCTACCCCGATTTTTGTTTTACCCTTCCCCATAAATAGAAATATTTTTAGTTAAGAAAAGAAAAAAAAAAATTTTTGACCGCCCCCCAATTTTTTTTCATCCTCCCCCATACATATTAATATTTTTAATTGAAAAGGAAAAAAGAAAAGAAAAACCTAACCCTAAACCCTAATTTTACCCCCCACTTTGACCGTGACCCTAATCTTAACGACGGGGTCAAAGTTAGTGCGGGTCCTAAAGTGAAAAAGCACCCAAAAAATCAAATACAGTGAACACGATTAGTTATGTAAATGCTCTCGGAAAGAAAGTTTAACTAAATTAAATTCATTAGAATGTTTGTGTTTGTGTGTGTTTGTTTAATGACCTTTTTTTAATTAAACAATTTGATTCTAAAATCAGTTGTATAGTTTTCCAGTACAATGTGTTAGATTTTTTATTGACAGGAAAGAAAAAAAATTACATCTTTTATTTTAATAAATAAAACATGGAATAATAAAAACAGTTTGTAAATAAAAGCTTAACTGAATTTATGATTTCAATTTCACCATATACGCTGTTGAGGTCGTGAAAAAATGATAATATTGGATATGAAAGTATTAAAAAATCAAATACAGTAAACACGAATACGAATAGTTTTTTAATTCTCGAAAAGAAAAAGTTTACATAAACTAAATTCATTATAATGTGTGTGTGCGTGTTCTTAAATAGTAATTTTTAAATCAATTATTATTTTAATTAAACAATTTGATTCAGTGAATTTGTGTTTTAAAACATAATGGCTAATAAGATTAAGAATATAAACAAACTCAGAACGTTTTAATAAAAAAAATCAGAGTAAAAGTAGCACGGTAAATGCCAGCGTTTTGTTTACATTTTAAATAACGCGCTGTCTTGCGTCCATACTGAATTAACGGAGGGAGGGAACCAATTCAATGGATTAACGCTGGCTGTTCAATCAGTTTCGTTATAGATATATTCACTACGTAACTGAATTCATGTATGTATATATATAAATAATAAAAGAAATAATTATAACTTATAAGTAAGATTATTAGCGAGCAAAATAGCTAAAATACATGTGGAAATCCGAAGAGAACAATCATGAGTGTATATTTGCGAATACTAATTTATTAGAAGTTTAAAACCAATTAATTATGTAAATTAAAAAATGCGCATAGTGTTTACAGCGGTTTTTGTAGTAGTATATAAGGAAGCTGGCGGACTAATTAAATAGTAATATTACTCTGATGGAGTTCCGGCTTCAGACAGACAGATACATACTCTCCATTATTAATAGATTTAAAAACGATTAATTTAGGTGTGAGGCAGAAACAAGACGACATCTTTGAATCATCCACGTGGGGTATGATGAATGCCACGTGGTGACTGACCGGGAAAGTAGAAAATACATTATTACAATTTAAAATCGCAACAAATCTTAATTCAATCGTAATATGATAGCAATGGAAAATGTATTTTCTAACTAAATCAACAAGTTTTAATCGTTATTCCATACTATTTTTCTACCTTCAAATGCTAACAAGCTAAAAGTCTCCGACAGAAAATCTGAACGAAGTGCAAAGAATACATGTCAGGAATGAGAAACTCATGTCAAAATGTACTTAGTGATTATTGATACTGGCAGGAATCGATTCACTTGTAAATCCTTGATATAAATGGAATGTGTTTTTCATGGTAGTTTTTAAGTCATTAAACTGCCGAATATGATGAAAATAACTTCCATGGACAGATCTGTAGTTTGCTGGGAAGAAAAAAAATGTCTGATTTTTTTTTTTTTTTTTTTAAAGAAGGTTGCGTGATTATCTCACGTTCGGAGGTCACCAATTTTAACTGATAGAGTTGGATCTAAATCGGGGAAAAAAAAATCAGAATGACGAACTTATTTGAAAGAGTAATACGTCTGGCCGAATCTGACTGAAATGTAAATGTTTCATAAGCAAAAAGGGATCACCATTCTTCCATGCAATAATAACGACTCCACAACTAAATAGATATGCAGTTTTATTTGTGGGAACACAGGAACAAAATAAAGGTAGTACAATTCATGTCGGTTAGATGAAATAATATTATCCTGGAGTTCGCTAACTCACCAGCTCAGGGTTGAGGCTAAGTGAGAACGGGAAGAGCACGTCTTGTCAGCTTGAAGAGAAATTGTAAACTGAAGATTCATGTTGACGAGATGAAATAACATTATCCTGAAGTTCCTGGACTCGTCTATCTCTGGTCCAGGTAGAGAGCACAGGATATACATCTTGTCTGTTTAAGAGTCAGGCTGGAACTGAACGATTCACTGCATATGAATCTCATTGGGTGTAGACGTCTTGTTTGTCCATGCAGTGAAGGAGGGATGATTACACAATTCCTAAACCGAATCACAATTTCACCTTCGATCACAGACCGATAAAAAATAGTTCGTTGATGTAACTACTACAAATTCTTAGCAAATCCTTATGTATTAAAAAATCGATAGTTCTGGAAGCTATTTACATGCAATAATTTTATAAATAGAGATTAAAACAACATTATCTTAAGAAAATTAGTTATAGTTTCATAACAATTTGGTTCAATTAATAATTTAATGACCAAACGATATTGTAATAATTAAATTAACTTTTAAACAGACAACATAGTTTAAAAAAATAAAAATAAAAAAAAAATACTCTTGGAAAACACTGGATAGAAACAGCTAGTTTTGGATAAAATTGATTTGTATTCTTAAATTGTATTGTCATAGAATATATTACATTTTCAAAACTTTAAAAAGTAATTGAGTGTTTAATCGATGGTGGCCATGTTACCTAAAACTAGTTTCAACTAAAACTTTATTTACTACTTTAACATTTTTTTCTTTCAAATAAATCGTTGTATCATTTTCTTTCAGAACTTATAAAATGCTTAAAATGTGAAAAACAGCATTTTTAAAGCTGGGGTGGAGACGTACAGTTAAAAGAATAGACTAAAAATACATTTGTAAATAAACACTTTCAGCTGATCCCCTCTTCCCCCCAAAAATAAAATTTAATTTTTTTTTTGTTTAATTTTTCTTTTGAAACGATTACGTGTGATCACCCTTAAAAACCTGGTGAAAAAAAAAGACAATTATTTAGAATTTATAGTGGCGGATTAGTTTCGTATATAAATTTAATGTAAATTGATCCCATCTCCGGACCATTCTATCTTTTAGGGCAGTCAACATAATATTTTACCACTAACATTAAGTCCAAATGGCAAAGGCGTAAAACCACACAAAAAGGTACAATCTCTCCCCAAAATGCGCATAACTCATCTCCCCTAGCAAATCTTTGTGCTCTAAAACGTTAGAATAGCCTGAAAATAAAGGATCATTTTATGTTAAATTTATCAGCGAAACTGATCTTCCACTAAATTCTAAAATAAAGATTTTATTTTACTCCTTTCTGCCAACATTTTCAGGATGTTCACACGTAATCACCTAAAAAGGTTGAATCTCATTTTTAGTGTGTGAGGGTAGCGGAGGGTGTTATCTACATTAATACCAAAATATGAATATTTTTTGTAATTTGGACAGATCAGGGAACCTACTAAATTTTATTTTCATTGATCAGTAAGTTCAACAAAAACTTCATATTGTTAATTAAATTTTACAAATAAAGCATTTAATTAGCTCATTCATTAAAAAATGTTAGGTAATCATGTTACTTCACACCCAGCAATGGGACGTCAGAATTTTGGGGCGGTGTTAATCTGAAAAAAAGTAACCTAACTTACGAAGACCGAAAAGTAATTTGTTTTATTTTTGTGGTAAAAAGTATATTACAAATTAAAAAAGCAATTTTTGTGAAAATAAAATGGATTTGAAATTTTTGTCCGGTTCAAAAGCTGTACCAGTACCAAAAATGTCATAGCGTAAAAAAACAATTAATTATTTAGAAATTTGAAAGCATTTTAACTGTCGAATATGAAGTCATTTCTGGCTGTAAAATTCTTACAAAACATTATTAAAGATTGAAAGTTTAGGAAGCTATTTACATCCAATAATATATATATATATATATATATATATATATATATATATATATATATATATGCCATGTTGCAACAACGTTCGTTAGGCATCTGTAAAGTCGAACAGAATGAAGGAAGAAAGCGACCACGTGTTTGCGCGTGTTGTCTTACCTGCCGGGATGATCACGGGGAGGGCGGAAATTAGATTAATGGCGGCTGTGGTTTTTTGTACGATTATTGAGCAATGACGTCAGGCGTCACGTGACTGTTTTTCTGACCACCGATTGGCTGATGATGAACACTTGGACAATAAAAGGAGTATGTTCAGAAGATCAAGACAGTGTGTATCAACTGCATCAGTGTGATTAGACGTCCGACGTGTGTGTTAATCAACTGCCGTAGTTGCGTAGTTGCGAAACGAATACAGCATCAATAGAACTTAATTCCCTTTTTTTACGTGGTAATTTCTCGTGGCTGTGTGGTTGCTGCGGAGTCTAGAGTGATTCTGTAACTGGGCTCAAATCTTGCGACTGTCTGAAATTATCATCTCCTACACTGATGATAGCAAAAAGCTTGAAACGCCTGTGTAGGTAAAAATAATTTAATATTTACAAATAAATATATCATATATCTATCTATCTCTATCAATATATCTATCTATATATATATAGATCTCTATCTCTATATCGATCTATATCTATATCTATCTATCTATATCTATCTATATATAGATAATGCTCAGTAAAAATGGCACCGGAAAATATTGCACGGTACTAATGACACAAGTGAATAAATAGGAATAAAGGCACAAAGCAAGAAAAATGAGGTAAAAGAAAATTAGCATAAAGTTAAGAAAAAACTCAAACCAACATCCCAGCCATTTAAATTATAATTTATTTCATCTCGTACAAGCCGAGATTGGTCAGATGTGACTTAATGGCTGGCAACTTATTTACTGAAGGACGGCATGGGCATTCTCATTCTTTAGTAAAAAAAGTTGCCAGCCATTAAGTCACATCTGACCAATCTTGGCTTGTACGAGATGAAATAAATTCTAATTTAAATATCTGAGATGTTGGTTTGAGTTTTTTTCTTAACTTTATTCTTTCTCTGTATTGTAATGAGCTTTCTTACACATGATTTAATACCGAAATTACTCTACCCACATACACCCACCCACCCCACACCATTATGCCGCATAAACTCCTAAACTAATGAACTGATCATTATGAACTTTGGAACACAATTGACGGGTGTAATATGGGCTATATTTAGTTTAATTTAGATTTATGCAAAGGGGGCCTTCATGAAAATTCAGATGCCTCCGATTTGTGTGAAATTTTAACAATAGGTATTAGACATCAATTAATAAATATTCCGAATTTTAGTTTCTTTGCTGTATTTTAAAGGGGTTTTAGGACCCACAATTTTGACACAACCTCTCATTTAAAAATTATTGTTTTAGATTTGCATTAAACTTGATCCATATTCATTAGACATGAATCAAACCAAATTCCCTGAATAACAATTTCTTCTTTAAACCCCTGAAGTTTAAGCCTTACATTTTAGAAATTTTCTAGAATGAAAATCATGTAATGGACTTTGATCCAAATTGGAATAAGGATTCTTGAGATATGGTTTGGTATACATTGATTTTAATCTTCGTATGGAGACTAAAGTGGTACAAAACTGTTCTGTTCGGGAATTAATTTCACCTAGAAGTTCACTGAAACAGTTAAAAATTATTTCAATATTACTCGTACCTCAACAAAATAAATTAAATATAATTGAATAGTTTCTGCTGCAGACACAAATTACGATCAATTTTTTAAAATAAAAAATACAGAAATCTCGTAAACTGATAAAAAGAATCTTAGATACATTTGTAAAATATTTCAGAAATGTGACGTAATTTTGATTATAAACAAACATCAAATCTTCATTATAGTTTGATGTACAATTCCAGCCATTTATGCAATAAAGAAAAAAAATATCCTAAAACATCGGCAAGAGATCACACTAGAAAGGAAAGAACGGAAAGAATAGGTCAATTTTCTTCGGGTTCATTTCAATTTAACATGGTAAGTGAAATCAATTAAAACATAAAAACAAATGATTTTATATTAAAGTTTTACAATATTTATTGGTATTTTCGCCTTCACAGATACTGTCGAAAATATATTCGACGCCAAGGGGTATCCGTATGATCAGAATAGGGTCGGGTGCAAAACGTTGCGAAATATTGCAAGTCGCGACCCCACTGTCAGGAGTCAAGTAACAAAAAGAAAGATTCGCAAGAGCTTCTAAGAACGTAGGAACACTTTTGCCGTATTGTTGTTGTTGCCAGAATGTACAACAACAACCGAACACCCCTCCTCCAGAGGAAAGAAAATGCTCTTAAATAAAAGGTAATCATTCATATGCAAATTACTTTCCTCAGGTGGAAGGTATAAAAACAGAGTTAAATCATTCCTCGCTTTTGACTTGAAGAAGCCAAAAGCAACCGGCCCGTCTCTGATCCATGGCAACCCCATGACATGCAAGTCGATTAACTTATTTTTCTCACACACTCCCGAAAAAGGAAAAACAAAAACATTCAGAGAAAAATAAGGGAAGCCATCTCAGACCTGAAGCATCACCATAACCCTGGCAGGGGACAAACGGGTACTAGACCATGTCACAGGCCACCTGGAGGCAACAGTAGTTCGGGGTATCCTCATTCAGTCCCCTAGTTAATACTCCACTGTCGGATGTAGTTTGAGGTCCTACCCATGACCGAAAAAATTATATCGGAAGTAGGCTAGGCCTACCTCGTCGCCTTTTTCGTGGAGCACATTCCGGACAGTACCACTTCTGCCTCTCTGCAGGAGGCACTTCCATTCCTATGCACCCGAAGTGGTACCACTCATTGCAGAGGTCGCAACCAATCATTTTGATCTCCCTGGGGAGAGTTGCATATTGGACAGAGCCAAACTTCAGCCCCATCTCCGGAGGGCAGAGGCAAATTGACGTCACCAGTAGGACTCTCGGAAGAGCAAGGGGGAACAATTTCAGTCTCACTCTCGATGTTAGGGAAGATTGACAGTTCCATTGGGTAAAGATGTTTTAGTGAGTGCACTCGTACTGGACCATCGCCCTGTCTGACACGCGCTGATCTGATGACACCATCATCTCCCTCAAACAATTCTACAACGGTTCCCAGTATCCAGAAAGGTCTAGGTTTGAGGGGGCTCTTTATAATTACTACATCGTTCACCTTGAGTCGGTTTCTAAATGGCACACGGGAGCGTCCGACAGACCTTTCTCTCAGACTCAGGAGATATTCATGGTACCAAATACGCTGGAACTCATTCAACCAAACGTTTCTCTGTTCCATAGACTATTAACCTTCTCCGGGTAGGAGGAACAGAAGATGAAGGAACACTTTCCTCTAAGTGTAATAGTAATCCAGGGTTTTTGTTGGGTTTCAGAAACATATTGGGAGTAAGGGCCTCTAATTCTCTGTCCGTTGCTTCACGATAAGTCAGGGGACGATTGTTTACCGCCCTCTCAATATCAGAAATGATCGTCAGGAGAGAAAAGTAATTCACATTGCCCCGGCCAACAACCTTGTAGAGGCAAGTCTTAATAGTCTGGATGCATCTCTCCCAGGCTCCGCCGAACCAAGGAGAAAAGAGTGGAAAAATCTTAAGTTGAATATGGCAAGGAAGATGGAAAGACCGAGAAGGAAGAGCACCTATTAGACCCCCAAAAAATTTCAGTGGTTTGCTTTATAGCATATCAACCATTTAATTACTTAGAAGAATGTTTCATGATTAACAACAGAAATAAAAAGATATTAATGTGTTAGTAGTAATAGGTTTCAGAGATGAGAATTGATAATTTGGATTATTGGGACTAATATTCTCATCTTGGTTGTTATTTTAACATAATCTCTGGCCATCTTCATGTGTATCTTCGCGAACTTGTACCAATGGCTCAACGAATGTGTTTACAATTGACAATCTTTTGGAGGTTGAAGCTTCAATCCTTACTACAGGCGATAATAGCTAAGAATATAATAATTAACACCGGTCATGGCTGACAAAACGGAAACAGCCTCCCTCCATGGATTAAATTAAAAAGTTCAGTTCGAAATTCGGTATAGGTTCCTGAGTTCGAAAATATGCACTTGAAGATCGGAGGTTACATCAGCAGAAACGTTGTGAAAATAACCAATGTTAGGATAGTCTGAATAATTCAAATTGTTAGTAATATAAACAAGTGCAATGCTGCATGTTTAGTTGGTTGTATAGTTGCAATGCATGCGAGTAACAGGCTAGCTGCGATGGAGAAATATTTAACCAAGAGAAGAGACCACCCAAGAAATGGGGAAATACATCTGGCTTGGAGTTTTGACCACCCAGAATTAGATTTCTCTATTTCGAAAAGTTGGCGTCTCTTTAAACAGGTGTTCATGCTGAGAGTAAACTACCTGAAGAAATTAATGTCCGTCCAGATACGGTACCCCATGGCTGTGGTTTTTGTGCCAGTCAAAGCAACATATGCATACCTTTGTTTTGTTTTTCTAACTAATGAAATGAATAAATTAGCTATCAGTAACTGTTAGTCAACTTAGAAGGAAAGATATACTGATCAATTATAAATTTTTCACTTGGACAAAAATGTTTTGGGGAAATAATTTTAGAAGAAAAGAAAAGAATATTGGAAATATTAAAATTTCACAAATTCAAATTTCATAAAATGCTTTTTTTCATGGAATAATCATTCATTATGAAAGCTAAAAAAATATCAATTAAAAAAAATGTTTTTAATTTTTAATAGGAAAAGTAGAAAGGAGTTTTCTGATAGGAGAGTATAACAGCAAAAGTGATTGGTGCATCATTTTGTTAAAACTCATAAAAACTGTACAACGGATGATAAAAATAGTGTTGAGAATACAGGACTTGTTTGTTAAACATGCAATTACTTGATATAAAGCAATGATGCTAGGAGATGGGAGGTTACAGAACATGCAAGCCAACACTTTTCTTGGAAGCCGACATACTCTTGCAAAAATTCCAAATCATGAACTTCCAAAAACCAGCAACAGTTACAATGCTAAACAGAACTAAATCGTAACCTTCAAAACCCCATATCCAACAGCAAATGGATAGCCATTGCATGCCTTGATATGGTCCCAAACCTTACCAATATTGAGTTCTTTTCTGCAAATTTATAAGCCCTGTTTTGAACTTAAATTTGCCACAGAAGCATACAAAAACAACATCCTATACAACTACAGACATCTCGATCACAACCTAACAAAGGAGCTTATCCAAGAAATCATCCTCGCAGCATCATTTGCACCACAAAAACTCCCTACCTAAATGTTACATGCTTGCCTTAAAACAAAACCTGGCCACTAACCGAAACTAACACCAGCAGACAAAGAGTGGATGTTTCAAGTGTTAGTGGAGGGTGAGACTTATGATAACTGTCACTAAGAGGTAATATATTTCCATTCAAATATACAATATGCCATTTAGAAAAGACATAAGTTGCCTGTCGTAATTTCTAAAAGAAAAACAAAACAAAACAAAACAAAACAAAAACGAAAAACTTTTAGAATATGTCAAACCAATCGTTTACCATTTTTGTTTCATTTTACTTTAGTCGAAGTTCTCAGACATCAAGGGGGAATTAGCGGATTTGGCAGCAAAAACGGCACTAAACCTCCCAACTGATCTAAACTTTAAGATCCCCTACTCAGACGTTTATAGACAGATCAATACATACACAATGGAAAAATGGCAAACCTACTGGAATAATTTTCCAAACAACAAATTACACACAATAATGCCAAATCTAAAAAGGCAGAAACAATACACCAAACTTAACAGAAATGAAGAGGTCACTTTAACAAGAATAAAAATGGGGCATACGCTTTTAACCCAATCATATCTCTTGAGGAAGGAAAACCAACCCATCTGCATACCATGCCAAACCCCACTCACAATAAAACACATTTTAATCGACTGCATTGATTTTACAACAATAAGAAATAACTACTATGAAGAAAAAAATATTAAAGATCTTTTTGAAAAAAACAATCCCCACATCTTACTGTCATACTTCAAAAAAATTGGACTCTACCAAAGAATTAAAAACAAAAAAACATTACATATATATAAATTAAAATAAAAAGGGGAACCCCCCAATTTCCATAAATATTCGGCATAAAATAACCCTAAGTTTTGACATGCTGTTAAAACTATAAAAATATAAATGAATTAAAGTAAACAAAGCTTTTTAGAGCATATTACCAATTAAAAATGAAATCGTCCTACCCATAAAATACCATTCAACAACTTGATTCGGTATTAAATGACCCAAAGATGGTTGATATACCGTAAAACAAACATCCCAAAAAAATGAAAAAAAAAAAAGAAAAAAAAGGGGGCCCCCTTCCTTGGGCTAACACTTGATCTCTATATGCTATATGAGATACATAGATATTTGAATATCCCATTAAAGTTTTTTTTATCGCTCAAACGGCAAGTTAGTAAAGACATGAACAACATTAATTTTCCTCTCCCTAATTGACCAGTTCACTATGTTATAGTGTATCTTTCTTGTAATCTTAGTCTTCCCGGATTCCAGGACAAGAATTTATCTTGTCTGGTGGAGTATCCAGTTTAGTGCAATTATTTAAGATAACATCACTTGGAGAAGGGGCACCATTCCGTGTATAAGCCAGTATGTAGTCATTTAGATATCAAGCCAAAGTAGAACCAAACGAAAAAACGAATTACATACTCTCTCCAGAGAGCTTCGCTACATGATTGAGAACAGAACTTCTGCTCAGTGGGTGGATGTTCTGTTATGTAAACACAGATGTGGATTAGCAGGTTATATTGAAGTACTTGATGAAGGTATCTTCAAGGCTGTAATTTATTTGCAGGGAGGTTTCACTGGTATTCTGAAATGGTTACCCATTTGGTAATGGCCAAGCTCAACGTTGCTTAACTTCGGTGATCTAATGAGAATCGGTGTGTCAACGTAATTATACCACAATAAATTATTTGAATTATTTATCGAATTCGCTTTGAAACATTGACCATTTCCGGATTATTTAATGCCAAATACAGTCATTTTAGTAAAAAAAAAAAAATTAGGTTTAGAGTTCTTAATATCTTCAAAAACTTATCTATGCTGTTTGCTTTAAAATTTACATCATGAATAATTAGTCATGTGTCAACCACCAGATGTAGTATGTCATAATTAGAACGTATTCTGTTTGACACTTTGGATAAGAGTGGACCTGGGAGTAGCAGTAATAAAAAGGTGACTCCAAATTTACCAAAACTTCAAGTTCTAAATTTCTTCAAATACATATCGATGGTGTTTGTTTTTATGTAAATTTCATGTGTCTACCACCAGAGTTTCATGGCAGACCTAAGATAGAAGAATTGATAATACACCTTCATATTATTTACCTCCTTGCGAGGAGGTTATACACAAGGTGAAGTGTGATTTTGAGAAACCAGCGCACTACGATAAGTGCACGCTGGCCTACAAAAATGCCCGAGTAGCCCCGTCGGCATTCCCCAGTTGGGTGATTAGCAATAAACTAACCCCTTCTCAGAAAGAAGGCTAAGCCTGGGAGGGTGGTCCTCCTAGGACTGGACAGAACAGCAGTCAAACGGCACCAAAGCCACTGTTGGACTGTTTTTACCTTCATATCTCACTTAAGAGACTTGAGGGCTTTGCAGTTGACTATGAAAGGTGGAGGACCATTCTGACCAAACATTAAGAGATGGAAAAAAACTGGTGAACACATTGGCAGAAAACAAACCCCCCCCCCAAAAAAAAAAACAATACATTAAATAAAACAAATACAAAGAAAAGTCTGAAACCCAAATAAAAATTCATGTTGAAAATACTTCAGACAATTTTCAACAAATCAAAAACCATTTACAAATGACTTTTGTGAGCGAAACTCATTCCCACATTGGTCTACAGTCACAAAGTAACATCAGTCCATCTGAACCGACAACTAGGATGCATCACCCACAGTCAACCCTGCCTATCATACCATATCAATGCCGGGTTAAAAAAAAAAAAAATTATACTTACCCGGCATTTTCGTAGAGGCAAAAAAAATAATTGTGATTTTCTTCTCAGCCTAGTTTAAAGCTGTGACCTTTTTCCTGTTATAGGAGGCCGTCTCTGTCTAGCTCCTCTAGGGCAATTTTTGGTCTACGCTTTCACTAGTTCCATTGGACTAGGTTAATACCCACTCCCTTTTGAATCTTTCTTCAGGTATCTCATCTCCAGACTCAGACTAAGCAGCTGACAATTATTTGGGGAGACTGACCCACCTGTCAAACGGTGAATGTCTTCTCAGGTCCGAATCGATGGTCTTGAGCCGGGGGTGAGAGGAGATGAGAGGAGATGAGAGGAGATGATCAGTCTGGGTACTGATGGAGGGTTAGTGCATAACCCGGGTTCTGGTCTCCAGATGGTGTTTCCGTCTCATCTGACGGCTGGAACAGGCCAATTTACATCGCACAAGGATGGAGAGGGGAGGATCAGGCCGTATTCTTGTGCAGGCATTTTGCCTAACCCTGATCCTGGTTCTCAGATGAGGCCTCTGTCACATCTGGTGACTGGAGCAGGCCAAAAAGGAAGGCACAGGGGTGTCATCCTAAGCAGCACCTAGTAGTTTTTGCACTGCTGTCCCCGGCAATGCAGGTAGTCCAGCTGAGAGAGGTGATCTTTAACTGTCAGCCCATCTGCTTACAGAAGAAAAGCACCCCTGGATCCAGGATTGAGGCCAGCTAGGTCGTTTTACCTCCAAACAGAAAGAGCCACCGGTCTAGATTAGACACCAGGACGAAGGGCATCTGCTGAATTGATGCTCCTAGACCTGCAATACAGCACAACCAAGGGAAGCAGTGCACAAAATGACCAAGCTGTGAAGATTGCAGAGACTAGACAATCCAGGTTCAGGAAAAAGGGAGATGCTAAACCAAAAGGGAGAAATGACAGTGTCTGGTGTCAACTTCACATTCGCCGTCCCTTTCCCTAACTCAGATGACACCCGAAAATTCATCTTGATAAGACAATTCCAGCCGGTCAAAGATCCTCTAAGCAAGTGCCAGCAACTCCTGCCCGTTCTTCGGATTCACCAGCCAACAAGGGAGCAGCATGAGGGGCCCCATCCCAATTATCATCTGAAGCCTACAGATCTGTCTCACTCCACATATAGGCATCTAACAGACAGGAACATTAGGACCACCCACGATCTGTGAAGAAACTTGCCCAAAGGAGAGTATCACTTGGTAACCACGGATACAAAGAAGACAAGCTTGACTGGGGTCTCCAAGGAGATACTTGCGGAGCTTCTGTAGGATCTAAAAATACCAGCAACATATATTAGTCACAGAAGCTTCACAATATGGGATATGCTGCTCTCCACAAGCGAAAATGCAGAGAAGGTTTTCAGGCCAGAGTTGAAGCGGAAAAACCTACACCTCAAGCCGGAGTACCTGAGTAGGAGTCCGCTGCTCTATCAGCTCAAAACAACCAGGAGCCATATAAAACCATTATGAGGACGCTGAAGCCATAATATCGGTTATAGGTTCCCGTAATCTAATAGTAGGAGACTATCAAGTGTCAGAAATATACTGACCCTACGCAGGTACGAATCATGGACTATGTCTATCATAGTAGTGGGTAGAAGGCCATATTGCTGGCATTGCCAGTAGCAGTGGCACATAACCAAGTCTTGCCTAACCCGACTGCCACCATGACATCAGCAACTCCCAATCCCCCAACAACATCGGCTGTGCATAAAAAGGAGGGTTGGAGTACCGTAGCAAAAAAAAGGAAGGGAAAGGCTACCAAAACCAATCCTGCCGGCTCCAGCGCAAAAAAAAAGCAGCAAAGTCCCCAGATGAAGTAAGGGTGCAGGTTTCGACATTGTCGTCCAGGACCAAGTTACCCACTAAGAAGCTGCAGCCAACTCCAGCGGTCCCATCATCGTTAAGAGTAACAACCTTAAAAAAGGAAGTATCCAGTCCCTTCATCATCAGATTTTGAAGGGGAACCAAAACAGACAAGGAGCGATGCTGATCAAAGGCTCCATAGTAGAAAAAAAACGACAGAAAGTGAGGGTATTAAAAAGAAGAAAGTAAAAGGAGGCTAGGCCCTAATCCCCGAGTCTAAAGAGATGACTATCTCTTTTGCTCAGTCCTCACAACCCATTCCCTACCCTCTTCTACTGATCAGCTAATGAGCATTATGAGAGTCAAGTAATTAGGGCTAGGTTAGAAATAGTGTCTAACGAATCCATGAATGTTGATGTTAAACAGCATAGAGCTTCAGTCCATCGCAGGTCGGCCAACTACATTCGTAATTTGAAAAAACTGGAAGGACACACCCTCGTGTTGACTCGAGAGATTTGTGAGGGGTTCCGGGAGCATTTCTCGGATCGCTTTACCCAACTGCCCAGACTTCATGTCCAGAAGTTTGACAACTATTTGGTCAACTCGCTTGCCTGGAAGGAGCCCGAGCAGCTAGTTGTGATAATCGGGTTACAGAATGCGAGATCTTGGCTGCATTGAAGCAGGCTGGCTACAAGAAATCGCAAGGACTATGGTTTGTCCTATGTATTGTTCTTGAGGCTGTCGCACATGTTCGTCCTTCTGACGGATGTGGTCAACCATTGGTTTGATCAGGGATCTATTCCTGGTGAAGTCAAAGTAGTGATCACAGTACTAAAGAAAAAGGGCGGGCATGTTACGGAGTTCAAATAATTTTAGGCCCATTACTCTGCTTAACACAGAGTTAAACATTTTGGCAAGAGTTCTTGCAAATCGTTTGCAGGTTGTTAGAAGTGATTTCATTAAGCCTGATCAGAAGCAATGTGAAAGGGAGATCAATTCAGAACAATTTACATCTGATCATTATAATCATAGATGGGTTAGAAGATCACACCGAAGCCGCACTGATCAATTTAGATCAGTTGAAGGCTTTCGACAGGGTTGACTATCGTTTTCTGGGATCTGTTTTAGAAGCTGCTAGCTCTATTTTGTATCGCCAGCTGATGGAATGCAATTGAGATCATTAGCTCTTTCTCAGTCGGTACGTCAGGGTTGTCTGCTGTCGCCCCTACTTTATGTTGGAGCCCGTCCTTCATAGCTAAGGGGCAGGGCGGCGAAACCAGCCATATGCGGTATCGTTCTATCTGATGGTGTGAAAGCCAAGGTCTCCATATATGCTGTTGACGTCATTGTGTGCCAGCCTTTGGGACATTATCACTATGATTAATGGAACTCAAACTGTATGAAAAAGTTACAAGGGCCATATTCAATTTCAGCAAGTCCAATGGCCTCAGGTTGGCTGTCTGGAGCAGCGCGATGGCACTGTCGGGCCTTTTCAATTCGACAATGGTTCGGGCTGGGTCTCCAGCTTGAAAAAAATTGGTTGGATGTAGAGTCAAAGGTTGAAGCAACTGACATTGCTTCTAAGGGGGCTTTCCCTAAAAGGTAGAGCTGAGGCTTGCGCCACATATGTTTTTGTTCTTATTCTTTACCGACTGGCTGTACTTCCTCTGCCTGTAAACCGCCAGGTGGCTCTTAAGTGTCTGTTCTTTACACTTTTGTGGCAAGGCAGGAAGCAGCTAGTCTGTAGACATGCCTGTACTCAACATCTGAATAAGAGGGAGGGGGGGGGCTTAGGGATGCCTGACTTGGCAAGTCATCGACATACCGAGAGACTCATTCCTGAGTCAAACTTTGACAGAAGTCTCTATCAGTCCCTGCGGTTTAGAACACCTTTCTCAACCTCATCCCTGACCACTTGGCTGAATGTCGACGTAATCAAAGGGGTTGAAGGCAGTTCTTCAATGAATGCCGAGCTGTGCTTAGAGTGTTGCCTGGGCCTAGTGACCTTGCGCAGTCTAGGAAGACACTATATCAGGAGCTAGTGAAAAACTGCATTAGTTCTGGAGGTATGCCAACAAGGTGACAGTATCGTCCCTGAACAGTTGATATGCCTGGATGTAGCATTTGTTGTCTACGATGTAAACCTTTTGTTGTATAGGGAGAAACGAATTGTGTTTCTTGCGATCCTAGCCATAGCTAGAATGGTAGTGTGGACTTCACTTAGAGATTGGTCATGCAGGTGTACCCCTTTTCTGATTATGTACTTTAATTCATCAGTTTAAAGTCAAAATTAGATGTAATAGGAAAGGCCGGTTCTGGATCCAGGAAAAAGTTAGAAGGTAAAAATCATTGGACCGTCAACAGAAGAAGGTTGCCAGACTCAGTCAGACGTCGACATCTGGAAACTCCATTGAAAGACAGACTGCTGACTGACTGATGGACTTCTTGCACAGCTACCGTACACGTTTGAGTATGCGTTCCCTGGCATGGCACATGCCAACCTAAGGTCTGACATAGAAAGCACATCCAGTTTTATAAAAGTCCCTTAGCTAGTGGACTTTTTGAGTCCTGTATTCCGAATCTTAATTTTTGGTATTAGATTTTTCAGGATGCACTTTCCCAGAATTATTTGGCCCTCGATCCAGCCTTAAATGGCACTTACCTTGGAGGACACCACGCAGCCTAAAAGAATCCATCCCCAATTTCTTTTACACTCAACTATGCCCACCCCCTCTGAGGAAATAGCTAATTTATTTTTGGCTCTGGTCGCAAAAAAGTGAGCAGTTCATACTCTAGATAAGGTTCGGGAGGGCCTTACTAACCCACCACATTTTATTTCGTCCTTTTTCTTTATTTTGGGTGTTTTAGGTATCCCACTCCATTTGTAAATACTCTTTGTAAATAAAATTCATTAAAACTATTTGGGGATATTTTAAGTAGGTTAGCCTGTAGAGTGAAAGCGGTATTTTGGTGACAAACTAATTATGGGAAAGAAAAATGGACGACCTACGATCTCCATCCCACCTATACCATTTGGACCTTGTGCCACATCTATGTATTTTTAAAATGATAAAAATATTTACACGACACGGGATGACAACATTTTTGCATTTGGAAATTTTTCTTGAAGTATTTGTTAGCTCCCGGACCACTTGGCCAAGTTTAAAGCTGTGATCCCTTCTCTTGAGGGAGGGCTTTGTCTAGCCCCTTTTGAGCAAGCTGTCTTTGGCCATTTGGGGCTATTCTTTCTTTAGTTATTTTGAACTAATCAGTACCCACCCCTTTTCTATTTTTTGTAGGTCTCCCAATTCTTGGCTTTGATTTAATAGCTGGCACGGTTTAGTGAGACCTACGCATCTGTGAAACAGTGAAGATCTTCTCAGGTCCACAGTTCTTGAGCAGAGATTGGGATGGCAGAAGTGGGGAGGACCTGTCAGGGTTTAGGTGTAGGCTTAGTGCCTACCTCTGGCTCTGGCCCTATCTGGCAGCTGGAACAGGCCATGACAGTGTGGAAGAGAGAAAGGATAGTCTGCGTCCTAGTGTAGGCAGTTTGCCTGACCTAGGCTTTGGGTGCAGCTATTCAGCTATCTAGTACTAGACAGGAGGAAAGCTAGATCGAGAAGGTGACCAGAAATGACCTTAAATAGAAGCATCTTATGCTCAAGCCAGAGTATTTGAGCAGGAGGAGAACTACTGTCTCTGTCCTGGGCGTCCCCGGCTACATCGGTTCCAACTTTGAGCCATTATGAGCCAATGGGGGGGGGGGACGTCCAAGCTATTATTCCAGTCCACGGTCCCTATAACCTGATTGTAGAGACTACCAAATAAAAATGCATCTAAACCAGGCCGGCTTCCAAAATATACCTGCCCTTCTCAGGTATGAGGTTTGTGCCATGACAATTATAATTAAGGGCATGAAACCCCATTGCTAGCATTGTCAGCAGCAGAGGCATATAGCAAAGAATTGCCCGGAGAAGAACCCCCCAAAGACTGCTGCTGCTGCTGCCCCAGTCAGAAACAAGACTTCCACTGTGGGACCAACAGCTCCTTAGTCAAAAACGGCAGGTGCGACGAAAAAAAAGCTGGAGTACTGTGGTTAAAAAAATTGCAAGGTCAAAAACCACCAACCTCGCTGGCTCCAGTCTCAAAGCTTCAACAATATCAAAGTCGCCCGTCAAACATATGCGGGCCCCTGATGATTTAAGGGTGCAGCGTTTACAAGTACCAAAATACCCACCTTGAAGCTGCAATCTGTTCTAGCTACTGCCACCGTTGTCAGCAAACAAGAGGAATCATTCAGCCCAGTTATCATTGGACTCAGAAGGGGAGTCAGCAGTGGAAGAGGAGGGGATGGTTGTCGATGTCTCTGGCTCTAAGACTAACACAGAGATCGAGGGCAAAAATGCTAAAGAGGCTGGGTCCCAATCCTCAAAGTTAAAGAGATGACCATCTTTCCTGCTGAGCCCCCTTAACCCCAATTCTCTCCCATTTTGAGCAGAATACTCCTTCCCCTATTTAATCTCCCCACCAGCCTGTCATCGTTCTCTATACTGCAGCAACAACAAAAATAAGAGCCAGAGCAGGCAGTTACCAGTCACAGTGATTCTCCACTTTCTCTACAGAGGGATACAAAAACAAGAAAGCTTCCCTTCCTACCTGGAGTCTGGATTTGTGAGGCTGAACCTCACAACGTGACGGCAGAACTAACAGCCTGTCAAAGAAAATTGCAGCTTCTGTCTTGGGCCCGGGGTTTTAATGTTGAGGACTCAACAAACTTCCCTAATGTCCTCTTACAAGATTCCTGTGTCAGGAAAGAAGCGGAAGAATCAAGTCACTGTGGAACATGGAGGCCGCAAAGGTGGCAATCCCGGGTCTGAAGTTGGAACCCTGTTGTGAGAATAGGGTCCCAATTTATGTCCACCCCTCATTTTATAGGGCCCTCAAATTAACATTTACCCTGGATGTCAGAGGTATTGTCAGAGACAGACGAATTACATCCGAACAGCTGTTTTGGCAATCCTAACCCCTGAGAATTTTAGGCCGGTGGTCAACATTGAATAGGTATCATGTTCAAGCCCTTAAACTTGGCGGGTCTCAATACTAGGGGCATGAGGTCTCGGAGCCGTGCTTCACACGTACTGAGGGATCTCCTGGTCCACAGCATAGGTGTGGCTGCACTACAAGAAACTCACCAACTCGTCCTCGAGTTTTGGAGAGACTGCCATCACCATATATATTCTGAAACTACATTACCCACGGTACATCGATAAATATATTTTATTTTGATTAAAATCTTAATGAGTGGTCTACATTCACACTTGACATCCATAAAAGAAAATGTTTTACTTTATTTTGTTTATAACTTGAAAACGATAATTAAAAAAAAAAAGAGAAACACTAATATGGTGTTCTCATTTTGTGGTATAAATACACAGGCATCCTAAATCATTCCTGGGAAATGCCGGGTGTGCCCCGATTAGTTTAAAGACAGAGTTTACTGAAAATTATTTCAGTAAATGTCACTTTACTTACATCCCTTTTCACCCAATCAATGTCTAGTACATACTTGGGCCCCACCTCTAAAATTGAATTATACAATTTAAAAAAAATAAGGTAATATGTTGTTATGGGCTGGGCATAGAAAGACATGGAGTTGAATAAGCTATTCTAGGTCTACCTGCTAGTAAACTATGTGATTGTTTTTCACAAAGTTTTTCTTATAACTAAAACTGACTACGATATACTGTATATGGATTTCATTGTATTTTGTTATGTTTCCTCTCAACATTTCTGATTGTGGAGTCTCGGACATCACTCAGTAATTTATTTAAACTAACATCCTCATCTTCAATTGCCATTTTGTGTATGTAAACATTAGTCATGCTGTAGTAGTGATTAACTATTTTCCATCGGTGGAATAAATATTATACAGAGGCGATTTGGTTATGTGTCAGCCAATAAAGCTCCTGGGCGTAGTAATACTCTTAACTACTTACACCAAAGAAAAACATTTTACACGAGTCATACTTTAATTTACGTAACTGGAGAAGGGACGGGGGGGGGGGGGTACAAAAGTGGAAAAAAATATTCAAATCAACTAAGAAATCCCATTCGTCTTGATTATATATCGTTCTTCTACCCTCCAGTATTTCACCTGGGGCATAATCATGTCACGCAAAGACAAAACTTGATGGGGATCGGTTAAGTAATTTCAGGCCCTTAACCATGTTGAACAGAAATTTAAAGATTTGACCATAGTCTTCGCCGACAGTTTGCAAGCTGTCATGCCTAGTCTGATTGGCCCGAACAGACATACGCTTTCAAGGTGTCAGATCAAAGCAAGACAGGTTTATTGGTTGAGCTTATCTGATGGTGAAAAAACCGAAATGAATGATGTAACGAGCACATCACTCGTCTCGAGTATTTTTTCAATCAATAACAACGTTAAATGATTACTTTCGTTGGGCTGTTGATGTCAGTATAGGTTATTTAGGCAGTAAATGGTATCGTTATATTAGAGATTAAATAACTTCATGCAGAGTTTTAACTGGAAGCAGCAATAAATCAGGTTGAACAATACAAACTGAGAAAAGGCTAAAGATATGAGAAATATAGAATTGGAAAGGAAGTGTCAAAAGAATATGGAAATCTTCACTCTTTGTGCACCGTGTGATGATGCATGGAAGTGAAAGATGGCAAATCAGGGTTGAGGATATGTGTTGCATGGAGAGAATATTAGAAGGGTAGACGCGTTCAACTTCTGGAAACCATTGACACATGTGCTGATGCACTATGTTGTGGAAATAGATCTCCCTCAGATTCCTGAAAACCTACTTATCGACCTCATCAACTTGGCAAAATTCAATTCAGACTAATAAAAAGAATCATCCATTAATGAATACATAAAAGTAATCTGGGTATCGAGATGATGCTTTCTTGATTTGTTGCACCACAAAATGGTGGCGAAAGTTTGGCAACGGTCGATTGAAGTGATCAGAAAGAGTGGGGTGGGTCTGATCCTGGAAGCTAGCCGGCTGAGTGCCAATGCCCCCCCCCCCGCTCCCGAGGGGTTGACCTCCCACCTAGGAGTTTTGCATTGGTTCCTAATACTAGTTCAAATAAAAATAAACCAGGTCCCACTAGACCTGAGAACCCTGTAACTCTCGACGACCGACTGATTCTGTTGGTGGGGAGCATTTCTTCCTCATGCTTTTCCTGTAGCAGTGAGTTCGCTACTAGTAGAGGGTTAACCCAACACTGGCAGCCAGCTCACCCGCATAAACTCAACTAGGACAGAGCTACCCAGGTCTGTCCTGGTGGGACGTGGAGTTTTGAAGATTATACACTACTGCGAGCTTGTGCAATTTATTTCTCCCATCCTTGGCTGCTCTACAGAGGCTGTGAGGAAGCGCCTATGCCATCTAGCTAAGCAAGACTCTTCGTTGACTGTTGGAAGTGTGAGGTCTCCTGTTGTGGAGGTGGTTGTAAATCGCCCGGTCCAGTCCGGTCCATAATGATCATGCCTGGCAGTCAGAAGTGGAAGGAAAACTGGAAGTGCTTATCAGTGAGATTGATTCTTCCTTGTATCAGTCTCGTGTTAAACTGTAGCAGATATTAGATCTGATCTGTCAGAACACTGACCAGGGGGTGGTGTTCGGGCAGATGGATGTCTTCTTCCTCCGTTATTTTTACCCACTAGAAGTGGAAAGACGAGGCAGGTCGTCTCCCAAGGTTCGTTCTGGAATGAAAGGCTTCAAGTTTTTGTTTTTTTTACTGTTCCTGTAGGGGGATGGAGGAGGGGGTGTCATCAGAGTGACTATTTCCCATGATTTTTAACATGTTTATGAACAAGATTCTACCGTCCTCCATGCTAGATCTCAATTACTCAATGGGCTCGGAGATGGTAGAGTAGTTTTCCGAGATTCTAGCGAGTATGCAAGTTAAGCTTAGTGCTGTGGAGGCAGCTTTGGTGTCGTCGGGGATGGTTATCAACCCTGCTAAGTCCCTGCTACTTGCCATTATCGCTAACAAAAAGGCAAAACACTTTCTTGGCGTTACTCATGTTCACGTCGGTGGCAAGCTGATTAGAACCATTGGGGTTACATATACTTTTGAGTTTGTTGGGGTCAGGTAAAGCTGGAAAAGAGTTTGGGCCTTTCCACACCCACCGTCAGGCAATTAACGGCTGGCTAGGGGTGTAGCTGATAAGTCGGTTACTGAGATAAGGAAGCTTTGTGTCTGTATTAGGCACCTGTTGTGCCTCTTTTCCAGCCTGGTCCGAATCTGATCGTCCGCGAGAAAAACATTTAGTAACGTAGCAAAATTCAATTCAGATTAATCAAGGGAGGCGCGAGAGCGCTCTATCCCTTAATAGACTTAAAAAATGGCCTATGCTAGAAATCTCATTTCTTTGATCAATCATAACTCAAAAACCAATAAACCAAATTGGTTAAAACTTTGCATAAAATTTTTTTTTGATAGATTCTATAAGTGTGTAGAATTTTAGCATCATTAGTCAAGGCAACCCAGAGATCCAGACAGGGCAGGCATGATTTTGTGTTATCCGTGTGTACGTACGTGTGTGCCACCCTGTATCTCATCAACTATTTGATGGATTCAGCTGATCTTTGGCAGAGATAGAGGTTCTAGGGTCTAGTTGATGACATTTTAATTTCAGTTTACTATATACTTTAGTTTTCCAGAAAATTCCAAAAAACCCTTAAAAATGACCATTGTATTGAGGCATAGCCTTTACAAAAGTAGTGACATTGAGGCATAGCCCTTACAAAAGTAGTGACATTCCATGATAAATGCCAGTATACTGAAATCATATGCCCTTAATAGGGTTAAGATGAAAATTCATATACACTAAATGTACAAAAGCAAGGAAATTCCCAAATTTTTACACTCCTAAGGGAGCTCTCAACCTCTGCCTCACCGAGGGGGGGGGGATGAGAAGTGACCATCACTCGTGCCCCCTAGACTGTACCGGTCGACTGTCTCCCTCACCCGATGCAGACAGCTTACTAAGCCAGTAATCCACAGAACCCTCCGGAAGACGTCGTTCGGCAGCTTGTGCTGTCCTTCCTCTTGTTCCCATACAGCCGTTGGATAGCTTTGTAAGCCGCCCGCCGCGACGCCCGCCTGTCACCATTCGGGGGAACCAGCCAGAGACCTTGTATCATCATTTTACTTGTGCTCTCTACCCAAATTACTTTTATGCATTCTATGATTGATGCTTATCTGTATTAGTTTGAATTGCATTTGGCTAGTACAACTAGTTTTTCCGCTATCACCCCTGGCAGCCTTCTGACGTGAGATTCCAGACGGCCCCTACCTCGGCTTAGGGGACGTGAGCTGGGCGCCTCGAGGGGCGTGTGTTCAACTACTGCAACTTCGGAGGGGCAAAGCAACCCCTCCACCTGTGTAGTGCAGGCCAATCCCGGTTCGTTCTCAGCGAGGGCTCTTTTTGGTTTTTGGGTTTTATGTATTTTTTTTTTTGAATTTTTTGTTTTTATTGTATTTTTGGGTTTCATGAGTTTTTGTTCGGTTATATATTTTTGGTTTTATTTTGATTTTATTGTGTTTTTGGGTTGTTTTTTCTATTTTTTTGTCGGGGAGACCGACAAGTTCCTCGTGTTCCCTCCAGTACCGTGCAAACGGAGCGGTACCATGTCGAGGCGAGGGCATATCGGGGACAAAACCGGGACGACATCGGCGGTTGGGGACCCAATCGTGTGTACTCATGCACGGTTGGGCTTGGGGAAGTTGATTGATCAGGAGCTTAAGTGCCTTTCATGTAGAGATCGTAGCACTTCTGCGACCCGATCACCACGAGCATGACTAGATCTCTGATGGATCTCATGCTAAGACGCAGGGCTCTCAAGAAGCTTTCACTTTTAGCCGACAAGATGCCCCTGTAGGTGAAGACAATTGGGAGCAGATACGAGAAGCTGCTCACCTCGACTGATCCAGTCCTGTGTGAGGCTATCCGGGACTCCACATTCCTGCCTACCCTCAACCTGGTTAATCCGGACAATTCAAGATAATTTGCACATGATATGCTTGATCATAGAAAAAGTCGACACTGAAGCCGCGCTGATCAATTTAGATCCGCCCAAAGCATTCGATAGGGTCGATCATCGTTACTTGGAGGCTGTTTTGTCTTCGGCTTGATTTGGTACTCAGTTTCGCTCCTGGATTCGCCTGTTTTATGCAAATCCCGGTGCGTTGGTTGAAGTGAATGGCATGAGATCGAAGCCTTTCAATTTGTCCAGATCTATTCGTCAGGGATGTCCGATTTCACCGATGCTTTATGTGCTTGCGTTGGAGCCTTTCCTTCGCAGGCTTAGGGTGAATCCGGTCCTTCATGGGATTACTTTATCTGGTGCTTTCTCCATGATTAAGTACACCGCCTATGCCGACGACGTCACTGTGCTTGTAACGAGCAGTGCTGAGATTAGGGTCGTCGACATGGAAATAGGATGGTACGAACAAGTGACAGGGGCTAAAATCAACTGCGACAAGTGCCTGGAGGGGTGTACCCCTTCAGGGACCCTTTGGCTGGACGGATGGGCCTTGCAAGATACTCGGCGTCTGGTTTGGTCCTGATCTCCAGTTGGAGAAAAATTAGTCGGAAGTATTGAAAGCGGTTATGGCTGCTGCTCGTCTGTGGTCATTGAGAAATCTCACTTTAAAAGGTAGAGCGGAGGTGTGTAATTCGCACATTTATCTTCTCATCCTCTACCATCTTTCAGTGCTCTCTCTCCCGGCAGTCACACTGATTAGGTTAGTGAAGGCTCTTTTCGAGTTCTTGTGACGTGGAAAGCAGCCCATGGTTTGTCAGGAGATCTGCTACTTGCATCCGTATGAAGACGGTCTGGGTATGCCAAGTGTTGAGATTCGTCAACATACGCTTCGCCTAAACTACCTAGACCGAATGTGTACACCTTGTGAGGGAAACGGTGAATTCTGGAAGGAAGACACCAAGAAAGCCTTTCCGGCTTTGAAAAGTGTGCTCTTGTGAGGCATTTCGATTACCTCTACGCGAGTACTCCTTTTATCGCGAGTGTTGACGGTCCTTGAAGTTCCTTCTACGGGTGTCAGAAAGCCTCTCTGACACCCGAGCGTTGTTCCGTAAGGCACTATATCGGGTAATGGTGAGGGGATCCGTTCGAGACGATATGACTGAGGAGTTCGGTCTTACGAAGATAGAACTTCGCTTAATCTGACCTTGGGCGCCCGGGTTGAAATGTTTCGATAATTACGAGGCATCACTCACCTGGCTGATAAGAAATGCACTCTGGGTCGGCAAAAAGCTCTACGCAGCGGGTTTAACAGAGACACCGAGTTGTGTCCGATGTGGTGACTGGGAGGAAACAACCAGTCATGTTTTCTTTTATTGTGCCATTGTTCGCACGCTGTGTGAGTTAAGGCTACACGGTTCGTATGATGAACGGACAGTTCTTCGTTCTGGAGTCTTTTTCGACTTGTTGCAATTGGGCACCGACCATGAAGAGGGAGGAACACTGTGTTTCTTTGCTTACTAGCTGTTATGAGAGGCGTGATTTGGTCGACACGACAGAAGGAAGTTTACGGAGACGAGACCTTCACCGCTCTCCAGCTTGTTCTCATTTTCAAAGCTCGTCTGAAAATGCGTATCAGGCTGGAGAGGGTGAAACTCCCTCCGGCAAATTTCAACGAAAGGTGGGTGAAAATTGCGCGTTTGTGTCGAGTGAATGGAGCTAATCTCGAGTGGTACTTAGACGTGCCTTAGACTGGATATTGGGTAGCCGAAACGAACTCTGACCCTTTTATTTGACCCGGTTAGACAAGATTAGGTTATGTTTTGTTTTCTCCACCATTTTTTTTAACTTAGTGTTGTGGGTGTAGTGTTACTGCACCGGATTCACCGGTAAGGGGACGAGTTACGGCCCCTAGCGATGACGCAGTTAGAATGTAATTTGACCGCCAATAAACCTTGTTATTTATCCTATACGTCTCTCCGTCTTACTACTTATTTAACCCAGCCGATAACATTACAGTGGGTGAACCTATCTACCCTTTAATAATAACTAAATGGTAGCAACCGGTTACCATGAATACCGGCTTTTGTCTGGAGAACATTGGTAAGCACATTTAGGCACTCTGTCCTTTTTGTTATCAGGTATTTCTATTTTGCGCTCCGTTGATTATTACTGTTGATTATCGTTATTGTTACTGTTATTCGGACTTTTTTTTTTAGAGCCGAATTATTTTTGAACGCACGCCTTTTTTTCTGTGCTGTTTTTTTTTCACGGATTTCGTTTTCCTCGTCGGCCATGGCAGCTCAATGCCCTGTGCCAAGGGAAAGTTTGACAACGGAGATGGGGTCGATACCTTCCCCCCAACCTGGAACGTCGGGATGGGCAAAACCCGACAATGACCATTAACTTGAAGGATTTCAAGGTTAAAATTGAATCTTTTAAGAACCTGATTACTGAAAAAGGACTTATCATTGACCTACCAAAGTTGGAAGACATCCAAAAGAAGACCCTCAATATGTTCGTTGTGGACCGTAATACAAAAAAAAAAAAAATCCTGGCATCGGTGGATATAATAACCAAACTATTAGCATCGGTAGGTCACAGACCAATTAAGATAATCAAGACTAGAGGATTTAATAACTGGTCTGCTTTATTTTCTACAGAAAATAAATGCATGACACTTTCAAAAAAGCAGATCATCACCCAGGACTGTGTTGAGGAAGACGGCGTACAACAATTTCAGTCTTTCATGTCCCGTTCTACATCGAAGGGACACATATTGGCGCATTTCTTACAAAGTTTGTCGAACTAATGTCTGTGCCTTGCGACCAGTACCTTTCCATATGGAACTACGACATTCTATTAGATAAAAAAGCGTTCACTGAAATTCCATATTACATAGAAATTGGAGATAAGTTACCCGTAATAGTCGCTGGCAGAAGATCCGCCTGTTGGACCTGTAACGAGATTGGGCATCTTACAATCGACTGTCCAGAAAGGAAGAAGCCTATCAACAACCCCAAAAATAAAGTTGGAACATTTGGGCCCCAGAATTGGATTTCTCATAAAATCACCTTCGAAAAACACCGGAAAAAGCAGTGAGAACGAATTCCCGGTTTTTCCACAGACAGAGGAAGAGGGTTGACCATGGACGTTAGTAGAAGGCAAAAAGACGCACGGAAGACTCGCCCTGGATCAAATGAGGAAAGAGGAGGAAGAATACAAGATGTCAAAGGATCCAGGGCGAGAATCATATGTAAATGCGGTTCAGCTAAACAAGCGTTTGAGAGCGGAGATCCTAAAACATCGCTTGTCTTCCCACAAAGAAAAGAAAACTTGGCCCACAAAATGCCGCCTCCAGTGTCAGTCCCAATTAAAGAACTACCTTATAAATTAATTCCGCTAACTCCAACCCCTAAAAAAGCAAAACTGAATACCCCAAGACCCTCACCGTTCGTCTCACCTCAACACACGCCTAAGAATACACCACCTGCTTCTCCTAAGAAAACTCCAGTGCTCCCTCCCCCGTCCCGATTCTCAAAGACGCGCTAAGGCCCACTCCCCCCACTCCCCAATGAAAACCGATCTAAGCATCCCCTCCACCTCCACAAATTTGTGAATCCACAATTGCCCCCGTTTAAGGGAAGACGACAAAACGTCAGCTATTTTACCCTGGTGAAGACATATGCAAAATATCGTCGGAAGTCATCACCAGGGCGAAAGGATACCATTATACTGATCTGAAGAAGTTGCTTGCCTTTACCGAAGTGGGGGGCAAATCAATCGAGGACCCGTAAAACTTCCCTGATGCCCCTGATTGCTAACTGTAGTGCGGCCTCGAGAGGATGCTAAGTCACTCTGGAGGATGGTGGAGGAAGCGAATATAACTTTTGACATATCGCCACAATTAGCGTGTCATAAAGGACCCAAATTTAAGGATTTTGAGAAAATCATGCTTTGGGAGGGTCCCGATTTTATTACATCCATCCCTATATCGAGCAGTGAAACTAATCTTCCCCCTTGATCTTGGCGGCTTGTCCCCTGATGGCCTAATTGACATTCCGATGGGCACTTACTCCATGGGAAAAGCCGTCGGCACCTTGACCCCATCAATGTTAGTTTCTGAAACCCAACCCTAAAGCACCTTTTTATGGCTCTCAATCTAGCTAGTGTGAATGTCCGGGGGCTGAGGGCCGGTTCTCGCAAAATTAGAGTTCGACAGGACCTTCAGCAGTTTTGAGTGGATATATGCTGTATTCAGGAGACCCACTTTATTCCAAGTGATTATTTGGGTGCGCTGACTAGGGACTTTCGTGTCTATTCAGCGTAGTTCGATTCTCGCTCGAGAAGTGTTTCCTTGCTAGTAAAGCGCACCTTAGATGCGTCGTGTGTCCCTTGCTTCATGGATTCGTAAGGAAGGCTTTGCGTTCTGGATGTTACCATAAACGATAAGGCATTTCGATTAATTGGGGTTTATGCGCCCAATAGCCACACTGAGCGTGCTCCCTTCTTTCGACGATTCGAGCAGTTCATGAATATTTCTCGGACAGTTATCTTAGCGGGAGACTGGAACGCGGTCCTGGATCCCGATTTAGAACGCTTGGGGTACTAACCAAAACCGGGATGCTAATGCATTTCGTGAGTTTCTCGATAAGTTTGATCTTGTCGATAAATTCCGAAATGAGAAGCCTCGGGAAGTAGTATGGACTTGGACAACTAGTCGCCGCGGCTCCGGTTCGTTACAACTTTCGAGTTATATCGACCGGTTCTTAATCAGGAGAGTCGACATAGGAGCATTAGAATGCCCAAGTTTTCATAATATAGTTTACTCGGATCACCGACTTATTCGGGTTCGTGTAAACTTAGCTAGACCTAAAGCTAGAATGGCTGGGTACTGGAAACTCAACACGTCGTTGTTCGATGTGAAGGGTTACCTGGAACAGCTAATACTAACAATATTGCGGGAAATGACGGGTGCTATAATTGGGAATAAGCGGTGGATGAAACTTAAAGTAATTAGGTCCTTTTCTGCCGACTTTAGCCGAAGACTCAACCTAGAATCTAGGGCAGAAAAAGCGACACTAGAAACTAGATTAGATCGGGCGGTGGAGGCGGGGGATAGCACTAACGTAATTATACTTAAGGCGAAGCTGGCCTCCTTGGCTAGCAAGGAAAACCAGGCTTCAGTAGTTAGGGCTAGGTTAAAACGAATGCCTATAAAAGCAACAAATATGGCACCTGAATTGCGTGCAGAGGAGCGGCGACGTGCTACGGACCGACATTTCGCACGTGTCACATTGCCGGATGGACGTACCGTGACCACAAACTAAGGTATTTTGGAGGCGTTTCGGTCTCATTTTCAAGATCTTTTCACCAGGGAGCCCGGTCTGTCTTTAGCACATTTCGACCCCTATTTAGCTGACTTTTCTCGCCTGGAGGCGACCGAAGCGGCTAGGTGCGAAGGTTGTATAACAGAGGAAGAAGTTCAGGAAGCCTTGGGTCATGTCGGCCTGGATCGGTCTCCGGGGATCGATGGTTTGCCCTACGAAGTGTATTTGAGGCTGTCGCACATTTTTGCACCCTTGCTGACAGTTTTATTTAACTCTTGGTTTAGGAACGGGTCTATACCTCAGTACTTAACCAGGGGTATTGTGAAGCTTTTACGCAAGAGCAAAGATGGTGGGGATGGGATAGGTAATTTTCGGCCCTTAACATTGTTAAATACAGAGTTAAAAATTTGGCCAAGATGTTAGAAAATCGTCTGCAGGTTGTCCTGCTTGGTCTTATTAGCCCTGAACAGACTTGTGCTGTGAAGGGTAGGACTATTCAGGATAACTTGCACGCGTTACGCTTGATTATTGAGAAAGTCGACTCAGAAGCCGCGCTTGTGTTGGAGCCTTTCCTTCACAGGCTAAGTGTGAATCCGGTCCTACGTGGAATTGCTTTGACAGGTGCCTGCACCACGTTATATTACTCCGCCTATGTCGACGATGTAACAGTGCTTGTAACGAGCAGTGCCGAGATTAGTGTCGTCGACAGAGAAATCAGAATGTATGAAACGGTAACAGGGACAAAATTAACTGCGACAAGTCGGTGGGCTTGCGCATCGGTGCCTGGAGGGGTGTATCTCTACAGGGACCCTTCGGCTGGACTGACGGGCCGTGCAAGCTACTCGGCGTCAGGTTTGGTCCGGATCTTCAGCTGGAGAAAAATTGGTCGGAAGTGCTGAAAGCGATTCGCGCCGCAGCTGGTCTGTGGACCCGTAGAAATCTTTCGTTAAAGGGGAGAGCGGAAGTGTGTGTTTCTCACATCTATCCACTCATCCTATATCGTCTATCAGTGCTTCCACTCCCGTCGGACACACTGCTTGAATTGCAGCGGGCCCTGTTCAGGTTTTTATGGCTTGGCCGGTCCCATAAGGTTCGTCGCGAGATCTGTTATCTGCATCCATCTGGGGGCGGTCTGGGTATGCCTAGCGTTGAGATTCGTCAGCATACGCTTCGGCTATATTACCTGGATCGGATGTGTACACAATGTGAGGGAAACGGTGGCTTCTGGAAGGGAGGCACTAAGAAAGCCTTTCCGGCTTTGAAAAGTGTGCACTTGGATGAGGCTCACAGGTTGCCCCGAAGCGAGTGCTCCTTTTATCGCGAGTGTCGACGGGCCTTGAAGTTCCTTTGAAAGAAAGCCTCTCTGACACCCAACTGTTGTCCCGGAAGGCATTATATCGGGTTATAGTGCAGGGATCTGTTCAAGATAAGATTGAGGGGCTCGGTTTGACGAAGGGGAGCTGCGCTCAATCTGGCCGTGGGCGCCTGGGTTGAGATGTTTCGATAATAACGAAGCTTCTTTGGCCTGGCTGATAAGAAATGCCCTCTGGGTCGGCAAGAGACTTCACGCAGCTGGCTTTACTAACTCGCCTACTTGCGTCCGATGCGGTTACGAAGACGAGACTGAGTCACGCCTTCTTTTATTGCCGCATCGTTGTGCCGTTGATCAAGTTTCTTGGGGGTCTCATGGTTCGCATTCTGAACGTAACGTCTTTCGACCTAGAACCAATTAATGTCTGTAGCAACTTGGCACCGACAACAGATAGACAAAACGTCTCTGCCTTTTTAAGCTTACTAGCGATTGCGAGACGAGATATATGGTCTACACGCTTGAAAGTTGTCTACGACGGTGAGACCTTCACTCCTGTCAGCCTTATTCGAATTTTCAAGTATTTGCTGAAGATTCGCATTAGGGCTGATAGGGCGAAACTCTCGTCGGCAGATTTTGGTGATAGATGGGAGAGAGTGGCGCGTGTTTGTAGAGTGACTGTAGCTGGCATTGAGTGGTATTTAGACGTGCCTTAGGCATAGAATATTGGATTGCAAAAACGAACGTTGTTGAAGACCCGTTTATAGGTTAATATATGTCCCCTGTAATAGTTATGCCAAGTCCATAACTTAGCTAGTGTATGGATGAGTTTCATTACGCCCCCCCCCCTATTTAGGTGACAGATAGCGTGATTTGCCAGTGATGCAGGTCACCCTTCGATATTTTCGAAGGAGGAGTTAATAATGAAGCGTTGGGGCCTGCATCAATTTTCGTTTCGTTTTTGACTGGTAAACCTGCATATCTGCCACATATTAGTAGTGGGGGTCTTTTTACTAACTTGGGTTAGTTTTTTTTTTTTTTTCATTCCAATTGTACATATGTATCATTGTTTTTTTGTTTTTTTGTATATAATTTTTTTAGTGCCCAAATCCCCCATTGCATATATTATATATATGGGTTTTAAGTAGGATATTCATAGTATGAATTCTTTTGGTAATTGGTGAAGAAGGATGTATAGTATAAATGTGGTATTTTGGTGAATGATGGTCCTAAATGAAACTAGCTCGGTTAGTTCTTTGTTAGTATGGACCGAACCTTTCCACACCCCTTTTTTGGCCTTGTGCCTCATTTCATATAATTCATTTATGTGAATAAATAATGGTAGGCACATTTAGGCACTAGCACTGCCAACACTGACTTGTGTATAATTTCTGTAATGGTGAGGGGGACTGTCCGAGATGATGGGCCTCAGGGGCTCGCTTTGCGAGGGGGGAGATCCGCTCAATCTGGCCTTGGGCGCCTGGGTTAAGGTGCTTTGACAATGACGAAGCATCACTGACCTGGCTGACGATTAGGAATGCACTCTGGGTAGGCAAGAGGCTTCATTCAGCACGCTTGAGTAATTCTTCGACTTGTGTCAGATGCGGCGATGAGGACGAGACCATAAGTCACGTCTTCGTTTTTTTGCCGCATCGTCGTGCCGCTGACTAAGCTTGTTGCAGGCTACATGGTTCGTATTCTTAAAGTATAGTCTTTTGACCTGGAACCCATTAATGTATGCAGCAACTGGGCTCTGACAACTGATAGGCAAAAACGGTTTACGTTTTTAAGCTTACTAGCCATTATGAGAGTTACAATTCGGAAGACTAGGTGCAAGACAGTCTACGGAGCTGAGACCTTCACTCCTCTCGACCTTATTGCGATTTTCAAATATTACCTGAAGGCTCGCATTAGGGCAGAGAGGGTGAAACTCTCTTCGGCAGATTTTGGTGAAAGGTGGGTGACTGGAGCGCGATTGTGCAGAGTGGCTGGTGCTAGATTAGAGTGGTATCTGGACGTGCCTTAGGCAGAGAATATTGGGTTCAGGAAACGAACACTGCTTTAATTTTAAGTTAGATTAAGACTTATTTTAAGTTATTTTCTGTTTAATTTTCTGTTGATTTTTAAGTTCAACAATTTAGCTAGTGTATGATTGATTCCATTACATGCCCCCCTTTCATTTTGTCCTCATCCCACTCCCCTTTTTATTTTTGCCCCATGTTATACTCCCCTTCCCAAGTAGGTGACTGAGCGCCAGATTTGTCAGAGATGCAGGTCACCCTTCGATATTTTCGAAGGAGGTGTTCAGGAATAAAACGTTGGGGCCTGCATCAAACCCCTTTTTTCGAGTTTTTTTATTTTGACCGGCAAATCGGCATCTCTGCCACATTTCAATAACGGGGGGGGGGCTTTTTACTAACCTTTATTTCTTTTCACTTTTTCATTGAATATATCATTTTTGAATATATACATTTTAGTCCCACCCCCCCGTTGCATATTTCTTATATGGGTTTAACGTAGGATTTCATGGTATTGATTCTTATGGTGAGTAGCGATGGATGTATAGTATGAATGTGGTATTTTGGTGAATGATGATCATGATTGAAACTAGCTAAGTTGAGATTTTTAAGTTAAAGATGATCGATCCTTTCCCCTCCCTTTTTGGCCTTGTGCCACATTTTGTGTATTCGTTTATGCGAATAAATATTATCCAGTAAGATAGTCGAACTTTACTTACCAGGCGCATATTTCTTCCCTCTGTACTCTATTTTCTTAATACACTTGTTTCTACCGTGTTCGTGTCTTCCTTTCGGTCACTTTAACAGGGCCACAACAACTTGGCGACGAAGGATTCGAAGATCTAATCTCTCCATTTTCTAACCACCAGACAACAGCTGGCAATCTGGAATTACGTCAAATTTTTCTTACGTACTCATCTTTGAACAAACGAAAAGTTTTTCGAATGAAAAAAAAAATCCAGCGTAAGACAAACCCTGGCAAATGCACGAGGAAACGTGGAGAAAGCTACACAAGCACCAAAGTTTTAAAACAAGCTTATCCGGCGGACAAAGAAAAAGAAATCTCGAAAATCGGATTTTTTTAGGCAAGTAAATTCACGTGATTTTTTTGTTCTTCGTCTCTTACGAAAAAATATCAACTAAGTTATTTTTTCTAGAAGGACACTCGTGAGTCATTTTATTCCGGTACTGAGTTAAGATTTTTAACAAAGGAATATAATACAATTCTTTTCCTCTCTCCAAAGAGAAAAGAAAATTACTACCGCCGAAATTAAAAACCTTATTTTTTTTGTCCAGAAAAAAAAAAAGCAAAAAAGTTGACTTATTTTTTTTTCTGGTTGAAATTACGCTTGCAGCTTAATATAAAAGAGAAAAAAAGCTGTATTGTATAAAAAACAGTAAACATGGAAGATTTCAGAGCTATGATGTTAGAACTCGTTAAATTCCAAACCGAACAACAGGCTCAAATGGAAGCTAGGTTTCAAGAAAAACTGCTTGTCCAACAACAAAAAGCCGACGAACAACGACGAAAAGCTGATGAAAAACAGCAAAAGTTTGAACAACTATTGCTACAAACAATATCGAATAAGGGTCAAAATACCGAGAACGAATACGCATTTTCCCAAAATACTGTTTGGAGTACAATTGACATTTTTTCTTATTCTCCAGACAACGATAGAACATTCGCTTCATATTTTAGAAGGTATAAGATCTATACAACATAGATTGCGAAAATTGGGCAGACGCTAAAAAAGTTCGATTACTCCTTCGTAAATAAGGGACCATCGAACATACAATGTTCGTTGACTACATATTACCGCGTAAGACCAGCGATTTAACTTTCTAGGAAGCGGTTAAGTTATTGACGGAGTTTTTTAGCCCCAAAATTTCCCTTTTTCACAAAAGATGGAAGTGCATATATTTAACGAGAAAAGATTGCGAGGATTACACGACTTTTGCATCAGTAGTAAATAAACACTGACGATTTCAAACTTGCCGAACTAAGCGCAGATGATTTCAAATGTTTAATTTTTGTGCAAGGACTGATATCAGCTAAAGCCGCCGGAGCAAAACGCAGTTCTGAATAAGCTAGAAAATGAGCCGAATTTAACCTTACAAACAGTCGCAGAGGACTGCGAGAGATTTGTAAGCGTGAAGCAATACTCGAAAGACAGAAGAATCGGGCATAGCACACATAAAGGTACGACAAAAATCATATCCTAATTTTCCTTCAAAATTAAGTCAATCCAAAAAGAGTGACTATTCTCACTTTTCGCCCAAAACAAATTTCCCCAAGAAAAAACAAAACAAATTAACACCTAGCCCCTGTTCGCGCTGTGGTGCTCTTCATTGGTATATGGATTGCCCCTACCGGTTTAAAACTTGTTTAATTTGTAACAAAATCGGACACAAGAGCTCACATTGTAGAGCAAATAAAGGATTTAAAAGCCGGATAAAAATCGCAAGATCAGACGAACAGGATAGCATAAACATAAGGAAGTACGTTCAAGTACAAATCCTTAACGAAAGAATAAAGTTACAATTAGACTCCGGGTCTGATTTAACTATCATCAACCTGCAGGCATGGAAAAGATTGGGTAAACCAACCATGTTAAAATCAAACAAAGTAGCCAGGTCGGTGACTGGGGAAAAATAAAATTCGAAGGTGAGATTATAACTAAGTTTAACGGAAAAACCAAAAAATTAAAAATGTTCGGGTTAACACTTGCAATTTATTTGGGACAGAGTGGATGAGCCAATTTAATGTATGGGATTTACCCATTAACGCGTTTTGCCAAAAAAATAGAAAGCCTGACAACCGAAGAAGATAATTTAAAAGATTTGAAAAAAAAACTTCCCAGAAGTTTTTTCAAATGGACTGGGTCGATGCAAAAAGATGGCGGCAAAATTTGAATTGAAGGAAAACATCCAACCCGTATTTAGAAAGAAAAGGAATGTACCTTTCACCTAATAAAGATAAGCATCAATAATAGAATGCAATAGTTGGGGTAGAAAGCACAAGTAAAATGATGATATCGAAGGAGCTGGGGCTCCAAACCGTGTAGCAGCACGATAGATGGTGTCATGCTTCACCGTATCGAACGCCTTGGAAACATCGATGGTTACTGCACTCAGATCTTGAAAATTCATTGCGCGGTGGAGCAGTATTGCGTGCAGGGATGCGGTGGCCTCCAAGCATCCATCCCACGTCTGGAACGCGAACTGGGTGCGAAAGTCACACACATCTGCCCATCGTCTGGCAACAACTCTAAGCAGACAGCGAAGAAGGATTGGTGACACCGAAATCGGCCGAAGGTGACAGGGCTCTGTGACGTCGTCACGCTTAGGGTCCATAGTCACCCTTGATCTGCAAAGGGTGGGCGGCGGGACCTCGACGAGTAGCATCATAGAGGAAAATAGTGATCACTAGACCCTCTTTCAGTGCGTCCACGGCGGTGAGTCCTTCAGGGCCGGGTGCGGAACCCTTCATGGCCTTCAACGAACCCTCCACCTCTTCCACACATAGTGGGGCAAGCAGCTGCCACTCGATTTCGCCGCTGGACTGTGCCGGTCTGCTATCAGGGACCCCTTCTGCAGCCAGCCGTCTATGCCAATAATCCTCGGTGCCGTCCGGAAGGCTTCGTTTGGCCGTGTCGGCCTCTCCCCATCCACTAGACAGCACTGCGTCGGCACAATTCTTTTTTGGTCCTATATAAGCGCTGGACGGTAGCGTACTGCCTCCTCATCCGAGCCCGCGTGCCGAGGGGGTGCTTCTGGGGCCGCTCAGACAACTCTCTTCCGCGGGCACCCTTTGGGGGGCACCTTATCCGACGTGTCTGTAGTTCCTCCCCGGGGGGAGAAGTGCCGGAGGGCAAAGTTATTCAGCAGCTCTATCAGCTTCCCACGATCGCTTATCTTCATGATCCTTCGTAGTTCTCTACGGGGCACCTCTGACATCGATTCATCCGCCCGTAGCATTTTCTCCACTTCTCTATCTTGTCTCGCCACATGCCCTCGTCGGGCTCTGGCACCGTCATTGGCGACTGTCTCGTTTTCGGTAGTCGCCACCAGCGTTGATGGTGGGGTCGCTGGCGTGTACATCTCTTCACACATCTCCTTGGCTCGGCACTTCTCCAATTTTTGTAAGCGCTTCTTCATCGGGTCCTTAGATCTTTGTAGGACGGTGACGATCGAGCCAGTCATTTCGTCCTTATAACGAAACTCCTCTTCGTTCGTCAGCCAGCTGCAACAGCCTGGCGTCTTCCATTTGGCTCCAACGTCGAGATGGTTTGTAGTTGGCAGGCCGTCGCGGTTCACCTCCGCGCTGTGCATGTGTCTACGGTGTTGGCCCGGGCTCGCATTATTTGCCCACGTGGAATCGCAGTTAGGGCAAGAGATTGGGTTCGGCTTGGCAGCTCCCCCCCCCCCGCCGCCGGATGTTTATGGCGCTTATGATGGCCTAGGCTTCTACCGTTGGCACATACAACCCCGCAAAAGCAGACAAGGGAAGAGGAGGCCCCCCCCCCCCGCCGACAGAATCGGTCAGTCGGCCGCTCGAAGATACAGCTTGCACAGGTCTAGGGGGACCTGATGTGTTATTTTTATGTTCATTAGTAACCAGCTGTATTTCCCCTTAGGGAAGGTTAGTCCATAGGGTTTTTTTTTCAAAACTCAGTAACTGAAGGGCCCGCAGACCCAGTATCTTGGCCCATCCATCGCCCACCCTCTGCTGGTTAGGAACCCCTTGTTGGTCGACTACCAGTCGACCACTAACCTGATGTGGGTATGGTTCATCGATCCCGGGTCCTTGGATCCAACAGCTGACAACTCTCGCCACAAGAAGGCGTTGCAACGAAAGGGTTTTGCCCCCTCCCCCGAGAGAAGATCTCCACCCTTAACTGGGGAGCCTAAACCACATACGCACGCTCTTGCGTATATGGATGTCTAGTGCATTCAGAGTGTTACGATGCACGTTGCCTAATGTTAGAGAGTGAAGGAGACGTGGTAATAGGTACCCCCTGAGCAGGTCCATTCGTTGCTGCGGCTTCAGGGGGGCTGAGTGTAATTTGCCCAACCAGCCCGCAACGATCTGACGATGAGGCGCGTTCTTGATGCCCTTCCAGGTGAAGTCGATTCCAAAATAGCGGAAAGTAGAGAGCGTGCCGATGCTCCTTATAGGGTCTTCCGTGAGAAGGATATCCCTCTCATCCAGGAAGCAGTGCCGAGTCTACCTATTGACCGTGGCTATGATTGCGCTTGATTTGGCGTGGTTGATCGTCATCCCAGCCTCGGCGGCCTCCACCGCACTCAGCTTTTTCTGCATGTCCCCCGGATACTGCGCGAAGAGAAGCCCACGAGCTAACATTCGCCGCACCCATCGGGTAGCAGAGTTCAAGCAAAGAGGATGAGATAACCTCATCCATTACATGTTGAACAGCAGTGGCGATAAAGGGTCTCTGTCGGACTCCCCGGGAAGAACGAAACTTCATATCACCAATGTATCCTGTAGCCGCTCGACAACATGCAAGGGCAGTTGCGGACAGACGGGGAACCTGAGTCATGTGATACAGAGATGCGAGCGCACGCATTTTGCACGGTGTGCCCGACACAACTGAGTGGCCAATCTTCTGGGGAAGACCTTAAAGAAAAATGTACTTGCGGTTTATACAGACCCAAGGGTCCCCATGCCGACAAGCTTCCTCAAACCTGATCTGGTCGCTGTGCAAGGGCCCACCGCATATGTCATCGATATAACCATCGTCGGTGACGGCGCATTGGATGATGCCTATATGGAGAAGAAGCGGAAGTATGACTGACGTCTTCAACACATCGATTCGCAATCTTCTTTTGGTAGGATGCCCTGACGTTACGGTGAAGCACATCCCGATTGTCTCCACCTATAGGGGTATCCTGTCGGCCAAAAGCGAGGCCTCCCTTGAGGTCCCTGCGCCTGAGCATGAGATCAGTTGGAGATCTCGTAACGCTCGTGATGGTCGGGTCGCTTAAGTGCTACAATCTGTACATGTTATGCTACCGACCTACCAACCTCCCCCATGCCCAGCCGTGCATGAGTACACACGGTTGGGGTTCCCACCCGCCGACGTCGCCTCGGTTTCGTTTCCGATATGCCTTCACCTCGACATGGTACCAGTTTGTTTGCATGGTACTGGAGGAAATACGAGGAATTAGTCGGTCTCCCGGAGAAGGCGCTCCCTTCGCACCTCTTCTGCACCTACCCCGAGAAAAAAAAAAAAAATTTTTTTTGACAAAGCTCAAAACTACTAAAAAAAACAAACAATAAAATCAATAAAATACAAATAAAAAAATAAAGAGCCCTTCTGGGGACCGGGATTGGCCTGCGCTACACAGGTGGAGGGGTTGCTTACCCCTCCGAAGTGTTATAGTTCACACACGCCCCTCGGGGCGCCCAGCTCGTGTTCCCTAAAGCAAGGTAGGGGCCGTCTGGAATCTCTCGTCAGAAGGCTGCTAGAGGTGAATGCAGAAAAACTAATTTTAAATAGCCAAATGCAATTCAAACTAATAAAGATAAGCATCAATAAGAGGATGCATAAAAGTAATTGGGGCAGAGAGCACAAGTAAAATGATGATACTTAAGCGTGGAGGTCCTCTCTCGGGGGGCTAAACCCCTTTCGTTGCAGCGCCTTCTCGTGGCGAGAGTCGTCGGCTGACGGGTCTAAGTGCCTGGGTTCGATGACCCATACTCACAATAGGTTAGTGGCCGACCCACAGTCGTCCAACAGGGATACCTAACCAGCACAGGGTGTGAAATGGACGGACCAAGATCCTGGGTATGCGGGCCCGTCAGTTGCCAAGTTTTGCAACAACCCCCCTGTAGACTAACCTTCTACAGGGGTGGATACAGCTGGTTACTAAAATTCCAAATAATCAAACATCAGGTCCCCCTTGACCTGTGCAAGCTGTATCTTTGGGCGGCCGACTGACCGATTCCGTCGGCAAGGGGGATGGGGGGGATCCTCCTCCCTTGTCTGCTTTTGCGGTAAAAGCCTAGGCCAGCATAAGCGCCATAACCATCCGGCGCCGGGAACGGCAGGGGCTTCCAAGCCGAAACCGTTTCCTTGTCCAGACTGCAACACACACTGGGCATCCAAATCTGGCCTGGGTCAACACCGACGGCACATGCACTGCGCGGAGGTGAACCGCGAGCGGGCTGCCAACTATGTACCACCTCGACGTTGGAGCCCTGTAGAAGACGCCAAGCTACTTCAGCTGGCTGAGGAACTCAGAGGGGAGTTTCGCTTGAAAAGTGAGATGATTGGCTCGATCGCCGCCGTCCTTAAAAGACCTCAGGACGGGGTGAAGAAGCGCTTATTGAAGTTAGAGAAGCGCCGAGCCGAAGAGACGTGCAAAAAGACGGACACGCCAGCGGTCCCACCACCCACGCTGGCGGCGACTAATGAAAAGACATAGTCGCCTATGACGGGGCCACAGCCTGATGAGGGCTCGTGGCGTGAACGAATACTGGAAGCAGTGGAGAAGCTGCTCCAGGGGGCTGACCCAGAAGCAGAGTTGCCCCGTAAAGAATTGCAAACGATACTTGGATTGATACGCCAGAATGCGGACCACGAGACGCTAATGGTGCTGCTGAACAGCTTTGCCCTCCGGCACTTCTCCCCCCGGGGAGGAGCTAAGAACGCGCCGGATAGGGCACCCCCGAAAGGGTGCCCACGGGAGAGAGCTGCTAGAGCGGCCCCCGATGCGCCCCTTGGTACGCGAGCGAGGAGGAGGAGTCAGTACGCTGCCGTCCAACGTTTATACATGACCAAGAAAAAGGACTGTGCCGACTCAGTATTGTCTGGCAGATGGAGGGAGGCCGATACGGCCAAACGAAACCTACCAGACGGCACTGAAGACTACTGGCTTAAACGACTGTCTGCAGAAGGGGTCCCCGACAGCAGACCGACACAGTCCAGCGGCGAAACCGAGTGGCAGCTGCTTGCCCCGCTATGCGTTGAAGAGGTGGAGGGTTCGTTAAAGGCCATGAAGGGTTCCGCACCCGGCCCAGACGGACTCACCGCCGTGAAAGCGCAGAAAAGGGTGTAGTGGTGACAGTATTCCTTAACATGCTGCTGCTCCTCGAGGCCCCACCGCCCACCCTGTGCAGATCCAGGGTAACGATGGTCCCCAAGTGTGACGACGTCACAGTACCCTCCCACCTCCGACCGATTTCGGTGTCCCCGATCCGCCTGCGCTGTCTCCATAGGATAGTTGCCAGGCGATGGGTTGATGTCTGCGACTTTCGAACCCAGTTCGCGTTCCAGACGCGGGATGGGTGCCTGGAAGCCACCACATCACTGCACGCAATACTGCGCCACCGCGCTATGAAATTTAAAGATTTGTGTGCAGTGGCCCTAGACGTATCTGTGTTATAAATTGTGAAAACATGGGATTACCTGGCAAACGGTCTCGATGCGCGCTCTGCAGGGCTGGACCGCCCAAAGAGCGGCAAGATGGCGTCCTAGGCTTAATATCGCCAGGTAATCCCGTGAAATCTCGTGTTCTCTCGCGGAGACGAGAGTCCAGTTTGATATAAAAACGGGTCGCTGGAGGCAAGACGGGAGAAGGCTGAGAGCGTAGTCTACGAGGGACGACGTGGAAAGAAGAAGAAAGAAGAAGAGAAAGAGGAAGAAGAAGAGAAAGAAGAAGATAACGAAGTAGAGAAAGAAGAGGTGGAAGATTAATTTTTTCTGCTACAAGCTATTTTCGGCATTGTTATGGAAAAATTCGACATCAGATTGATTCCGGAATTCGACGGCTCTCCTGCTCGTCCATCGGTGGTCGAATGGCTGGAGAAGGCCGAGCGTGTTTGCCGGTTGTGCAAAATTAAAGACCCAGCTATGGTCATCCCATTGAGACTCACTAAGGGGGCTTACGCCGTGTACCAGCAGCTCAGTAATGATGCGACCATGGAGCAGATTGCACAGGCGCTGCACGGGGCATTTGGTGCAGATCCTTTTGTTGCCTGGAGGCAATTTTCCGAACGCCGGCTTGGGCCGGGGGAGACAGTGGACGTCTACATGGCCGACTTGAAAAAGCTTGCTGCTCCCTTCGGCGGTGCGAGTGACCGCATATTGGCATGCGCCTTTTTGTCTGGACTTCCGGACGATGCAAGCCGACTGCTGCGAGCATCATTGAGACTCACAGAGATTGAATTGGTGGAGTTGTTGGCGAGAGCACGAAACATCTTGAAGGACGATCGAGAACTGGTCTCTGCAGCGGTTGACACCTTGGACTCGCCAGCAGAGGGCCTACGATGCTATACATGTGGTGGCCCCAACCACTTCTCCAGAGACTGCAGAGGCGGCACAAGGCGCACCCCAAATTATGGAGCACGAAAAGTAATACGGTGTTACCAATGCAATAAGCCAGGCCACATAGCACGGAATTGTCCGGGAAACGGGCAAGGGGAGGACGCCGCAGCGCTAGCACCCTCCCCAAAGCGGCATTGAACAAAGCGCTTCCTGCAGTGACAGTTCAAGTTGATGGGTGTAAACGTTCAGCGCTGGTTGACACCGGCTGTACCCAAACCCTCCTTCGAAAGGAATGTTGCACCACATGGAAGAAACGACAGATCCCCGTCCTGACTGTCGGCAAAGGCTCATTAGTGTGTTGTGGATCCAGTGTTGTTCATATCAGCATTGACAATGGCCCCCCCGGTGGCTGTGACGGTGTTGGTGGTCGATGGGGAGCTGCTCGGATATGACCTTCTCCTTGGAATGGACACTATTACACAGCTAGGCGGAATTACTGTAAACAGCGTCGGTGATGTGAGATTCCCTCGACCAGACAAACAAATGTGTGCAGCAATCACTCTTGACGAACCCGATTTCCACGCAAAATATGACAAGGGCACAAACACATGGACAGCGTCCTGGAAGTGGGCAGGCGACCAGCCACCAGTGTCTTTGCGGAATCGGCTGACAGAGTATCCCCCTCCTGCATGGCTTAGGGGGCAGTACGAGGCAGAACTTCAAGTGTGGCTGGATAACGGCTGGTTAATTCCATACCCAGAGGATGAGCTCGGGCCCCCGCGGGGGCTAATTCCCCTGATGGCTATCAGACAAGAGAACAAGCAGAAAGTTCGACCTGTTCTTGATTACCGGGAACTCAATGAACACGTTGACCCGTACACTTCGGGGGCTGACGTTTGTGCTCATAAACTGCGAGAGTGGCGACGGCAGGGTGCGGAAGCGGCCATACTGGACTTGCGAAGAGCTTACCTACAAATACGTGTTGAGAAATCGCTGTGGCCATTCCAGACGGTGGTAATCAAAGGAACTCGCTATTGCTTGACCAGGCTGGGGTTCGGCTTGAATGTAGCCCCGGGCATCATGACGGCGATCATGCGGGCGATCCGGCGTCAGGATAAAGCTGTGCAACAGGCGACATCGTCTTATATAGACGACATTTTTGTCAATGAGAGCCTGCTGTCTGCCCAGGCGGTCAAAGAACACTTTGAGCACTTCGGGTTGTCGTGCAAGGAACCGGAGCGGCTGCAGGATGGGGCGAAAGTGCTCGGGCTGCAGGTGAGCGGAAGTGCAGATGGCCTCCAATGGGGAAGGGGCGGTGAAATCCCGGAAATCCCATCTACCATCACACGTCGGAGCACGTTTTCCGTGTGTGGAAAACTGGTGGGTCACTTCCCTGTGTGTGGGTGGCTCCGAGTGGCTGTGGCGGCTATAAAGCGACGGGCAACTTCTTTGTCAACAGGATGGGACGATGAGGTGCGTGATCCTTCCCTGCGAAGCATGCTGGTGGAAGCTGTGGCCAGAGTGACCAATGATGACCCTGTACGAGGGAGCTGGTGCGTCGATGGGAGTGAGTTTACAGTTTGGGTGGACGCCAGCTCACTTGCCCTTGGCGTTGCTCTGGCAGTCAACGGAAGTATAGTAGAAGATGCCTGCTGGCTCCGGCCAGAGAATGACGCTAAGCACATAAACCTAGCTGAACTCGATGCTACACTGAAAGGAGTCAATCTAGCGCTTCAGTGGCAGGCTAGCGTCCTCCACGTTATCACGGATTCCACGTGTGTGCATCGGTGGATGACCGATGCCTTGAACGGAAAAGCACGGCTGACAACGAAGGCATCGGCCGAAATGTTAATCCGGAGGCGGCTTGCTACCCTAACCGAAACCATCAATGAATACAACTTGGTCATAGATGTGACACTGGTGCAGTCCTGTTTGAATCGAGCGGATCGATTGACCAGAGTGCCTCGCCGTTGGCTGGACCTGCAGAAAGAAGTGAACGAACCAGCACCTGTAAATTGTGCTGCGGTGGGACGTAGACTCAGCCCAGAGCGTATCGCTGATGTCCATTGCCAAAGCGGGCACCCTGGTGTAAACCGAACCTTTTACTTCGCCAGGTTGGTTGACCCCTCTGTGTCACGGAGGGCTGTGAAATCTGTTGTGAGAAGTTGCAACACCTGCCAATCGATCGACCCAGCACCTGTCCGGTGGAAGAAGGGCACACTCGGTGTGAAGTATAACTGGGATAGGATTGCGATGGACATAACTCACTACAACGGGGGGAATTTCTTGACCCTTATTGACTGCGGACCGTCCCGATTTGCATTGTGGCGGTCCCTTCGCCGGCAGGATACGGCTGCCATTGTCCATGAGTTGGAAAGTGTGTTCCTTGAGCGTGGCCCTCCTTCTGAGATATTGACCGACAATGGCCCCGCTTTTGTTAGTGCACCGTTCAAACAGTTTGTAGATGGCTGGGGTGTCCGTCTGCGTTTTCGGTGTGCCCATGTGCCCAGTGGGAACGGAATTATTGAGCGCAACCATAGGACTATCAAGACCATCGCAGCGCGGAAGGGGTGTACGGTGGCTGAAGCAGTCTATTGGTATAACGTCACCCCTAAGGACGATACTTCACCCTCCACCGCGCCAGCTAATGCGCTACATACATACCATGTCAGGGCGAGAGGTTTGGAGAGCAGCTTACTGCCCGAACCAGAACCTCCACAGGAGAAAATGAAAAAAGGAGATGTCGTTTGAGTTAAAAAAACCCGAGGCCAGTGCACGACTCGTTGCGGAACCGGTCGTGTCACTGAAATGATCAGCCCGCAGGCGGTGCGAGTTGATGGAGTACCCCGTCACATTAAAGACTTAAGATCGGTATTCCAAACGCAGCTGCCATTTAACGAGGATAATGACATTGAATCCGTGACCAGCGAACCATCATTCTGGTTCATGACGGCTTCATCGCGCAGCGACACAGAGTGATAGCCTTGAATGTACTGACCCTCCTACTGCTAATGAAAGCCCGGACAGTGATGCTGCGATGCGCAGCCTCAGGTTCGCTGACCTTCCTGCCACGGAAGACAGCACGGATGACGATGAGGCCCCGAATCCCCCTCCCCGAAGAAGCACTCGAAGAAAAAGGACACGGCCTCCCTGCTCTTTCTGTGATAATGAGATCAGGGGGGAGTGTGTTATAAATTGTGAAAACATGGGATTACCTGGCAAACGGTCTCGATGCGCGCTCTGCAGGGCTGGACCGCCCAAAGAGCGGCAAGATGGCGTCCTAGGCTTAATATCGCCAGGTAATCCCGTGAAATCTCGTGTTCTCTCGCGGAGACGAGAGTCCAGTTTGATATAAAAACGGGTCGCTGGAGGCAAGACGGGAGAAGGCTGAGAGCGTAGTCTACGAGGGACGACGTGGAAAGAAGAAGAAAGAAGAAGAGAAAGAGGAAGAAGAAGAGAAAGAAGAAGATAACGAAGTAGAGAAAGAAGAGGTGGAAGATTAATTTTTTCTGCTACAGTATCTAAAGCATTCGATACGGTTAAACACGATACCATCTATCGTGCTGCCATACGGTTCGGAGCCCCCGCTCCTCTGGTCAAGTACATCAGGGCCAGCTATGAATCAGCGAGTGGATGTATTGGTAGTAGGGAGTTTCGCTCCTCCCGCGGAGTCCGACAGGGCGACCCTCTATCGCCTCTGCTGTTCAACATGGTAATGGATGAGGTCATCTCATCCTCCATGCCAGAGCTCTGCTACCCGATGAGTGCGGCGAATGTTAGCTCGCTGGCGTATGCCGACGATCTTAACCTCTTCGCGCAGTACCCGGAAGATATGCAGAAAAAGCTGAGTGCGGTGGAGTCCGCCCTAACCGAGGCTGGGATGACGATCAACCACGCCAAATCTAGCGCGATCATAGTGAGGGTCAATAGGAAGACTCAACAAAGCTTCCTAGATGAAAAGGACATCATTTTCACCAAAGAAGGCCCTATAAGGAGCATTGGAACGCTCTCGACGTTCCGGTATCTCGGGATCGAATTTACATGGAAGGGTATCAAGCCCTCCCATCACCGTCAAATAGTTGCGAGCTGGTTGGGCGAACTACACGCAGCCCCCCTGAACCCGCAACAACGAATGGATTTCCTACAGGGATACCTCATACCACGTCTGCTTCACTCCCTAACACTAGGCAACGTGAATCGAAACACCCTTAATGCACTGGACATCCAGATACGCAAGAGCGTGCGTATGTGGCTCAGGTTCCCCACCGATTGTCCGATCAGCTTCTTCCACGCTGCCATACCTGCAGGGGGACTGGGACTGCCTTCGCTGGCCGTTTCGGTTCCCATCATGAGGCAGCGCAGATACGAGAAGCTGCTCACCTCGACTGATCCAGTCCTGTGTGAGGCCATCCGGGACTCCACATTCCTCCCTACCCTCAACCTGGTTAATCTCCCTGCGAAGGTGATGGGCCAAGTGGTTCGCGACAGCTCTGAAGCTGCAGCGCAATGGAGCAATGCTCTCCTCTCGTCGATTGACAGGGCTGGGCTCGCTCCAGCTAGCGCGTCGAAGGCGTCCCACCTCTTGCTCAGAAAACCGGAGAGGGTGTTCCCCAGGGTATACCTCGGGGCCGTTAAGCTCCGCTGTAGATTGTTGGGTACGAAGGACGGAGTTCAAGGGGCAGAAGGGATGGCCGCCTGATAACATGCAAGGGCAGCTGCGGACAGACGGAGAACCTGGGACACGTAATACAGAGGTGCGAACGCACGCACCAAGCCCGGTGCACCCGGCACAACAGAGTGGCCAATCTCCTGAGGAAGGCACTGAAAAGCAAGGGATTTGCGGTCTCTTCGGAGCCAAGGGTCCCGATGCCGACAAGCTTCCTCAAACCGGATCTGGTCGCTGTGCCGGCACGCACCGCGTATGTATTGGATGTCGCCATCGTCGGTGACGGCAGTCTGGATGTTGCCTACATGGGAAAGAAGCAGAAGTATGACACGGCCGTTTTTAACACTTCGCTTCGTAATCTCCTGCTAAAGGGATGCTCTGACGCAACGGTGAAGCACCTCCCAATTGTCTTCACCTACAGAGGCATCCTGTCGGCTAAAAGCGAAAGCTCCCTGAGAGCCTTGCGTCTTAGCATAAGATCCATCGGGGATCTCGTCATGCTCGTGATGATCGGGTCGCAGAAGTGCTACGATCTCTACATGAAAGGCACTTAAGCTCCCGATCAATCAACCTCCCCAAGCCCAGCCGTGAATGAGTACACACGATTGGGTCCCCAACCGCCGATGTCGTCTCGGTTTTGTACCTGATATGCCCTCGCCTCGACATGATACCGCTCCGTTTGCACGGTACTGGAGGAAACACGAGGAACTTGTCGGTCTCCCAAAGAAGGCGCCTCCTTCGCGCTTCTTCCGCGCCCACCGACAAAAAAATAGAAAAAATAACCCAAAACCACAATAAAATCAAAATAAAACCAAAAATATATAACCGAACAAAAACTCATAAATCCCAAAAATAAAATAAAAGCAAAAAATTCAAAAAAAAAAAAATATAAAACCCAAAAAGAGCCCTCGCGGATGGCGAAACGGGATTGGCCTGCACTACACAGGTGGAGGGGTTGCTTTGCCCCTCCGAAGTTGCAGTAGTTACACACACGCCCCTCGGGGCGCCAAGCTCACGTCCCCTAAGCCAAGGTAGGGGCCGTCTGGAATCTCACGTCAGAAGGCTGCCAGGGGTGATAGCGGAAAAACTAGTTGTAATAGCCAAATCCAATTCAAACTAATAAACATAAGCATCCATCAGAGAATGCATAAAAGTAATTGGGGTTGAGAGCACAAGTGAAGATGATACATAAGGTAGCCAAATGCAATTCAAACTAACACAGATAAGCATCCATAAGAGGATGCAAAAAAGTAATTGGGGTAGAGAGCACAAGACAAATGATGAAGACACATAAGGTAGCCAAATCCAAGTCAAACTAATACAGAGAAGCATCCATAAGAGGATGCATGAAATTAATTGGGGTATAGAGCACAAGACAAATGATGAAGACACATAAGGTAGCCAAATCCAATTAAAACTAATACAGATAAGCATCCATAAGAGGATGCATAAAAGTAATTGGGGTTGAGAGCACAAGTAAAATGATGATACATAAGGTAGCCAAATGCAATTCAAACTAATAAACATAAGCATCCATAAGAGGATGCATAAAAGTAATTGGGGTAGAGAGCACAAGTAAAATGATGATACATAAGGTAGCCAAATCCAATTCAAACTAATAAATATAAGCATCCATAAGAGGATGCATAAAAGTAATTGGGGTAGAGAGCACAAGTAAAATGATGATACATAAGGTAGCCAAATCCAATTCAAACTAATAAAGATAAGCAGCCATAAGAGGATGCATAAAAGTAATTGGGGTAGAGAGCACAAGTAAAATGATGATACATAAGGTAGCCAAATGCAATTCAAACTAATAAAGATAAGCAGCCATAAGAGGATGCATAAAAGTAATTGGGGTAGAGAGCACAAGTAAAATGATGATACATAAGGTAGCCAAATGCAATTCAAACTAATATAAGCATCCATAAGAGGATGCATAAAAGTAATTGGGGTAGAGAGCACAAGTAAAATGATGATACATAAGGTAGCCAAATGCAATTCAAACTAATAAATATAAGCATCCATAAGAGGATGCATAAAAGTAATTGGGGTAGAGAGCACAAGTAAAATGATGATACATAAGGTAGCCAAATGCAATTCAAACTAACACAGATAAGCATCCATAAGAGGATGCATAAAAGTAATTGGGGTAGAGAGCACAAGACAAATGATGAAGACACATAAGGTAGCCAAATCCAAGTCAAACTAATACAGAGAAGCATCCATAAGAGGATGCATGAAATTAATTGGGGTATAGAGCACAAGACAAATGATGAAGACACATAAGGTAGCCAAATCCAATTAAAACTAATACAGATAAGCATCCATAAGAGGATGCATAAAAGTAATTGGGGTTGAGAGCACAAGTAAAATGATGATACATAAGGTAGCCAAATGCAATTCAAACTAATAAACATAAGCATCCATAAGAGGATGCATAAAAGTAATTGGGGTAGAGAGCACAAGTAAAATGATGATACATAAGGTAGCCAAATCCAATTCAAACTAATAAATATAAGCATCCATAAGAGGATGCATAAAAGTAATTGGGGTTGAGAGCACAAGTAAAATGATGATACATAAGGTAGCCAAATCCAATTCAAACTAATAAAGATAAGCAGCCATAAGAGGATGCATAAAAGTAATTGGGGTAGAGAGCACAAGTAAAATGATGATACATAAGGTAGCCAAATCCAATTCAAACTAATAAAGATAAGCAGCCATAAGAGGATGCATAAAAGTAATTGGGGTAGAGAGCACAAGTAAAATGATGATACATAAGGTAGCCAAATGCAATTCAAACTAATATAAGCATCCATAAGAGGATGTATAAAAGTAATTGGGGTAGAGAGCACAAGTAAAATGATGATACATAAGGTAGCCAAATGCAATTCAAACTAATAAATATAAGCATCCATAAGAGGATGCATAAAAGTAATTGGGGTAGAGAGCACAAGTAAAATGATGATACATAAGGTAGCCAAATCCAATTCAAACTAATAAATATAAGCATCCATAAGAGGATGCATAAAAGTAATTGGGGTAGAGAGCACAAGTAAAATGATGATACATAAGGTAGCCAAATGCAATTCAAACTAATAAATATAAGCATCCATAAGAGGATGCATAAAAGTAATTGGGGTAGAGAGCACAAGTAAAATGATGATACATAAGGTAGCCAAATGCAATTCAAACTAATAAATATAAGCATCCATAAGAGGATGCATAAAAGTAATTGGGGTAGAGAGCACAAGTAAAATGATGATACATAAGGTAGCCAAATCCAATTCAAACTAATAAATATAAGCATCCATAAGAGGATGCATCAAAGTAATTGGGGTAGAGAGCACAAGTAAAATGATGATACATAAGGTAGCCAAATGCAATTCAAACTAATAAATATAAGCATCCATAAGAGGATGCATAAAAGTAATTGGGGTAGAGAGCACAAGTAAAATGATGATACATAAGGTAGCCAAATCCAATTCAAACTAATAAATATAAGCATCCATAAGAGGATGCATAAAAGTAATTGGGGTTGAGAGCACAAGTAAAATGATGATACATAAGGTAGCCAAATCCAATTCAAACTAATAAATATAAGCATCCATAAGAGGATGCATAAAAGTAATTGGGGTAGAGAGCACAAGTAAAATGATGATACATAAGGTAGCCAAATGCAATTCAAACTAATAAATATAAGCATCCATAAGAGGATGCATAAAAGTAATTGGGGTAGAGAGCACAAGTAAAATGATGATACATAAGGTAGCCAAATCCAATTCAAACTAATAAATATAAGCATCCATAAGAGGATGCATAAAAGTAATTGGGGTTGAGAGCACAAGTAAAATGATGATACATAAGGTAGCCAAATCCAATTCAAACTAATAAAGATAAGCAGCCATAAGAGGATGCATAAAAGTAATTGGGGTAGAGAGCACAAGTAAAATGATGATACATAAGGTAGCCAAATCCAATTCAAACTAATAAATATAAGCATCCATAAGAGGATGCATAAAAGTAATTGGGGTTGAGAGCACAAGTAAAATGATGATACATAAGGTAGCCAAATCCAATTCAAACTAATAAATATAAGCATCCATAAGAGGATGCATAAAAGTAATTGGGGTAGAGAGCACAAGTAAAATGATGATACATAAGGTAGCCAAATGCAATTCAAACTAATAAATATAAGCATCCATAAGAGGATGCATAAAAGTAATTGGGGTAGAGAGCACAAGTAAAATGATGATACATAAGGTAGCCAAATGCAATTCAAACTAATAAATATAAGCATCCATAAGAGGATGCATAAAAGTAATTGGGGTAGAGAGCACAAGTAAAATGATGATACATAAGGTAGCCAAATCCAATTCAAACTAATAAATATAAGCATCCATAAGAGGATGCATCAAAGTAATTGGGGTAGAGAGCACAAGTAAAATGATGATACATAAGGTAGCCAAATGCAATTCAAACTAATAAATATAAGCATCCATAAGAGGATGCATAAAAGTAATTGGGGTAGAGAGCACAAGTAAAATGATGATACATAAGGTAGCCAAATCCAATTCAAACTAATAAATATAAGCATCCATAAGAGGATGCATAAAAGTAATTGGGGTTGAGAGCACAAGTAAAATGATGATACATAAGGTAGCCAAATCCAATTCAAACTAATAAAGATAAGCAGCCATAAGAGGATGCATAAAAGTAATTGGGGTAGAGAGCACAAGTAAAATGATGATACATAAGGTAGCCAAATCCAATTCAAACTAATAAAGATAAGCAGCCATAAGAGGATGCATAAAAGTAATTGGGGTAGAGAGCACAAGTAAAATGATGATACATAAGGTAGCCAAATCCAATTCAAACTAATAAAGATAAGCAGCCATAAGAGGATGCATAAAAGTAATTGGGGTAGAGAGCACAAGTAAAATGATGATACATAAGGTAGCCAAATCCAATTCAAACTAATAAATATAAGCATCCATAAGAGGATGCATAAAAGTAATTGGGGTTGAGAGCACAAGTAAAATGATGATACATAAGGTAGCCAAATGCAATTCAAACTAATAAATATAAGCATCCATAAGAGGATGCATAAAAGTAATTGGGGTAGAGAGCACAAGTAAAATGATGATACATAAGGTAGCCAAATCCAATTCAAACTAATAAATATAAGCATCCATAAGAGGATGCATAAAAGTAATTGGGGTTGAGAGCACAAGTAAAATGATGATACATAAGGTAGCCAAATCCAATTCAAACTAATAAATATAAGCATCCATAAGAGGATGCATAAAAGTAATTGGGGTAGAGAGCACAAGTAAAATGATGATACATAAGGTAGCCAAATGCAATTCAAACTAATAAATATAAGCATCCATAAGAGGATGCATAAAAGTAATTGGGGTAGAGAGCACAAGTAAAATGATGATACATAAGGTAGCCAAATCCAATTCAAACTAATAAATATAAGCATCCATAAGAGGATGCATAAAAGTAATTGGGGTAGAGAGCACAAGTAAAATGATGATACATAAGGTAGCCAAATGCAATTCAAACTAATAAATATAAGCATCCATAAGAGGATGCATAAAAGTAATTGGGGTAGAGAGCACAAGTAAAATGATGATACATAAGGTAGCCAAATCCAATTCAAACTAATAAATATAAGCATCCATAAGAGGATGCATAAAAGTAATTGGGGTTGAGAGCACAAGTAAAATGATGATACATAAGGTAGCCAAATCCAATTCAAACTAATAAAGATAAGCAGCCATAAGAGGATGCATAAAAGTAATTGGGGTAGAGAGCACAAGTAAAATGATGATACATAAGGTAGCCAAATCCAATTCAAACTAATAAACATAAGCATCCATAAGAGGATGCATAAAAGTAATTGGGGTAGAGAGCACAAGTAAAATGATGATACATAAGGTAGCCAAATCCAATTCAAACTAATACAGATAAGCATCCATAAGAGGATGCATCAAAGTAATTGGGGTAGAGAGCACAAGTAAAATGATGATACATAAGGTAGCCAAATCCAATTCAAACTAATAAACATAAGCATCCATAAGAGGATGCATCAAAGTAATTGGGGTAGAGAGCACAAGTAAAATGATGACACATAAGGTAGCCAAATCCAATTAAAACTAATAAAGATAAGCATCCATAAGAGGATGCATAAAAGTAATTGGGGTAGAGAGCACAAGTAAAATGATGATACATAAGGTAGCCAAATCCAATTCAAACTAATACAGATAAGCATCCATAAGAGGATGCATAAAAGTAATTGGGGTAGAGAGCACAAGTAAAATGATGATACATAAGGTAGCCAAATGCAATTCAAACTAATAAAGATAAGCAGCCATAAGAGGATGCATAAAAGTAATTGGGGTAGAGAGCACAAGTAAAATGATGATACATAAGGTAGCCAAATGCAATTCAAACTAATAAATATAAGCATCCATAAGAGGATGCATAAAAGTAATTGGGGTAGAGAGCACAAGTAAAATGATGATACATAAGGTAGCCAAATCCAATTCAAACTAATACAGATAAGCATCCATAAGAGGATGCATCAAAGTAATTGGGGTAGAGAGCACAAGTAAAATGATGATACATAAGGTAGCCAAATCCAATTCAAACTAATACAGATAAGCATCCATAAGAGGATGCATCAAAGTAATTGGGGTAGAGAGCACAAGTAAAATGATGATACATAAGGTAGCCAAATCCAATTCAAACTAATAAACATAAGCATCCATAAGAGGATTCATAAAAGTAATTGGGGTAGAGAGCACAAGTAAAATGATGATACATAAGGTAGCCAAATGCAATTCAAACTAATAAAGATAAGCATCCATAAGAGGATTCATAAAAGTAATTGGGGTAGAGAGCACAAGTAAAATGATGATACATAAGGTAGCCAAATCCAATTCAAACTAATACAGATAAGCATCCATAAGAGGATGCATCAAAGTAATTGGGGTAGAGAGCACAAGTAAAATGATGATACATAAGGTAGCCAAATCCAATTCAAACTAATAAAGATAAGCATCCATGAGAGGATTCATAAAAGTAATTGGGGTAGAGAGCACAAGTAAAATGATGATACATAAGGTAGCCAAATGCAATTCAAACTAATAAAGATAAGCATCCATAAGAGGATTCATAAAAGTAATTGGGGTAGAGAGCACAAGTAAAATGATGATACATAAGATAGCCAAATCCAATTCAAACTAATACAGATAAGCATCCATAAGAGGATGCATCAAAGTAATTGGGGTAGAGAGCACAAGTAAAATGATGATACATAAGGTAGCCAAATCCAATTCAAACTAATAAACATAAGCATCCATGAGAGGATTCATAAAAGTAATTGGGGTAGAGAGCACAAGTAAAATGATGATACATAAGGTAGCCAAATGCAATTCAAACTAATAAAGATAAGCATCCATAAGAGGATTCATAAAAGTAATTGGGGTAGAGAGCACAAGTAAAATGATGATACATAAGGTAGCCAAATGCAATTCAAACTAATACAGATAAGCATCCATAAGAGGATGCATCAAAGTAATTGGGGTAGAGAGCACAAGTAAAATGATGATACATAAGGTAGCCAAATGCAATTCAAACTAATACAGATAAGCATCCATAAGAGGATGCATCAAAGTAATTGGGGTAGAGAGCACAAGTAAAATGATGATACATAAGGTAGCCAAATGCAATTCAAACTAATAAAGATAAGCATCCATAAGAGGATTCATAAAAGTAATTGGGGTAGAGAGCACAAGTAAAATGATGATACATAAGGTAGCCAAATCCAATTCAAACTAATACAGATAAGCATCCATAAGAGGATGCATAAAAGTAATTGGGGTAGAGAGCACAAGTAAAATGATGATACATAAGGTAGCCAAATGCAATTCAAACTAATAAAGATAAGCAGCCATAAGAGGATGCATAACAGTAATTGGGGTAGAGAGCACAAGTAAAATGATGATACTTAAGGTAGCCAAATCCAATTCAAACTAATACAGATAAGCATCCATAAGAGGATGCATAAAAGTAATTGGGGTAGAGAGCACAAGTAAAATGATGATACATAAGGTAGCCAAATGCAATTCAAACTAATAAAGATAAGCAGCCATAAGAGGATGCATAACAGTAATTGGGGTAGAGAGCACAAGTAAAATGATGATACATAAGGTAGCCAAATCCAATTCAAACTAATACAGATAAGCATCCATAAGAGGATGCATAAAAGTAATTGGGGTAGAGAGCACAAGTAAAATGATGATACATAAGGTAGCCAAATGCAATTCAAACTAATAAACATAAGCATCCATAAGAGGATGCATAAAAGTAATTGGGGTAGAGAGCACAAGTAAAAATGATGATACATAAGGTAGCCAAATCCAATTCAAACTAATACAGATAAGCATCCATAAGAGGATGCATAAAAGTAATTGGGGTAGAGAGCACAAGTAAAATGATGATACATAAGGTAGCCAAATCCATTTCAAACTAATAAAGATAAGCAGCCATGAGAGGATGCATAAAAGTAATTGGGGTAGAGAGCACAAGTAAAATGATGATACATAAGGTAGCCAAATGCAATTCAAACAAATAAACATAAGCATCCATAAGAGGATGCATAAAAGTAATTGGGGTAGAGAGCACAAGTAAAATGATGACACATAATGGAGCCAAATGCAATTCAAACTAATAAAGATAAGCATCCATAAGAGGATGCATAAAAGTCATTGGGGTAGAGAGCACAAGTAAAATGATGATACATAAGGTAGCCAAATCCAATTCAAACAAATACAGATAAGCATCCATAAGAGGATGCATAAAAGTAATTTGGGTTGAGAGCACAAGTAAAATGATGATACATAAGGTAGCCAGATGCAATTCAAACTAATAAACATAAGCATCCATAAGAGGATGCATAAAAGTAATTGGGGTAGAGAGCACAAGTAAAATGATGATACATAAGGTAGCCAAATCCAATTCAAATTAATAAAGATAAGCATCAATAAGATTATGCATAAAAGTAATTGGGGTAGAGAGCACAAGTAAAATGATGATACATAAGGTAGCCAAATCCAATTCAAACTAATAAAGATAAGCATCCATGAGAGGATTCATAAAAGTAATTGGGGTAGAGAGCACAAGTAAAATGATGATACATAAGGTAGCCAAATCCAATTCAAACTAATAAACATAAGCATCCATAAGAGGATGCATAAAAGTAATTGGGGTAGAGAGCACAAGTAAAATGATGATACATAAGGTAGCCAAATCCAATTCAAACTAATACAGATAAGGATCCATAAGAGGATGCATCAAAGTAATTGGGGTAGAGAGCACAAGTAAAATGATGATACATAAGGTAGCCAAATCCAATTCAAACTAATACAGATAAGCATCCATAAAGGGATGCATAAAAGTAATTGGGGTAGAGAGCACAAGTAAAATGATGATACATAAGGTAGCCAAATCCATTTCAAACTAATAAAGATAAGCAGCCATGAGAGGATGCATAAAAGTAATTGGGGTAGAGAGCACAAGTAAAATGATGATACATAAGGTAGCCAAATGCAATTCAAACTAATAAACATAAGCATCCATAAGAGGATGCATAAAAGTAATTGGGGTAGAGAGCACAAGTAAAATGATGACACATAATGGAGCCAAATGCAATTCAAACTAATAAAGATAAGCATCCATAAGAGGATGCATAAAAGTCATTGGGGTAGAGAGCACAAGTAAAATGATGATACATAAGGTAGCCAAATCCAATTCAAACTAATAAAGATAAGCATCCATGAGAGGATTCATAAAAGTAATTGGGGTAGAGAGCACAAGTAAAATGATGATACATAAGGTAGCCAAATCCAATTCAAACTAATAAACATAAGCATCCATAAGAGGATGCATAAAAGTAATTGGGGTAGAGAGCACAAGTAAAATGATGATACATAAGGTAGCCAAATCCAATTCAAACTAATACAGATAAGCATCCATAAGAGGATTCATAAAAGTAATTGGGGTAGAGAGCACAAGTAAAATGATGATACATAAGGTAGCCAAATGCAATTCAAACTAATAAAGATAAGCATCCATAAGAGGATTCATAAAAGTAATTGGGGTAGAGAGCACAAGTAAAATGATGATACATAAGGTAGCCAAATCCAATTCAAACTAATACAGATAAGCATCCATAAGAGGATGCATCAAAGTAATTGGGGTAGAGAGCACAAGTAAAATGATGATACATAAGGTAACCAAATGCAATTCAAACTAATACAGATAAGCATCCATAAGAGGATGCATAAAAGTAATTGGGGTAGAGAGCACAAGTAAAATGATGATACATAAGGTAGCCAAATGCAATTCAAACTAATAAAGATAAGCAGCCATAAGAGGATGCATAAAAGTAATTGGGGTAGAGAGCACAAGTAAAATGATGATACATAAGGTAGCCAAATGCAATTCAAACTAATACAGATAAGCATCCATAAGAGGATGCATCAAAGTAATTGGGGTAGAGAGCACAAGTAAAATGATGATACATAAGGTAGCCAAATCCAATTCAAACTAATAAACATAAGCATCCATGAGAGGATTCATAGAAGTAATTGGGGTAGAGAGCACAAGTAAAATGATGATACATAAGGTAGCCAAATGCAATTCAAACTAATAAAGATAAGCATCCATAAGAGGATTCATAAAAGTAATTGGGGTAGAGAGCACAAGTAAAATGATGATACATAAGGTAGCCAAATCCAATTCAAACTAATACAGATAAGCATCCATAAGAGGATGCATAAAAGTAATTGGGGTAGAGAGCACAAGTAAAATGATGATACATAAGGTAGCCAAATGCAATTCAAACTAATAAAGATAAGCAGCCATAAGAGGATGCATAAAAGTAATTGGGGTAGAGAGCACAAGTAAAATGATGATACATAAGGTAGCCAAATGCAATTCAAACTAATAAACATAAGCATCCATAAGAGGATGCATAAAAGTAATTGGGGTAGAGAGCACAAGTAAAATGATGATACATAAGGTAGCCAAATCCAATTCAAACTAATACAGATAAGCATCCATAAGAGGATGCATAAAAGTAATTGGGGTAGAGAGCACAAGTAAAATGATGATACATAAGGTAGCCAAATCCAATTCAAACTAATAAAGATAAGCAGCCATAAGAGGATTCATAAATGTAATTAAGGTGGAGAGCACAAGTAAAATGATGATACATAAGGTAGCCAAATCCAATCCAAACTAATAAAGATAAGCATCCATGAGAGGATTCATAAAAGTAATTGGGGTAGAGAGCACAAGTAAAATGATGACACATAAGGTAGCCAAATGCAATTCAAACTAATACAGATAAGCATCCATAAGAGGATGCATCAAAGTAATTGGGGTAGAGAGCACAAGTAAAATGATGATACATAAGGTAGCCAAATCCAATTCAAACTAATAAACATAAGCATCCATGAGAGGATTCATAGAAGTAATTGGGGTAGAGAGCACAAGTAAAATGATGATACATAAGGTAGCCAAATGCAATTCAAACTAATAAAGATAAGCATCCATAAGAGGATTCATAAAAGTAATTGGGGTAGAGAGCACAAGTAAAATGATGATACATAAGGTAGCCAAATCCAATTCAAACTAATACAGATAAGCATCCATAAGAGGATGCATAAAAGTAATTGGGGTAGAGAGCACAAGTAAAATGATGATACATAAGGTAGCCAAATGCAATTCAAACTAATAAAGATAAGCAGCCATAAGAGGATGCATAAAAGTAATTGGGGTAGAGAGCACAAGTAAAATGATGATACATAAGGTAGCCAAATGCAATTCAAACTAATAAAGATAAGCATCCATAAGAGGATGCATAAAAGTAATTGGGGTAGAGAGCACAAGTAAAATGATGATACATAAGGTAGCCAAATCCAATTCAAACAAATACAGATAAGCATCCATAAGAGGATGCATAAAAGTAATTGGGGTTGAGAGCACAAGTAAAATGATGATACATAAGGTAGCCAGATGCAATTCAAACTAATAAACATAAGCATCCATAAGAGGATGCATAAAAGTAATTGGGGTAGAGAGCACAAGTAAAATGATGATACATAAGGTAGCCAAATGCAATTCAAACTAATAAAGATAAGCATCAATAAGAGGATGCATAAAAGTAATTGGGGTAGAGAGCACAAGTAAAATGATGATACATGAGGTAGCCAAATGCAATTCAAACTAATACAGATAAGCATCCATAAGAGGATGCATAAAAGTAATTGGGGTAGAGAGCACAAGTAAAATGATGATACTTAAGGTAGCCAAATGCAATTCAAACTAATACATGTAAGCATCAATAAGAGGATGCATAAAAGTAATTGGGGTAGAGAGCACAAGTAAAATGATGATACATAAGGTAGCCAAATCCAATTCAAACTAATAAAGATAAGCATCAATAAGATTATGCATAAAAGTAATTGGGGTAGAGAGCACAAGTAAAATGATGATACATAAGGTAGCCAAATCCAATTCAAACTAATAAAGATAAGCATCCATGAGAGGATTCATAAAAGTAATTGGGGTAGAGAGCACAAGTAAAATGATGATACATAAGGTAGCCAAATCCAATTCAAACTAATAAACATAAGCATCCATAAGAGGATGCATAAAAGTAATTGGGGTAGAGAGCACAAGTAAAATGATGATACATAAGGTAGCCAAATCCAATTCAAACTAATACAGATAAGCATCCATAAGAGGATTCATAAAAGTAATTGGGGTAGAGAGCACAAGTAAAATGATGATACATAAGGTAGCCAAATCCAATTCAAACTAATAAACATAAGCATCCATAAGAGGATGCATAAAAGTAATTGGGGTAGAGAGCACAAGTAAAATGATGATACATAAGGTAGCCAAATCCAATTCAAACTAATACAGATAAGCATCCATAAGAGGATGCATAAAAGTAATTGGGGTAGAGAGCACAAGTAAAATGATGATACATAAGGTAGCCAAATCCAATTCAACCTAATACAGATAAGCATCCATAAGAGGATTCATAAAAGTAATTGGGGTAGAGAGCACAAGTAAAATGATGATACATAAGGTAGCCAAATCCAATTCAAACTAATAAAGATAAGCATCCATAAGAGGATTCATAAATGTAATTGGGGTAGAGAGCACAAGTAAAATGATGACACATAAGGTAGCCAAATCCAATTCAAACTAATAAAGAGAAGCAGCCATAAGAGGATGCATAAAAGTAATTGGGGTAGAGAGCACAAGTAAAATGATGATACATAAGGTAGCCAAATGCAATTCAAACTAATAAAGATAAGCAGCCATAAGAGGATTCATGAATGTAATTAAGGTGGAGAGCACAAGTAAAATGATGATACATAAGGTAGCCAAATCCAATTCAAACTAATAAAGATAAGCATCCATGAGAGGATGCATCAAAGTAATTGGGGTAGAGAGCACAAGTAAAATGATGACACATAAGGTAGCCAAATGCAATTCAAACTAATAAAGATAAGCATCCATAAGAGGATTCATAAAAGTAATTGGGGTAGAGAGCACAAGTAAAATGATGATACATAAGGTAGCCAAATCCAATTCAAACAAATACAGATAAGCATCCATAAGAGGATGCATGAAAGTAATTGGGGTAGAGAGCACAAGTAAAATGATGAAACATAAGGTAGCCAAATCCAATTACACTAATACAGATATACATCCATAAGAGGATGCATAAAAGTAATTGGGGTAGAGAGCACAAGTAAAATGATGATACATAAGGTAGCCAAATCCAATTCAAACTAATAAAGATAAGCATCCATGAGAGGATGCATCAAAGTAATTGGGGTAGAGAGCACAAGTAAAATGATGACACATAAGGTAGCCAAATGCAATTCAAACTAATAAAGATAAGCATCCATAAGAGGATTCATAAAAGTAATTGGGGTAGAGAGCACAAGTAAAATGATGATACATAAGGTAGCCAAATCCAATTCAAACAAATACAGATAAGCATCCATAAGAGGATGCATGAAAGTAATTGGGGTAGAGAGCACAAGTAAAATGATGAAACATAAGGTAGCCAAATCCAATTACACTAATACAGATATACATCCATAAGAGGATGCATAAAAGTAATTGGGGTAGAGAGCACAAGTAAAATGATGATACATAAGGTAGCCAAATCCAATTCAAACTAATACAGATAAGCATCCATAAGAGGATGCATAAAAGTAATTGGGGTAGAGAGCACAAGTAAAATGATGATACATAAGGTAGCCAAATCCAATTCAAACTAATAAAGATAAGCATCAATAAGATTATGCATAAAAGTAATTGGGGTAGAGAGCACAAGTAAAATGATGATACATAAGGTAGCCAAATCCAATTCAAACTAATAAAGATAAGCATCCATAAGAGGATTCATAAATGTAATTGGGGTAGAGAGCACAAGTAATATGATGATACATAAGGTAGCCAAATCCAATTCAACCTAATACAGATAAGCATCCATAAGAGGATTCATAAATGTAATTGGGGTAGAGAGCACAAGTAAAATGATGATACATAAGGTAGCCAAATCCAATTCAAACTAATAAAGATAAGCATCCATAAGAGGATGCATAAAAGTAATTGGGGTAGAGAGCACAAGTAAAATGATGATACATAAGGTAGCCAAATCCAATTCAACCTAATACAGATAAGCATCCATAAGAGGATTCATAAAAGTAATTGGGGTAGAGAGCACAAGTAAAATGATGATACATAAGGTAGCCAAATCCAATTCAAACTAATAAAGATAAGCATCCATAAGAGGATTCATAAATGTAATTGGGGTAGAGAGCACAAGTAAAATGATGACACATAAGGTAGCCAAATCCAATTGAAACTAATAAAGAGAAGCAGCCATAAGAGGATGCATAAAAGTAATTGGGGTAGAGAGCACAAGTAAAATGATGATACATAAAGTAGCCAAATGCAATTCAAACTAATAAAGATAAGCAGCCATAAGAGGATTCATAAATGTAATTGGGGTAGAGAGCACAAATAAAATGATGATACATAAGGTAGCCAAATCCAATTCAAACTAATAAACATAAGCATCCATAAGAGGATGCATAAAAGTAATTGGGGTAGAGAGCACAAGTAAAATGATGATACATAAGGTAGCCAAATCCAATTCAAACTAATAAAGATAAGCAGCCATAAGAGGATTCATAAATGTAATTGGGGTAGAGAGCACAAGTAAAATGATGATACATAAGGTAGCCAAATCCAATTCAAACTAATAAAGATAAGCATCCATAAGAGGATTCATAAAAGTAATTGGGGTAGAGAGCACAAGTAAAATGATGATACATAAGGTAGCCAAATCCAATTCAAACTAATAAACATAAGCATCCATAAGAGGATGCATAAAAGTAATTGGGGTACAGAGCACAAGTAAAATGATGATACATAAGGTAGCCAAATCCAATTCAAACTAATACAGATAAGCAGCCATAAGAGGATTCATAAAAGTAATTGGGGTAGAGAGCACAAGTAAAATGATGATACATAAGGTAGCCAAATCCAATTCAAACTAATAAAGATAAGCATCAATAAGATTATGCATAAAAGTAATTGGGGTAGAGAGCACAAGTAAAATGATGATACATAAGGTAGCCAAATCCAATTCAAACTAATAAAGATAAGCAGCCACAAGAGGATTCATAAAAGTAATTGGGGTAGAGAGCACAAGTAAAATGATGATACATAAGGTAGCCAAATCCAATTCAAACTAATAAAGATAAGCATCAATAAGATTATGCATAAAAGTAATTGGGGTAGAGAGCACAAGTAAAATGATGATACATAAGGTAGCCAAATCCAATTCAAACTAATAAAGATAAGCAGCCACAAGAGGATTCATAAAAGTAATTGGGGTAGAGAGCACAAGTAAAATGATGATACATAAGGTAGCCAAATCCAATTCAAACTAATAAAGATAAGCATCCATAAGAGGATTCATAAAAGTAATTGGGGTAGAGAGCACAAGTAAAATGATGATACATAAGGTAGCCAAATCCAATTCAAACTAATAAACATAAGCATCCATAAGAGGATGCATAAAAGTAATTGGGGTAGAGAGCACAAGTAAAATGATGATACATAAGGTAGCCAAATCCAATTCAAACTAATAAAGATAAGCATCCATAAGAGGATGCATAAAAGTAATTGGGGTAGAGAGCACAAGTAAAATGATGATACATAAGGTAGCCAAATCCAATTCAAACTAATAAAGATAAGCATCCATAAGAGGATGCATAAAAGTAATTGGGGTAGAGAGCACAAGTAAAATGATGATACATAAGGTAGCCAAATCCAATTCAAACTAATAAACATAAGCATCAATAAGAGGATTGTATTTGTTTCGCAACTACGCAACTACGGCAGTTGATTAACACAACGAACGTCGGACGTCTAATCTCACTGATGCAGTTGATACACACTGACTGATCTTCCGAACATACTCCTTTTATTGTCCAAGTGTTCATCATCAGCCAATCGGTGGTCAGAAAAACAGTCACGTGAGGCCTGACGTCATCGCTCAATAATAGTACAAAAAACCACAGCCGCCATTAATCTAATTTCCGCCCTCCCCGCGATCATCCCAGCAGGTAAGACAACACGCGCAGACACGTGGTCGCTTTTTTCCTTCATTCTGTTCGACTTTACACTCCCCTCTGGTCTCAAGATCACACATGCGGCATGGCGGCCGCGGTCGTTTGTTACGGGCACTCCTACGGAGGGGGATTAGCTGGACTTCTTCATCTTCATCTTCATCTTCATCAGGAGGGGTAACAGATCTGTCGCCATTAACGTTGCCAGCAGTCCTTCCATCAAGCTGGGCTCCATCGTCATTGGGGCTTTCAGAAGTGGCGCTGGAACTATCGCCATCTGTGCTGAGGTTCTCAGCCATGTCATCACGGCAATGGGGCATAGGTCGGATCCACATTTCATCATTGGACGATTCATCACTTTCGCTGTTCGATATTTGGTTTGTATCAAGGGCGGGCCGGACATCCTTCACATGCCGTGGAGTACCATCAACCAGCACAGCCTGCTCACTAATTATGCCGGTGATCCGTCCTCTTCCGAAACTGGTCGTACATCGGTTACTGGGAGGCCTTACCCAGACGGTGTCCCCCAACTTGTACCGTCCCTGCGTCCTCTTCTGATTAGGCAGGCAGGCGTCAATGCCCTTAACACGCACTCGATAGCAATGTATCGCATTAGCAGGTGCACTTTCAGCAGTCGAGTCATCCTTTGGTGTCGTATTGTATCTATATACTGCCTCTGCAATCGTACATTGCTTCCTTGCTGCTATCCTCTTCACACTTCGGTGGCACCGCTCCGCTATACCGTTGCCACTCGGTACATATGCACACCTGTGTCTAAGCCGGATCCCCCACTCGTCTACGAAACGCCTGAATTCTCCGCCGCAAAAGGCTGTGTCGTTGTCAGTGAGAATCTCTTCAGGTGGCCCCCGTTCGTAAAATATGGACTCTAATTGACGAATGACACTAGCCGAGTCCTGTCTTGTTAATAATCGCCAGATCGCAAACCTCGTTGGTCCGCAATCGATCAGTGTGAGGAAGTGCTGACCACCATAATGGGTTATGTCCATGCCCAGTCGGCTCCAATTCTCGTCGACTTCCAGCCGACCTTTCTGCCATTTGGTGGGAGCAGGGTCGATTGACTGGCATATTTGGCATTCCTTGACCACTGCTTCTACTTTGCTTTTGGACACTGACGGGTTGGTTAAGCGTACAAAATAATACGTGCGTCTCACTCCGGGGTGTCCACTGTCATGGTGTACCTTCTTGATTTTATCCGTCTCCTCAACAGAGGCAGCACATAAAGACCCTGGTTCGGCTTCTTTCTTCATTGCGTCGAACCATCTCTGGGGCACACGGGTAAGTCTATCGGCAAGATTGCAGGTTGAAGTGACAAGCACCGCATTCACCGATAGGTCGTACTCTTCCACCAACTTCCTTATTGTCTCCAACCGTCGTCTGATTAGCATTTCGGTAGCCGCCTTGGTGCGCACTCTCGCTTTGCCTGTTAGTGTGTCAAGTATCCAGTGGTATACGCACAGCGAATCTGTGTGTATGCATAATTCTTTGACTTTCCACTGGAGTGCCAAGTTTATTCCTTTTGTTACCGCATCCAACTCCGCCAGGTTGATGTGAGCAGCATCATCCATTGGTCGCAACCAGCAGGCGTCCTCAATCACGGACCCGTTCATCTCCAATAGCGCCCCGATCGCGAGGGAGCTCGCATCCACCCACACATTTAGCCTGTCTCCCTGGACGCACCAATCTCCTTTAGCGGGGTCCTCCTGCTCGACTCTTGTGATGGTCTCCTTCACCATGCGCAGCAACAAATTGTCCACCGTCTCGTCATCCCAACATTTGGTAACTGCACTTGCCCTCCTCTTCATGATGGCTGTCGCGGCCCGAGTCCATCCACCTACTGGTAGGTGTCCCACCAGTTTTCCACACAGGGAAAATATAGCCCGCCTCGTAAGGACATGGGGCACTTCAGGAAGTGCAGTTCCGCGCCTCCACTTCAAGGTCCCTCGCTCCTGTTGAACGCTCAACCCTAAGACACGAGCGCCATCCTCCAAGCGTTCTGGATCCTTACACATCAGTCCAAGTTCGGCTAGCTTGGCCCTCACACGTGATGACGGCACAATGTCTTCATCCACGTATATGTCGTCAAGGTATGCTGATGTCCCTTCTTTTACGGTCTTATCCTGTGACAATGCAGCATTGACAATCGTCTTCATTATTTGGGGCGCAACGTTCAGCCCAAAGCCCAGTCTTGTGAGACAATACCTTCTACCGCCAAACACTACCGTCTGAAACGGCCACATTGTCTCGTTAACTCGGACCTGCAGATATGCCCTTCTCAGATCCAACAGGGACACATTAGAACCCAGCTGGCGCCACTCTCGTAGTTTGCTAGCACATACGTCAGCATCAGCTGTAAACGCATCGACATGCGAGTTCAGTTCTCGGTAATCCATTACCGGCCTGACTTTGGCTTTGTTGTGCTGATTGACCGCCATTAATGGGATCAGACCCTTAGGAGGTCCAAGTTTTTTGTATGGGTAGGGAATCAGCCAGCCATCCTCGATCCATTTGCGAAGTTCCTCTTCGTACGCGGGCCTCATGTGGTCGGGCACATGGTATTCAGTTATTCCATTCTGCAGTTTGGCTGGTTCACTGTTTTTCGACCACTTCCATGAGGCAGTCCAAACCCTCTTTTGCTCGTCAAATTCGACGCTGAAGTCTGGTTGGTCGATCCTTAGCGCAGCACACACTGGGGCTTTCTCCTGAAAATGTACCGCCCCTGTCACCGTTATATGGACACCACCAAGGGCTCTGATGGCATCATATCCTAGGAGCAGGTCAAAACTCAGGGGTTTTTCGAGCACTACCAGCGCCTCTAGGTTAGCGGAGCTTCCATTTTTCGTCCGTATAGTTACATTGCCCACGCCGCAACATGTGCGCGTCTCTCCACTGATGGTAGTCACTCTGACGTTCTTCTTTCTCCAAATGTGGCAGAGATCTGCACATACGATAGTGCGGGAGCACCCGGAATCGAGGAGTGCTGAGCACAGTGTTTCGTTGATATATATCGGGATGATCGGCAGCGTCTCATCTAATTTCTGCATGGGGAAGAGGTCGACGCTGACACCTTGTCCCCGGTTCCGTTTCCCGGACAGTCTTGAGCTATATGGCCAGCTTCCTTACACCGGTAGCAGCGAACAACCATTGCTTGTTGCCGGCAGTTCCTTGCGATGTGGCCCTGTCCATTGCATCTGTAGCATACGATTCCACCACGTGGACCGGGTCCTTGATACGGTTTCTTATTATTCGGTGTGGACTGAGCAGCAGCAATTACTGGCTCCCTCATTTCGGAGTAATTCTTCATTACAGTCCTGGCCCGATCTACTAGGTCATTAAGGGGCAGCGAATCTGCACTTGAGCTAGCTCGTAGTAGTTGCTTCGCTCCTGTCGGGAGTCCCGCTAGGAATTTGCATGCTAAGGCCCGCTCAGGCAGTCCACCAAACAACACTGTCAACTTCGTCAGCTCTGCCAAGTACACGTCGACCGTTTCGCCCGGACGTAAGGTCCTTGCCTCAAGTTGCTCCCAAGCAGTGGTGGGGTCAATCGCAAACGCCTTGAACAGTGCCGCCTTGATTTTCTCGTAGTCCTGTTTGCCCTCATGGCTGAGCTGTTGATACACCGCAAAGGCGCCGCCGGACAAGCGCAGAGGAACAACATGTTCGAGGTTTTTTACGCCAGACAAAAGGCAATGTAATTCCACCTTTTCCACCCAGTCAATTACCGGGTTCGATCCATCAAACTCTGGTATTAATTTGAGGTCAATTTTTTCCCCCATTTCGCCGAAATAGCTTGTATTTGTTTCGCAACTACGCAACTACGGCAGTTGATTAACACAACGAACGTCGGACGTCTAATCTCACTGATGCAGTTGATACACACTGACTGATCTTCCGAACATACTCCTTTTATTGTCCAAGTGTTCATAATCAGCCAATCGGTGGTCAGAAAAACAGTCACGTGAGGCCTGACGTCATCGCTCAATAATAGTACAAAAAACCACAGCCGCCATTAATCTAATTTCCGCCCTCCCCGCGATCATCCCAGCAGGTAAGACAACACGCGCAGACACGTGGTCGCTTTTTTCCTTCATTCTGTTCGACTTTACAAGGATGTATAAAAGTAATTGGGATAGAGAGCACAAGTAAAATGATGAAACATAAGGTAGCCAAATCCAATTCAAACTAATACAGATAAGCATCCATAAGAGGATGCATAAAAGTAATTGGGGTAGAGAGCACAAGTAAAATGATGAAACATAAGGTAGCCAAATCCAATTCAAACTAATACAGATAAGCATCCATAAGAGGATGCATAAAAGTAATTGGGGTAGAGAGCACAAGTAAAATGATGATACATAAGGTAGCCAAATCCAATTCAAACTAATACAGATAAGCATCCATAAGATGATGCATAAAAGTAAGTGGGGTAGAGAGCACAAGTAAAATGATGATACATAAGGTAGCCAAATCCAATTCAAACTAATAAACATAAGCATCAATAAGAGGATGTATAAAAGTAATTGGGGTAGAGAGCACAAGTAAAATGATGATACATAAGGTAGCCAAATCCAATTCAAACTAATAAAGATAAGCATCCATGAGAGGATTCATAAAAGTAATTGGGGTAGAGAGCACAAGTAAAATGATGACACATGAGGTAGCCAAATGCAATTCAAACTAATAAAGATAAGCATCCATGAGAGGATTCATAAAAGTAATTGGGGTAGAGAGCACAAGTAAAATGATGATACATAAGGTAGCCAAATCCAATTCAAACTAATACAGATAAGCATCCATAAGAGGATGCATAAAAGTAATTGGGGTAGAGAGCACAAGTAAAATGATGATACATAAGGTAGCCAAATCCAATTCAAACTAATACAGATAAGCATCCATAAGAGGATGCATAAAAGTAATTGGGGTAGAGAGCACAAGTAAAATGATGAGACATAAGGTAGCCAAATCCAATTCAAACTAATACAGATAAGCATCCATAAGAGGATGCATAAAAGTAATTGGGGTAGAGAGCACAAGTAAAATGATGATACATAAGGTAGCCAAATCCAATTCAAACTAATACAGATAAGCATCCATAAGAGGATGCATAAAAGTAATTGGGGTAGAGAGCACAAGTAAAATGATGACACTTAAGGTAGCCAAATGCAATTCAAACTAATACAGATAAGCATCAATAAGAGGATGCATAAAAGTAATTGGGGTAGAGAGCACAAGTAAAATGATGATACACTGGTTACACTACCTCCTCGTGGTGAGAGTCGGGCAACTGTCGGTGGAAGTGGCCATGATGTGGAGTGTGGAGGGCCTGGTCACGGAACCCGGGAGGCCGAGAGTGTTAACGCACCCTCCGGTGGGCTGACCCCCCGCCGGTAGGGTTATAATGGGTTACTACAGAAAGCACTGATAGAAACCCGGGCCCCTCAGGGCCCGGAAACCCATTATCTCTCGGAGGCCGACTGACCGGTTCCGATAGCGAGGGTGGCCGTTCCCCCTCTGTGTGCACCTGCGGTCGTGAGTTTGCAACTGGTAGAGGGTTATCCCAACACCGGCGGCATGCTCACCCAGAAGAACTCAACCAGGACAGGGCGGCTCTGGCCCGTCCCGGTCGGACTTGGAGTTCTGAAGACGACACGCGGTTGCGCGCTTGTGCGGATGAAATGAAGGGTCGATACCGAACTAAAACCGATATGTGCGCCGCTATCTCTCCCGTTCTCGGCCGCTCTGTCGAGGCGGTGAAGAGGCGCCTATGCCATCTGGCTAAGCAAGAGTCACCGGTGAGTGTTAGGAGTGCGAGTTCTCCTGTGGTGGAAGTGGTTGTTGGGAGCGATGAGGCCGATCCAGTTGTGGACGATCGTGCCTGGCGGCTAGAAGTGGAGGGACAGATAGAGTCTCTCTTGGCTGAGGTTGATCCCTCCTTGGATCAGCCTTGTGTCGATTTGCGGCGGATTCTAAGCCTGATCCGTCAGACTACCGACCAGGAGGTGGTGATCGGGCAGATGGATGCCTTCTTTCTACGCTACTTCTCCCCGCGGACTTGTCTCCCGACTCGTCCTGGGGTGAGGGAAGACGCGAAAAGATCGGGCGGGGTGCCCCGAAAGGGGCGCTCTGGGAAGAAGGGATCAAGGTCTGTGGCTGGTGCCCCGAATGGTGACAGGCGGGCGTCGCGGCGGGCGGCTTACAAAGCTATCCAACGACTGTATGGGAACAAGAGGAAGGACTGTGCTGACACAGTTCTCTCTGGGAGATGGAGGAAAGCAGCGTTAGCTGCCGAACGACGTCTTCCGGAGGGTTCTGTGGATTACTGGCTTAGTAAGCTGTCTGCATCGGGTGAGGCAGACAGCCGACCAGTACAGTTTAGGGGGCACGAGTGGTGGTCACTTCTCGCCCCCCTCGGTGAGGCGGAGGTTGAGAGCTCCCTCAGGGCTATGGGCAAATCTGCCTCTGGTCCGGATGGTCTCTCGGCTGTTGATGCCTTGCCGAGGTGCAGATTGGTGACCGCCTTCCTTAATCTCGTGTTGCTTTGTGAAGCACCTCCCCCCTCCCTTATCCGATCCAGGGTCTCCCTTGTTCCGAAATCGAAGGACGTGAGTGAGCCCACCCACCTGCGCCCAATTGCTGTCTCCTCCGTTTTATTACGCTGCCTACACAGGATCTTGGCGCGTAGATGGGCCGAGGTTTGTGACTTTCCGGACCAGTTCGCGTTTCAGGCGCGGGATGGTTGTCTGGAGGCCACTGCCTCACTCCATGCAGTCTTGCGGAGTGCCCATCAGGAGACACGGGACCTCTGTTCGGTGATGGTGGACGTTTCCAAAGCTTTCGACACCGTGAGTCACGACTCTATCTGCCGGGCTGCTCAGAGTTTTGGTGCCCCCGGACCGCTCGTCCGTTATATCCGCGCGAGCTATGACGCAGCAACAAGTGTGCTCTGGGACCGGACGATTCACCCTTCCCGTGGGGTTCGCCAGGGTGACCCTCTATCGCCCATGCTCTTTAATATGGTCATGGATGAGGTGCTTTCCTTGTCCATGCCCGAGCTCGCATATCCTATGGGGTCGACGAGTGTGGGGTCGTTGGCATATGCCGACGACCTTACTCTTTTCTCTGAGACTCCTGCGGGTATGGGGGCTAAGCTCGTTGCGGTAGAGCAAGCCCTGGCGGCGGCGGGGATGGTTATTAATAACGCCAAGTCTCGGTCCCTCACTATCGTAGCCAATAAAAAGGCTAAGCACGTTTTTCTTGGCGCTGCGGAGCTCTGCGTGGGCGGCGAGCCCCTTGTGGCCCTGGGTGTCGCTGACACTTTTGAGTATCTCGGGGTCAGGTACGACTGGAAGGGGATCCGTCCCCTTCCACATCGTCAGATGGTTCATGACTGGCTGGTCGAGTTGCGCTCGGCTCCACTGAAACCACAGCAGCGCTTGGAGCTCCTTTGGGGATATATGCTGCCCCGGCTCCTGCATTCACTAGTCCTGGGTAACGTGCACATTAAGACCTTACGGGCGATTGATGTTAACATTCGAGGCAGTGTTAAGGCGTGGCTTAGATTCCCAAAGGATTGTCCGGTCGGCTTCTATCATGCCGCTATCTCCGACGGGGGGTTGGGGCTGCCATCCATGGCGGTGTCGATCCCTTTGATGAGACAGGCCAGGTATGAGAGGTTGTTTACCTCGGCTACCTCGGGTCTCGTTTTTGAGTCCATCCGTGGCGTTCCGTTCAGACCCACTCTGAACTTAGTAAATCGCCCGGCCAAGATATGCGGTCAGGTGGTTCGTGACAAGGCCGAGGCCGCTGCATGCTGGAGGGAGGCGTTGGTCTCGTCGCTTGACGGGGCCAGTCTTGCATCGGCGCGCAGTAGTAAGGCGTCCCACTATTGGCTGCGCTATCCGGACCGGGTTTTTCCTAGGCTTTTCATCAGAGGTGCGAACCTCAGATGTAGGCTTTTGAGCACTAAGGTGCGGAACGCTAGGGGCGGACGTTCCAACGGTGATCTGAGATGCCGTGGACGGTGCGGTCTTCCTGAGAGTTTGGGCCACGTCGTCCAGCGTTGTGGGGTGACTCACGACGCTAGATGCGCCCGGCATAACAGAGTCTCCGACCTTCTGGCGAAGTTCCTCCGTCGGAGGGGCTTCGAGGTTCACGCTGAGCCTCGAGTCCCGATGACTAAGAGCTTTCTAAAGCCGGATCTGGTCGCTGTTCATGCCAAGTGCACGTATGTCCTGGACGTGGCGGTCGTTGGCGACAACGGCCTAGACCTTGCTTATAAGGGGAAGTTGTCTAAGTATGACTTCCCCCTATTTAATGCGGCGTTACGTCGGCGGCTGCTAGGTGTCGCCCCTGATTCTCCCGTGAAGCATGTCCCGGTGATTTTCACCTACCGGGGCCTGTTTCACAGCACAAGCGAGTCGTCGCTCAGGACTCTGGGTCTTTCCGGTCGCGATCTGGGTGACCTGGTCGCACTGGTGGTGATTGGGACACTCAAGTGCTATGATACGTACTATCGTGGTACTTAGTTGCCCAATTGCCGGAGGGACTCTGGTTCGCGGTTGCACTCACGAGGTTGCTTCCCCTCGTTTTAGGTTCCGGTCCGCATGAAGGGGGCACCTTAAACCCGATGAGTCTACCGGGAGGGTGCCTCTCGAATAGTCGGTCGAAGAGAGCAGACACCTTTTGTGTCTTTTGGCACCTGTTGTGCCCTCATGGTGGCTGGTCCCCCTGCGATCGGCCACCATGAAAACAATTTTCTTAAATAGCCAAATCCAATTCAAACTAATAAAGATAAGCATCAATAAGATTATGCATAAAAGTAATTGGGGTAGAGAGCACAAGTAAAATGATGACACATAAGGTAGCCAAATGCAATTCAAACTAATACAGATAAGCATCAATAAGAGGATGCATGAAAGTAATTGGGGTAGAGAGCACAAGTAAAATGATGATACATAAGGTAGCCAAATCCAATTCAAACTAATAAAGATAAGCATCAATAAGATTATGCATAAAAGTAATTGGGGTAGAGAGCACAAGTAAAATGATGACACATAAGGTAGCCAAATGCAATTCAAACTAATACAGATAAGCATCAATAAGAGGATGCATAAAAGTAATTGGGGTAGAGAGCACAAGTAAAATGATGATACATAAGGTAGCCAAATCCAATTCAAACTAATAAAGATAAGCATCAATAAGATTATGCATAAAAGTAATTGGGGTAGAGAGCACAAGTAAAATGATGACACATAAGGTAGCCAAATGCAATTCAAACTAATACAGATAAGCATCAATAAGATTATGCATAAAAGTAATTGGGGTAGAGAGCACAAGTAAAATGATGATACATAAGGTAGCCAAATCCAATTCAAACTAATACAGATAAGCATCCATAAGATGATGCATAAAAGTAAGTGGGGTAGAGAGCACAAGTAAAATGATGATACATAAGGTAGCCAAATCCAATTCAAACTAATAAAGATAAGCATCCATAAGAGGATGCATAAAAGTAATTGGGGTAGAGAGCACAAGTAAAATGATGACACATAAGGTAGCTAAATCCAATTCAACCTAATAAAGATAAGCATCCATAAGAGGATTCATAAAAGTAATTGGGGTAGAGAGCACAAGTAAAATGATGATACATAAGGTAGCCAAATCCAATTCAAACTAATAAACATAAGCATCCATAAGAGGATGCATAAAAGTAATTGGGGTAGAGAACACAAGTAAAATGATGATAATTGACTCTCTGGTTACACTACCTCCTCGTGGTGAGAGTCGGGCAACTGTCGGTGGAAGTGGCCAGGATGTGGAGTGTGGAGGGCCTGGTCACGGAACCCGGGAGGCCGAGAGTGTTAACGCACCCTCCGGTGGGCTGACCCCCCGCCGGATGGGTATACTATGGGTTACTACGGAAAATACTGATAGAAACCCGGGCCCCTCAGGGCCCGGAAACCCATTATCTCTCGGAGGCCGACTGACCGGTTCCGATGGCGAGGGTGGCCGTTCCCCCTCTGTGTGCACCTGCGGTCGTGAGTTTGCAACTGGTAGAGGGTTATCCCAACACCGGCGGCATGCTCACCCAGAAGAACTCAACCAGGACAGGGCGGCTCTGGCCCGTCCCGGTCGGACTTGGAGTTCTGAAGACGACACGCGGTTGCGCGCTTGTGCGGATGAAATGAAGGGTCGATACCGAACTAAAGCCGATATGTGCGCCGCTATCTCTCCCATTCTCGGCCGCTCTGTCGAGGCGGTGAAGAGGCGCCTATGCCATCTGGCTAAGCAAGAGTCACCGGTGAGTGTTAGGAGTGCGAGTTCTCCTGTGGTGGAAGTGGTTGTTGGGAGTGATGAGGCCGATCCAGTTGTGGACGATCGTGCCTGGCGGCTAGAAGTGGAGGGACAGATAGAGTCTCTCTTGGCCGAGGTTGATCCCTCCTTGGATCAGCCTCGTGTCGATTTGCGGCGGATTCTAAGCCTGATCCGTCAGACTACCGACCAGGAGGTGGTGATCGGGCAGATGGATGCCTTCTTTCTACGCTACTTCTCCCCGCGGACTTGTCTCCCGACTCGTCCTGGGGTGAGGGAAGACGCGAAAAGATCGGGCGGGGTGCCCCGCAAGGGGCGCTCTGGGAAGAAGGGATCTAGGTCTGTGGCTGGTGCCCCGAATGGTGACAGGCGGGCGTCGCGGCGGGCGGCTTACAAAGCTATCCAACGACTGTATGGGAACAAGAGGAAGGACTGTGCTGACACAGTTCTCTCTGGGAGATGGAGGAAAGCAGCGCTAGCTGCCGAACGACGTCTTCCGGAGGGTTCTGTGGATTACTGGCTTAGTAAGCTGTCTGCATCGGGTGAGGCAGACAGTCGACCAGTACAGTCTAGGGGGCACGAGTGGTGGTCACTTCTCGCCCCCCTCGGTGAGGCGGAGGTTGAGAGCTCCCTCAGGGCTATGGGCAAATCTGCCTCTGGTCCGGATGGTCTCTCGGCTGTTGATGCCTTGCCGAGGTGCAGATTGGTGACCGCCTTCCTTAATCTCGTGTTGCTTTGTGAAGCACCTCCCCCCTCCCTTATCCGATCCAGGGTCTCCCTTGTTCCGAAGTCGAAGGACGTGAGTGAGCCCACCCACCTGCGCCCAATTGCTGTCTCCTCCGTTTTATTACGCTGCCTACACAGGATCTTGGCGCGTAGATGGGCCGAGGTTTGTGACTTTCCGGACCAGTTCGCGTTTCAGGCGCGGGATGGTTGTCTGGAGGCCACTGCCTCACTCCATGCAGTCTTGCGGAGTGCCCATCAGGAGACACGGGACCTCTGTTCGGTGATGGTGGACGTTTCCAAAGCTTTCGACACTGTGAGTCATGACTATCTGCCGGGCTGCTCAGAGTTTTGGTGCCCCCGGACCGCTCGTCCGTTATATCCGCGCGAGCTATGACGCAGCAACAAGTGTGCTCTGGGACCGGACGATTCACCCTTCCCGTGGGGTTCGCCAGGGTGACCCTCTATCGCCCATGCTTTTTAATATGGTCATGGATGAGGTGCTTTCCTTGTCCATGCCCGAGCTCGCATATCCTATGGGGTCTACGAGTGTGGGGTCGTTGGCATATGCCGACGACCTTACTCTTTTCTCTGAGACTCCTGCGGGTATGGGGGCTAAGCTCGTTGCGGTAGAGCAAGCCCTGGCGGCGGCGGGGATGGTTATTAACAACGCCAAGTCTCGGTCCCTCACCATCATAGCCAACAAAAAGGCTAAGCACGTTTTTCTTGGCGCTGCGGAGCTCCGCGTGGGCGGCGAGCCCCTTATGGCCCTGGGTGTCGCTGACACTTTTGAGTATCTCGGGGTCAGGTACGACTTGAAGGGGATTCGTCCCCTTCCACATCGTCAGATGGTTCATGACTGGCTGGTCGAGTTGCGCTCGGCTCCACTGAAACCACAGCAGCGCTTGGAGCTCTTTCGGGGATATATGCTGCCCCGGCTCCTGCACTCACTAGTCCTGGGTAACGTGCACATTAAGACCTTACGGGCGATTGATGTTAACATTCGAGGCAGTGTTAAGGCGTGGCTTAGATTCCCAAAGGATTGTCCGGTCGGCTTCTATCATGCCGCTATCTCTGACGGGGGGTTGGGGCTGCCATCCATGGCGGTGTCGATCCCTTTGATGAGACAGGCCAGGTATGAGAGGTTGTTTACCTCGGCTACCTCGGGTCTCGTTTTTGAGTCCATCCGTGGCGTTCCGTTCAGACCCACTCTGAACTTAGTAAATCGCCCGGCCAAGATATGCGGTCAGGTGGTTCGTGACAAGGCCGAGGCCGCTGCATGCTGGAGGGAGGCGTTGGTCTCGTCGCTCGACGGGGCCGGTCTTGCATCGGCGCGCAGTAGTAAGGCGTCCCACTATTGGCTGCGCTATCCGGACCGGGTTTTTCCTAGGCTTTTCATCAGAGGTGCGAACCTCAGATGTAGGCTTTTGAGCACTAAGGTGCGGAACGCTAGGGGCGGACGTTCCGACGGTGATCTGAGATGCCGTGGACGGTGCGGTCTTCCTGAGAGTTTGGGCCACGTCGTCCAGCGTTGTGGGGTGACTCACGACGCTAGATGCGCCCGGCATAACAGAGTCTCCGACCTTCTGGCGAAGTTCCTCCGTCGGAGGGGCTTCGAGGTTCACGCTGAGCCTCGAGTCCCGATGACTAAGAGCTTCTTAAAGCCGGATCTGGTCGCTGTTCATGCCAAGTGCACGTATGTCCTGGACGTGGCGGTCGTTGGCGACAACGGCCTAGACCTTGCTTATAAGGGGAAGTTGTCTAAGTATGACTTCCCCCTATTTAATGCGGCGTTACGTCGGCGGCTGCTAGGTGTCGCCCCTGATTCTCCCGTGAAGCATGTCCCGGTGATTTTCACCTACCGGGGCCTGTTTCACAGCACAAGCGAGTCGTCGCTCAGGACTCTGGGTCTTTCCGGTCGCGATCTGGGTGACCTGGTCGCACTGGTGGTGATTGGGACACTCAAGTGCTATGATACGTATTATCGTGGTACTTAGTTGCCCAATTGCCTGAGGGACTCTGGTTCGCGGTTGTACTCACGAGGTAGCTTCCCCTCGTTATAGGTTCCGGTCCGCATGAAGGGGGCACCTTAAACCCGATGAGTCTACCGGGAGGGTGCCTCTCGAATAGTCGGTCGAAGAGAGCAGACACCTTTTGTGTCTTTTGGCACCCGTTGTGCCCTCATGGTGGCTGGTCCCTCTGCGATCGGCCACCATGAAAACTTTATCTTACATAGCCAAATCCAATTCAAACTAATAAACATAAGCATCCATAAGAGGATGCATAAAAGTAATTGGGGTAGAGAGCACAAGTAAAATGATGATACATAAGGTAGCCAAATCCAATTCGAACTAATACAGATAAGCATCAATAAGAGGATGCATAAAAGTAATTGGGGTAGAGAACACAAGTAAAATGATGATACATAAGGTAGCCAAATCCAATTCAAACTAATAAACATAAGCATCCATAAGAGGATGCATAAAAGTAATTGGGGTAGAGAGCACAAGTAAAATGATGATACATAAGGTAGCCAAATCCAATTCAAACTAATACAGATAAGCATCAATAAGAGGATGCATAAAAGTAATTGGGGTAGAGAGCACAAGTAAAATGATGATACATAAGGTAGCCAAATCCAATTCAAACTAATAAACATAAGCATCCATAAGAGGATGCATAAAAGTAATTGGGGTAGAGAGCACAAGTAAAATGATGATACATAAGGTAGCCAAATCCAATTCAAACTAATAAACATAAGCATCCATAAGAGGATGCATAAAAGTAATTGGGGTAGAGAGCACAAGTAAAATGATGATACATAAGGTAGCCAAATGAAATTCAAACTAATACAGATAAGCATCCATAAGAGGATGCATAAAAGTAATTGGGGTAGAGAGCACAAGTAAAATGATGATACATAAGGTAGCCAAATCCAATTCAAACTAATAAACATAAGCATCCATAAGAGGATGCATAAAAGTAATTGGGGTAGAGAGCACAAGTAAAATGATGATACATAAGGTAGCCAAATCCAATTCAAACTAACATAAGCATCCATAAGAGGATGCATAAAAGTAATTGAGGTAGAGAGCACAAGTAAAATGATGATACATAAGGTAGCCAAATGCAATTCAAACTAATACAGATAAGCATCCATAAGATTATGCATAAAAGTAATTGGGTAGAGAGCACAAGTAAAATGATGATACATAAGGTAGCCAAATCCAATTCAAACTAGTACAGATAAGCATCCATAAGAGGATGCATAAAAGTAATTGGGGTAGAGAGCACAAGTAAAATGATGATACATAAGGTAGCCAAATCCAATTCAAACTAATACAGATAAGCATCCATAAGAGGATGCATAAAAGTAATTGGGGTAGAGAGCACAAGTAAAATGATGATACATAAGGTAGCCAAATGAAATTCAAACTAATACAGATAAGCATCCATAAGAGGATGCATAAAAGTAATTGGGGTAGAGAGCACAAGTAAAATGATGATACATAAGGTAGCCAAATCCAATTCAAACTAATAAACATAAGCATCCATAAGAGGATGCATAAAAGTAATTGGGGTAGAGAGCACAAGTAAAATGATGATACATAAGGTAGCCAAATCCAATTCAAACTAACATAAGCATCCATAAGAGGATGCATAAAAGTAATTGAGGTAGAGAGCACAAGTAAAATGATGATACATAAGGTAGCCAAATGCAATTCAAACTAATACAGATAAGCATCCATAAGATTATGCATAAAAGTAATTGGGTAGAGAGCACAAGTAAAATGATGATACATAAGGTAGCCAAATCCAATTCAAACTAATACAGATAAGCATCCATAAGAGGATGCATAAAAGTAATTGGGGTAGAGAGCACAAGTAAAATGATGATACATAAGGTAGCCAAATGCAATTCAAACTAATACAGATAAGCATCCATAAGAGGATGCATAAAAGTAATTGGGGTAGAGAGCACAAGTAAAATGATGATACATAAGGTAGCCAAATGCAATTCAAACTAATAAAGATAAGCATCAATAAGAGGATGCATAAAAGTAATTGGGGTTAAGAGCACAAGTAAAATGATGATACATAAGGTAGCCAAATCCAATTCAAACTAATACAGATAAGCATCCATAAGATTATGCATAAAAGTAATTGGGGTAGAGAGCACAAGTAAAATGATGATACATAAGGTAGCCAAATCCAATTCAAACTAATAAAGATAAGCATCCATAAGAGGATGCATAAAAGTAATTTGGGTAGAGAGCACAAGTAAAATGATGATACATAAGGTAGCCAAATCCAATTCAAACTAATACAGATAAGCATCCATAAGATTATGCATAAAAGTAATTGGGGTAGAGAGCACAAGTAAAATGATGATACATAAGGTAGCCAAATCCAATTCAAACTAATACAGATAAGCATCCATAAGAGGATGCATAAAAGTAATTGGGGTAGAGAGCACAAGTAAAATGATGATACATAAGGTAGCCAAATGCAATTCAAACTAATACAGATAAGCATCCATAAGAGGATGCATAAAAGTAATTGGGGTAGAGAGCACAAGTAAAATGATGATACATAAGGTAGCCAAATGCAATTCAAACTAATAAAGATAAGCATCAATAAGAGGATGCATAAAAGTAATTGGGGTTAAGAGCACAAGTAAAATGATGATACATAAGGTAGCCAAATCCAATTCAAACTAATACAGATAAGCATCCATAAGATTATGCATAAAAGTAATTGGGGTAGAGAGCACAAGTAAAATGATGATACATAAGGTAGCCAAATCCAATTCAAACTAATAAAGATAAGCATCCATAAGAGGATGCATAAAAGTAATTTGGGTAGAGAGCACAAGTAAAATGATGATACATAAGGTAGCCAAATCCAATTCAAACTAATACAGATAAGCATCCATAAGATTATGCATAAAAGTAATTGGGGTAGAGAGCACAAGTAAAATGATGATACATAAGGTAGCCAAATCCAATTCAAACTAATAAAGATAAGCATCCAAAAGAGGATGCATAAAAGTAATTGGGGTAGAGAGCACAAGTAAAATGATTATACATAAGGTAGCCAAATCCAATTCAAACTAATACAGATAAGCATCCATAAGAGGATGCATAAAAGTAATTGGGGTAGAGAGCACAAGTAAAATGATGATACATAAGGTAGCCAAATGCAATTCAAACTAATAAAGATAAGCATCAATAAGAGGATGCATAAAAGTAATTGGGGTAGAGAGCACAAGTAAAATGATGATACATAAGGTAGCCAAATCCAATTCAAACTAATACAGATAAGCATCCATAAGATTATGCATAAAAGTAATTGGGGTAGAGAGCACAAGTAAAATGATGATACATAAGGTAGCCAAATCCAATTCAAACTAATAAAGATAAGCATCCATAAGAGGATGCATAAAAGTAATTGGGGTAGAGAGCACAAGTAAAATGATGATACATAAGGTAGCCAAATCCAATTCAAACTAATACAGATAAGCATCCATAAGAGGATGCATAAAAGTAATTGGGGTAGAGAGCACAAGTAAAATGATGATACATAAGGTAGCCAAATGCAATTCAAACTAATAAAGATAAGCATCAATAAGAGGATGCATAAAAGTAATTGGGGTAGAGAGCACAAGTAAAATGATGATACATAAGGTAGCCAAATCCAATTCAAACTAATACAGATAAGCATCCATAAGATTATGCATAAAAGTAATTGGGGTAGAGAGCACAAGTAAAATGATGATACATAAGGTAGCCAAATGCAATTCAAACTAATAAAGATAAGCATCCATAAGAGGATGCATAAAAGTAATTGGGGTAGAGAGCACAAGTAAAATGATGATACATAAGGTAGCCAAATCCAATTCAAACTAATACAGATAAGCATCCATAAGATTATGCATAAAAGTAATTGGGGTAGAGAGCACAAGTAAAATGATGATACATAAGGTAGCCAAATGCAATTCAAACTAATAAAGATAAGCATCCATAAGAGGATGCATAAAAGTAATTGGGGTAGAGAGCACAAGTAAAATGATGATACATAAGGTAGCCAAATCCAATTCAAACTAATAAAGATAAGCATCAATAAGAGGATGCATAAAAGTAATTGGGGTAGAGAGCACAAGTAAAATGATGATACATAAGGTAGCCAAATCCAATTCAAACTAATAAAGATAAGCATCAATAAGAGGATGCATAAAAGTAATTGGGGTAGAGAGCACAAGTAAAATGATGATACATAAGGTAGCCAAATCCAATTCAAACTAATACAGATAAGCATCCATAAGAGGATGCATAAAAGTAATTGGGGTAGAGAGCACAAGTAAAATGATGATACATAAGGTAGCCAAATGCAATTCAAACTAATAAAGATAAGCATCAATAAGAGGATGCATAAAAGTAATTGGGGTAGAGAGCACAAGTAAAATGATGATACATAAGGTAGCCAAATCCAATTCAAACTAATACAGATAAGCATCCATAAGATTATGCATAAAAGTAATTGGGGTAGAGAGCACAAGTAAAATGATGATACATAAGGTAGCCAAATGCAATTCAAACTAATAAAGATAAGCATCCATAAGAGGATGCATAAAAGTAATTGGGGTAGAGAGCACAAGTAAAATGATGATACATAAGGTAGCCAAATCCAATTCAAACTAATACAGATAAGCATCCATAAGATTATGCATAAAAGTAATTGGGGTAGAGAGCACAAGTAAAATGATGATACATAAGGTAGCCAAATGCAATTCAAACTAATAAAGATAAGCATCAATAAGAGGATGCATAAAAGTAATTGGGGTAGAGAGCACAAGTAAAATGATGATACATAAGGTAGCCAAATCCAATTCAAACTAATACAGATAAGCATCCATAAGATTATGCATAAAAGTAATTGGGGTAGAGAGCACAAGTAAAATGATGATACATAAGGTAGCCAAATGCAATTCAAACTAATAAAGATAAGCATCCATAAGAGGATGCATAAAAGTAATTGGGGTAGAGAGCACAAGTAAAATGATGATACATAAGGTAGCCAAATCCAATTCAAACTAATACAGATAAGCATCCATAAGATTATGCATAAAAGTAATTGGGGTAGAGAGCACAAGTAAAATGATGATACATAAGGTAGCCAAATGCAATTCAAACTAATAAAGATAAGCATCCATAAGAGGATGCATAAAAGTAATTGGGGTAGAGAGCACAAGTAAAATGATGATACATAAGGTAGCCAAATCCAATTCAAACTAATACAGATAAGCATCCATAAGATTATGCATAAAAGTAATTGGGGTAGAGAGCACAAGTAAAATGATGATACATAAGGTAGCCAAATGCAATTCAAACTAATAAAGATAAGCATCCATAAGAGGATGCATAAAAGTAATTGGGGTAGAGAGCACAAGTAAAATGATGATACATAAGGTAGCCAAATCCAAGTCAAACTAATAAACATAAGCATCCATAAGAGGATTCATAAAAGTAATTGGGGTAGAGAGCACAAGTAAAATGATGACACATAAGGTAGCCAAATGCAATTCAAACTAATACAGATAAGCATCCATAAGAGGATGCATAAAAGTAATTGGGGTAGAGAGCACAAGTAAAATGATGATACATAAGGTAGCCAAATCCAATTCAAACTAATACAGATAAGCATCCATAAGATTATGCATAAAAGTAATTGGGGTAGAGAGCACAAGTAAAATGATGATACATAAGGTAGCCAAATCCAATTCAAACTAATAAAGATAAGCATCCATAAGAGGATGCATAAAAGTAATTGGGGTAGAGAGCACAAGTAAAATGATGATACATAAGGTAGCCAAATCCAATTCAAACTAATACAGATAAGCATCCATAAGAGGATGCATAAAAGTAATTGGGGTAGAGAGCACAAGTAAAATGATGATACATAAGGTAGCCAAATCCAATTCAAACTAATAAAGATAAGCATCAATAAGAGAATGCATAAAAGTAATTGGGGTAGAGAGCACAAGTAAAATGATGATACATAAGGTAGCCAAATCCAATTCAAACTAATACAGATAAGCATCCATAAGAGGATGCATAAAAGTAATTGGGGTAGAGAGCACAAGTAAAATGATGATACATAAGGTAGCCAAATGCAATTCAAACTAATAAAGATAAGCATCAATAAGAGGATGCATAAAAGTAATTGGGGTAGAGAGCACAAGTAAAATGATGATACATAAGGTAGCCAAATCCAATTCAAACTAATACAGATAAGCATCCATAAGATTATGCATAAAAGTAATTGGGGTAGAGAGCACAAGTAAAATGATGATACATAAGGTAGCCAAATGCAATTCAAACTAATAAAGATAAGCATCCATAAGAGGATGCATAAAAGTAATTGGGGTAGAGAGCACAAGTAAAATGATGATACATAAGGTAGCCAAATCCAAGTCAAACTAATAAACATAAGCATCCATAAGAGGATTCATAAAAGTAATTGGGGTAGAGAGCACAAGTAAAATGATGACACATAAGGTAGCCAAATGCAATTCAAACTAATACAGATAAGCATCCATAAGAGGATGCATAAAAGTAATTGGGGTAGAGAGCACAAGTAAAATGATGATACATAAGGTAGCCAAATCCAATTCAAACTAATACAGATAAGCATCCATAAGAGGATGCATAAAAGTAATTGGGGTAGAGAGCACAAGTAAAATGATGATACATAAGGTAGCCAAATCCAATTCAAACTAATACAGATAAGCATCCATAAGAGGATGCATAAAAGTAATTGGGGTAGAGAACACAAGTAAAATGATGATACATAAGCATAATGCAAAAGCAGACAAGGGAGGAGGATCCCCCCCCCCCCCCGCCGACGGAATCGGTCAGTCGGCCGCCCAAAGATACAGCTTGCACAGGTCCAGGGGGACCTGATGTGGTAATATATTTGTTATTAGTAACCAGCTGTATCCCCCCCTGTGGAAGGTTAGTCCACAGGGGGGTTGTTGCAAATCTTGGCGACTGGCGGGCTCGCATACCCAGGATCTTGGTCCGTCCATCTCACCCCCTGTGCTGGTTAGTAACCCCTAATCTAACATATTGTGAGTATGGTTCATCGAAACCGGGCACTTGGATCCGTCAGCCGACGACTCTCGCCACGAGAAGGCGCTGCAACGAAAGGGGTTCAGCCCCCCCGAGAGAGGACCTCCACCCTTAAGAGAGTCTAGGCCAGCATAAGCGCCATAACCATCCGGCGCCGGGGACTTCCAAGCCGAAACCGTTTCCTTGTACAGACTGCAACACGCACTGCGCATCCAAATCTGGCCTGGGTCAACACCGAAGGCACATGCACAGCGCGGAGGTAAACCGAGAGTGGGCTGCCAACTATGTACCACCTCGACGTCTGAGCCCTACAGAAGACGCCAAGCTACTACAGCTGGCTGAGGAACTCAGAGGGGAGATTCGTTTAAAAAGCGAGATGATTGGCTCGATCGCCGCCGTCCTTAAAAGACCTCAGGACGGGGTGAAGAAGCGCTTATTAAAGTTGGAGAAGCGCCGAGCCGAAGAGACGTGCGAAAAGACGGACACGCCAGCGGTCCCACCACCCACGCTGGCGGCGACCAATGAGAAGACAGAGTCGCCTATGACAGAGCCACAGCCCGATGAGGGCTCGTGGCGTGAACGAATACTGGAAGCAGTGGAGAAGCTGCTCCAGGGGGCCGACCCAGAAGCAGAGTTGCCCCGTAAAGAATTGCAAACGGTACTCGGATTGATACGCCAAAATGCGGACCACGAGACGCTAATGGTGCTGCTGAACAGCTTTGCCCACCGGCACTTTTCCCCCGGGGAGGAACTAAGAACGCGCCGGATAGGGCACACCCGAAAGGGTGCCCACGGGAGAGAGCTGCTAGAGCGGCCCCCGATGCGCCCCTTGGTACGCGAGCGAAGAGGAGGAGGCAGTACGCTGCCGTCCAACGCTTATACAGGACCAAGAAAAAGGACTGTGCCGACTCAGTATTGTCTGGCATGTGGAGGGAGGCCGATACGGCCAAGCGAAACCTGCCGGACGGCACTGAAGATTACTTGCTTAAACGACTGTCTGCAGAAGGGGTCCAAGACAGCAGACCGACACAGTCCAGCGGCGAAACAGAGTGGCAGCTGCTTGCCCCACTATGCGTTGAAGAGGTGGAGGGTTCGTTGAAGGCCATGAATGGTTCCGCACCCGGCCCAGACGGACTCACCGCCGTGGAAGCGCAGAAACAGGGTTTAGTGGTTACAGCTTTCCTTAACATGCTGTTGCTCGTCGAGGCACCGCCGCCCACCCTGTGCAGATCCAGGATAACGATGGTCCCTAAGTGTGACGACGTCACAGAGCCCTCCCACCGATTTCGGTGTCCCGATCCTCCTGCGCTGTCTCCATAGGATAGTTGCCAGGAGATGGGCTGATGTCTGCGACTTTTGCACCCAGTTCGCGTTCTAGACGCGGGATGGGTGCCTGGAAGCCACCACATCACTGCACGCAATACTGCGCCACCGCGCTATGAAATTTAAAGATTTGTGTGCAGTGACCCTAGATGTATCTAAAGCGTTTGATACGGTTAAACACGACACCATCTAACGTGCTGCTATACTGTTTGGAGCCCCCGCTCCTCTGGTCAAGTACATCAGGGCCAGCTATCAATCTGCGATTGGATGTATTGGTGGTAGGGAGTTTCGCTCCTCCCGCGGAGTCCGACAGGGCGACCCTCTATCGCCTCTGCTGTTCAACATGGTAATGGATGAGGTCATCTCATCCTCCATACCTGATCTCTGCTACCCGATGGGTGCGGCGAATGTTAGCTCGCTGGCGTATGCCGACGATCTTAACCTCTTCGCGCAGTACCCGGAAGATATGCAGAAAAAGCTGAGTGCGGTGGAGTCCGCCCTGGCCGAGGCTGGGATGACGATCAACCACGCCAAATCTAGCGCGATCATAGCGAGGGTCAATCGGAAGACTCGGCAAAGCTTCCTAGATGAAAAGGATATCCTTTTCACCAAAGAAGGCCCTATAAGGAGCATTGGAATGCTCTCGACGTTCCGCTATCTCGGGATCGAGTTTACATGGAAGGGTATCAAGCCCTCCCATCACCGTCAAATAGTTGCGAGCTGGTTGGGCGAACTACACGCAGCCCCACTGAAGCCGCAACAACGAATAGACCTCCTACGGGGGTACCTCATACCACGTCTGCTTCACTCCCTAACACTAGGCAACGTGCATCGAAACACCCTGAATGCACTGGACATCCAGATACGCAAGAGCGTGCGTATGTGGCTCGGGTTCCCCACCGATTGTCCGATCGGCTTCTTCCACGCTGCCATGCCTGCAGGGGGACTGGGACTGCCTTCGCTGGCCGTTTCGGTTCCCATCATGAGGCAGCGCAGATACGAGAAGCTGCTCACCTCGACTGATCCGGTCCTGTGTGAGGCCATCCTGCATACCCTCAACCTGGTTAATCTCTCTGCGAAGGTGATGGGCCAAGTGGTTCGCGACAGCTCTGAAGCTGCAGCGCAATGGAGCAATGCCCTCCTCTCGTCGATAGACGGGGCTGGGCTCGCTCCGGCTAGCGCGTCGAAGGCGTCCCACCTCTGGCTCAGAAAACCGGAGAGGGTGTTCCCCAGGGTATACCTCAAGGCCGTTAAGCTCCGCTGTAGATTGTTGGGTACGAAGGATCGGAGTTCTAGGGGCAGAAGGGATGGCCGCCCGATAACATGCAAGGGCAGCTGCGGACAGACGGAGAACCTGGGACACGTAATACAGAGGTGCGAACGCACGCACCAAGCCCGGTGCACCCGGCACAACAGAGTGGCCAATCTCCTGAGGAAGGCACTGAAAAGCAAGGGATTTGCGGTCTCTTCGGAGACAAGGGTCCCCATGACGACAAGCTTCCTCAAACCGGATCTGGTCGCTGTGCGGGGTCGCACCACGTATGTATTGGATGTCGCCGTCGTTGGAGACGGCAGTCTGGATGTTGCCTACATGGGAAAGAAGCAGAAGTATGACACGGCCGTTTTTAACACTTCGCTTCGTAATCTCCTGCTAAAGGGATGCCCTGACGCAACGGTGAAGCACCTCCCAATTGTCTTCACCTACAGAGGCATCCTGTCGGCTAAAAGCGAAAGCTCCCTGAGAGCCTTGCGTCTTAGCATGAGATCCATCGGGGATCTCGTCATGCTCGTGATGATCGGGTCGCAGAAGTGCTACGATCTCTATATGAAAGGCACTTAAGCTCCCGATCAATCAACCTCCCCAAGCCCAGCCGTGAATGAGTACACACGATTGGGTCCCCAACCGCCGATGTAGTCTCGGTTTTGTCCCCGATATGCCCTCGCCTCGACATGGTACCGCTCCGTTTGCACGGTACTGGAGGAAACACGAGGAACTTGTCGGTCTCCCAAAGAAGGCGCCCCCTTCGCGCCTCTTCCGCGCCCACCCCGACAAAAAAAATAACCCAAAAACACAATAAAATCAAAATAAAACCAAAAATATATAACCGAACAAAAACTCATAAAACCCAAAAATACAATAAAAACAATAAAATTCAAAAAAAATATAAAACCCAAAAAGAGCCCTCGCTGAGGACGAACCGGGATTGGCCTGCACTACACAGGTGGAGGGGTTGCTTTGCCCCTCCGAAGTTGCAGTAGTTGCACACACGCCCCTCGGGGCGCCCAGCTCACGTCCCCTAAGCCAAGGTAGGGGCCGTCTGGAATCTCACGTCAGAAGGCTGTCAGGGGTGATAGCGGAAAAACTAGTTGTAATAGCAAAATCCAATTCAAACTAATACAGATAAGCATCCATAAGAGGATGCATAAATGTAATTGGGGTAGAGAGCACAAGTAAAATGATGATACATAAGGTAGCCAAATCCAATTCAAACTAATACAAATAAGCATCCATAAGAGGATGCATAAAAGTAATTGGGGTAGAGAGCACAAGTAAAATGATACATAAGGTAGCCAAATGCAATTCAAACTAATACAGATAAGCATCCATAAGAGGATGCATAAAAGTAATTGGGGTAGAGAGCACAAGTAAAATGATGATACATAAGGTAGCCAAATCCAATTCAAACTAATACAGATAAGCATCCATAAGAGGATGCATAAAAGTAATTGGAGTAGAGAGCACAAGTAAAATGATGATACATAAGGTAGCCAAATGCAATTCAAACTAATACAGATAAGCATCAATAAGAGGATGCATAAAAGTAATTGGAGTAGAGAGCACAAGTAAAATGATGATACATAAGGTAGCCAAATGCAATTCAAACTAATACAGATAAGCATCCATAAGAGAATGCATAAAAGTAATTGGGGTAGAGAGCACAAGTAAAATGATGATACATAAGGTAGCCAAATCCAATTCAAACTAATACAGATAAGCATCCATAAGAGGATGCATAAAAGTAATTGGGGTAGAGAGCACAAGTAAAATGATGATACATAAGGTAGCCAAATCCAATTCAAACTAATACAGATAAGCATCCATAAGAGGATGCATAAAAGTAATTGGGGTAGAGAGCACAAGTAAAATGATGATACTTGACTCTCTGGTTACACTACCTCCTCGTGGTGAGAGTCGGGCAACTGTCGGTGGAAGTGGCCAGGATGTGGAGTGTGGAGGGCCTGGTCACGGAATCCGGGAGGCCGAGAGTGTTAACGCCCCCTCCGGTGGGCTGACCACCGCCGGTAGGGTATAATGGGTTACTGAAAGTACAGGAAATAACCCGGCCCCCTCAGGGCCCGGCAACCCATTATCTCTTGGAGGCCGACTGACCGGTTCCGATAGCGAGGGGGGTCGTTCCCGCTCTGTGTGCACCTGCGGTCGTGAGTTTGCAACTGGTAGAGGGTTATCCCAACATCGGCGGCATGCTCACCCAGAAGAACTCAACCAGGACAGGGCGGCTCTGGCCCGTCCCGGTCGGACTTGGAGTTCTGAAGACGACACGCGGTTGCGCGCTTGTACGGAGGATATGAAGGGTCGATTCCGAACAAAAGCCGATATGTGCGCCGCTATCTCTCCCGTTCTCGGCCGCTCTGTCGAGGCGGTGAAGAGGCGCCTATGCCATCTGGCTAAGCAAGAGTCCCCGGTGAGTGCTAGGAGTGCGAGTTCTCCTGTGGTGGAAGTGGTTGTTGGGAGTGATGAGGCCGGTCCAGTTGTGGATGATCGTGCCTGGCGGCTAGAAGTGGAGGGACAGATAGAGTCTCTCTTGGCAGAGGTTGATCCCTCCTTGGATCAGCCTCGTGTCGATTTGTGGCGGATTCTAAGCCTGATCCGTCAGACTACCGACCAGGAGGTGGTGATCGGGCAGATGGATGCCTTCTTTCTACGCTACTTCTCCCCGCGGACTTGTCTGCCGACTCGTCCTGGGGTGAGGGAAGACGCGAAAAGATCGGGCGGGGTGCCCCGTAAGGGGCGCTCTGGGAAGAAGGGATCAAGGTCTGTGGCTGGTGCCCCGAATGGTGACAGGCGGGCGTCGCGGCGGGCGGCTTACAAAGCTATCCAACGGCTGTATGGGAACAAGAGGAAGGACTGTGCCGACACAGTTCTCTCTGGGAGATGGAGGAAAGCAGCGCAAGCTGCCGAACGACGTCTTCCGGAGGGTTCTGTGGATTACTGGCTTAGTAAGCTGTCTGCATCGGGTGAGGCAGACCGCCGACCGGTACAGTCTAGGGGGCACGAGTGGTGGTCACTTCTCGCCCCCCTCGGTGAGGCGGAGAGCTCCCTCAGGGCTATGGGCAAATCTGCCTCTGGTCCAGATGGTCTCTCGGCTGTTGAAGCCTTCCTTAATCTCGTGTTGCTTTGCGAAGCACCTCCCCCCTCCCTTATCCGATCCAGGGTCTCCCTTGTTCCGAAGTCGAAGGACGTGAGTGAGCCCACCCACCTGCGCCCAATTGCTGTCTCCTCCGTCCTATTACGCTGCCTCCATAGGATCTTGGCGCGTAGATGGGCCGAGCTTTGTGACTTTCCGGACCAGTTCACGTTTCAGGCGCGAGATGGTTGTCTGGAGGCCACTGCCTCACTCCATGCAGTCTTGCGGAGTGCCCATCAGGAGACACGGGACCTCTGTTCGGTGATGGTGGATGTTCCCAAAGCTTTCGACACCGTGAGTCATGACTATCTGCTGAGCTGCTCAGAATTTTGGTGCCCCTGGGCCGCTCGTCCGTTATACCCGCGCGAGCTATGATGCAGCAACAAGTGTGCTATGGGAATGGACGATTCACCCTTCCCGTGGGGTTCGCCAGGGTGACCCTCTATCGCCCATGCTTTTTAATATGGTCATGGACGAGGTGCTTTCCTTGTCCATGCCCGAGCTAGCATATCCTATGGGGTCGACGAGACTCATGCGGGTATGGGGGCTAAGCTCGTTGCGGTGGAGCAAGCCCTGGCGGCGGCGGGAATGGTTATTAACAACGCCAAGTCTCGGTCCCACACAATAGTAGCCGATAAGAAGGCTAAGCACGTTTTTCTTGGACTGCGGAGCTCTGCGTGGGCGGCGAGCCCCTTACGGCCCTGGGTGTCGTTGACACTTTTGAGTATCTCGGGGTCAGGTACGACTGGAAAGGGATTCGTCCCTTTTCCACACCGCCAGATGGTCCATGACTGGCTTGTTGAGTTGCGCTCGGCTCCGCTGAAACCACAGCAGCGCTTGGAGCTCCTTCGGGGATATATGCTGCCCCGGCTCCTGCATTCACTAGTCCTGGGTTACGTGCACGTCAAGACCTTACGGGCGATTGATGTTAACATTCGAGGCAGTGTTAAGGCGTGGCTCAGATTCCCAAAGGATTGTCCGGTCGGCTTTTATCATGCCGCTATCTCTGACGGGGGGGTTGGGCTGCCATCCATGGCGGTGTCGATTCCTTTGATGAGACAGGCCAGGTATGAGGGTTGTTTACCTCGGCTACCTCGGGTGTCGTTTTTGAGTCCATCCGTAGCGTTCTGTTCAGATCCACTCTGAACTTAGTAAATCGTTCGGCCAAGATACGCGGTCAAGTGGTTCGTGACAATGCCGATGCATGCTGGAGGGAGGCTTTGGTCTCGTCGCTTGACGGGGTCGGCTTTGCATCGGCGCGTAGTAGTAAGGCGTCCCACTATTGGCTGCGCTATCCGGACCGGGTTTTTCCTAGGCTTTTCATCAGGGGTGCGAACCTCAGATGTAGGCTTTTGAGCACTAAGGTGCGGAACGCTAGGGGCGGACGTTCCGACGGCGATCTGAGATGCCGTGGACGGTGCGGTCTTCCTGAGAGTTTGGGCCACGTCGTCCAGCGTTGTGGGTGACTCACGACGCTAGATGCGCCCGGCATAACAGAGTCTCCGACCTTCTGGCGAAGTTCCTCCGTCGGAGGGGCTTCGAGGTTCACGCTGAGCCTCGGGTCCCGATGACTAACAGCTTCTTGAAGCCAGATCTGGTCGCTGTTCATGCCAAGTGCACGTATGTCCTGGACGTGGCGGTCGTTGGCGACAACGGCCTAGACCTTGCTTATAAGGGGAAGTTGTCCAAGTACGACTTCCCCCTATTCAATGCGGCGGTACGTCGGCTGCTGCCAAGCGTCGCCCCTGATTCTCCCGTGAAGCATGTCCCGGTGATTTTCACTTACCGAGGCTTGTTTCACAGCACAAGCGAGTCGTCGCTCAGGGCTCTGGGTCTTTCCGGTCGCGATCTGGGTGACCTGGTCACACTGGTGGTGATTGGGACACTCAAGTGCTATGATACGTACTATCGTGGTACTTAGTTGCCTAATTGCTGGAGGGACTCTGGTTCGCGGTGCACACACGAGGTTTCTTCCCCTCGTTATACGTTCCGGTCCGCATGAAGGGGGCACCTTAAACCCGATGAGTCTACCGGGAGGGTGCCCCTCGATAAGTCGGTCAATGAGAGCAGACACCTGTTGTGTCTTTTGGCACCTTTTTTGCCCTCACGGTGGCTGGTCCCTCTGCAATCGGCCATTGTGAAAATAATTTATTAACATAGCCAAATTCAATTCAGACTAATAAAGATAAGCATCAATAAGAGGATGCATAAAAGTAATTGGGGTAGAGAGCATCAGTAAAATGACGATACTTGTTGCACCACCTCGTTGTGGTGAGAGTCGGGCAACATTCGGTGGATGTGATCAGGAGGAGTGTGGAGGGCCTGATCACTGAAACCGAGTGGCTGAGAGTGTCAACGCCCCCCTCCGGCGGGCTAACCCCCCGCCGGAGGGTTAATAATGGGTTACTTCTAAAAGCATAGAAAATGACCCAGGCCCCTCTGGGACTGGCAACCCATTAGCTCTCGGCAACCGACTGACCGGTTCCGATGGCGTGGGGGACCGTTCCTCCTTTGTGTGCTCCTGTGGTCGTGAGTTTGCTTCTGGTAGAGGGCTATCCCAACACCGGCGGCACGCTCACCCGGAAGAACACAACCAGAACAGGGCGGCTCTTGCCCGTCCCGGTCGGACTTGGAGTTCTGGAGACGACACGCGGTTGCGCGCTTGTGCAGAGGATATGAAGGGTCGATTTCGGAACAAAAGCCGATTTGTGCGCCGCTATTTCTCCCGTTCTCTGCCGAGGCGGTGAAGAAGCGCCTATGCCATCTGCCTAAGCAGGAGTCCCCGGTGAGTGTTAGGAGTGCGAGTTCTGAGGTGGACGCTGTTGTTGGGAGCGACGAGGCCTGTCCCGCAGTGGATGATCGTGCCTGGCGGCTTGAATTGGAGGGACAGGTGGAGTCTCTTTTGGCAGAGGTTGATCCATCCTTTGATCAGCCTCGCGTCGAATTGCTGTGGATACTAAGCTTGTTCCATCAGACTACCGACCAGGATGTGGTGATCGGGCAGATGGATGCCTTCTTCCTATGGTACTTCTTCCCGCGGACTTGTGCGGGGGAGGGGGAAGACGCGATTAGATCGGGCGGGGTGCCCCGTAAGGGGCGCTCTGGGAAGAAAGGCTCCGGGTCTGTGGCTGGTGCCCCGAATGGTAACAAGAGGGCGTCACGGCGGGCGGCTTACAATACTATCAAACGGCTGTATAGGAACAAGAGGAAGGACTGTGCCGACACAGTTCTTTCTGGGAGATTGAGGAACGCAGCGCAAGCTGCCGAACGACGTTTTCCGGGGGGGGACTGTTGATTACTGGCTTAGTAAGCTGTCTGCAACGGGTGAGTCAGACAACCGATCGGTACAGTCTGGAGGGCAGAGTGGTGGTCTGTTCTGGCCTCCACTCGATAAGGCGGAGGTTGAGAGTTCCCTAAGGGCCATGGGCAAGTCTGCTCCTTGCCTTGATTGTCTCAGCTGGTGATTCTCTGTCGAGGCATAGATTGGTGACCACTTTTCTTAATCTTGTGTTCATTGCTAAGCTCCATCCTCTATCTAATCTGATCCAGGGTCTCCATGGTACTGAAGTCGGCAGAAGTCAGTGAGTCCACCCACCTGCATACAATTGCTGTCTCTTCTGTCTTATGCTGCCTGGCGTGTAGATGGGCCGAGGTTTGATTTTCTGGACCAGTTAGTGTTCCAGGCATGGCATTGTTGCATGGAGGCCATAGCCTCACTCCATGCAGTCTTGTGGAGTGCCCATCAAGAGACACGGTACCTCTTTGCTGTGCTGATTGCTGCGTCCAAAGCATTAGACACTATTAGTACTGACTCCATCTGCCAGGCGGCTCAGTATTACTGTGCCCATTGTTGGTTCGTTCGCTATGTCTGCGCACGCTATGATGCAGCAACAAGCTTGCTTGGGGGCCGGGTGATTCACCCTTCCTGTGGGGTTCGCTAGGGCGACTTTCTGTCTCCCATGCTGTTTAACATCGTCATGGATGAGGAGCTTTCTTTGTCCATGCCCGAGTTCACGTACCCAATGGGGTCAATGAGTGCAGGATCTTTGGCTTATGCTGATGACTTCACTCATTTCTATGAGACTCCAGCGGGTTTGCAGGCTAAGCTTGGTGTGGTGGAGTCAGCCCTGGCGGCATCGGAGATGGTGATTAACATGTCTTAATCCAGGTCCCTTACCATCATAGTCAACTAAAAGGCTAAGCACGTGTTACCTGGAGCTGCGGAGCTTTGTGTTGGTAGCGAACTGCTTAGGGTCACTGACTTGAGTTTCTTGGGGTCAGATACGACTGGAGAGGGATTCGTCTTTCACATCGTCAGATGGTCTATGACTGGCTGGTCGAGTTTCGCTCGGCTCCTCTGAATCCACAGCAGTGCTTGGAGCTACTGCGGGAATATATGGTGCTCCGACTTTTGCACTCACCAGTCTTCGGCAAGGTTCACTGTAAAACCTTGAAGTCGATCGATATTAACATTCAAGACAGTGTTAAAACGTTGCTTAGGTTTTCGAAAGGACTGTCCAGTCAGCTTCTAACATGCTGCTATCTCTGGGGTTACAATCCCTCTGATGAGGCAGTTAAGGTATTAGAAGTTATTTACCTCAGCTACCTCATGCGTCGTTTCAGAGTCCATCTGGAGCATTTTGTTCAGAACTACTCTGAACTTAGTAAATCGCCCAGCCAAGATACGCTGTCAAGTGGTTCACGATAAGGCTGAAGCAGTTGGGTGGGGGCTGACCTTGCTTAGGCTAATAGCACGAAGGGGTCTTACTATTGGCTGCAATATCACCACAATATTTTCCCAACTCTACATCAAAGGGACTAACTTTCAGATGTAGACTTCTGAGTACTAAAGTACGAAATGCGAGGGGCAGACGTGGCGACGAAGACTTGAGACGTCGTGGACGATGTGGTCTGTCTGAAAGGTTGGGCCATGTTGTCCATCATTGTGAGGTGACTCACGACGCGTCCAGCACAACAGAGTTTCCGAATCACAGGTCTTTTAGGTTAATGCTGAGCCTTGGGTCCCAATGACTAAGAGTTTCTTAAAGCCAGATCTGGATGCTGTTGTGCCAAGTGCACTTCGTCTTGGATGTGGCAATCGTTGACGACAACGGCTTTGATACTGCTTACAGAGGAAAAGAAGCCATGTATGACTTCTCCCTATTTAACACAACAGTATGTCGGTTGATGCTAGACGTCGGCCATGATTCTCTTGTGAGGCATGTTCCAGCGATTTTCACCTGTAGCAGCTTGCTTCACAGCACAAGTGAGTCATCTGAGGGCTTTAAGTCTTTCCAGTTGCGATCTGGGTGATCTGGTCACACTGGTTGTGATTGATACACTCAATATGCGTGGCACTTAGTTGCACGATTGCCTGAGAAGTTCCGGTCGCATTGGTGCACAAAGTCACTTCCCTTGTTGATGGTCCATATGAAGGAGGCATCTTAAACCTGATGAGCTTACCAGGCAGATGTCCCCCGATAAGTCGGTTACCGAGTGAAGACACCGGTTGTGTCTGAATTAGGCATCTGTTGTGACTCTTGCTGGTCCCGATGCGATTAGCCAGAGAGAAAACTGTAAACTAGCCAAATTCAATTCAGACTAATAAAGAGAATCATCAATAATGGAATGCATCAAAGTAATCTGGATAGAGAGCACAAGTACAGAGGTGATACTCTGCCCCCGATGGTCTCTTGACTGTTTTTTTTCTTTGTCGAGGTTCAAATTGGTAACTGCTTTTTGAACTTCGTGTTGCTTTCCGAAGCTTGAAATCCTTTCCTTAACCAATTTAGCGTCTCCTTGGTTCCAAAGTTTGCGAGTATCAGCGACCTCACCCACCTGCATCCAGTTGCTCTCTTCAGTTCCGTTACACCGCCTCACAAGATCTTGGAGCCTAGATAGGTTGAGGTATGTGACTTTCCAGACCAGTTCACGTTTCAGGTGTGGGATGGTTGTCTCAAGGCCACAGCCTTACTCCATTCAGTCTTGCAGAGTGCCCATCAAGAAAAACGGGACCTCTCTGCAGTGATGGTCGATATGTCTAAAGGGTTCGACACCGTAAGTCATGACTCCATCTGTCGGACGGCTCAGAGTTTCGGTGCTCCTGCGCCGTAAGTCTGCATGAGTTATGAAGCAGTAACAAGTGTGCTATGTGGTTTGGTAATTCACCTTTCCCGTGGGGGTTGCCAGGGTGACCCTCTGTTGCATATGCTGTTCAATATTGTCATGAAAAGGGGTCTCTCCTCGTCCATGCCAGAGTTCAAATACCCAATTGGTAGGCGAGTGTAGGGTCGTTGGCTTATGCTGACTATCTCACTCTTTTCTCTGAGACTCTAGCGGGTATGTGAGCTAAGCTTGATGCGGTTGAGATAGCCCTAGCAGTGTTAAGGATGGTGATCAACTCATATAAATACAGGTCACTCATGATTGTGGTTAATAAGAAGGCCAAGCACGTTTTTCCTGAAGCTGCAGTGCTTTGCGCCATTAGTGTCACTGACTCCTTACAGTTTCTCGGGATCACGTACGACTGGAAGGGGATTCGTCCCTCTTCACATAAGATGGTCGATGACTGACTAGCTGAGCTGTGCTCAGCTCCAGCAAGGCATTGAGTTCCTGCGAGGATATCTGATGCCCCTACTTCAACAATGTGCACAGAAACGCTTAGAGCAATAGACATTATCAGAGACAGTGTTAGAATGTGGCTGAGGTTCTTTAAGGACTGTTCAGTCGGCTTCTATCATACCTCTATTTCTGCCCACCTTGGCAGTTTCAATCCCTCTGATAAAATTTAAGTTATGAGAGGTTGTTTACTTCGGGTTCCTTGGCCGTCGTTTTGGAGTCAATCCGGACATTATTGTTCAAAACTACACTGAATCTGATAAATCGCACGACCGTGATAAGAGGTTCGGTGGTTTGTGATTAGGCGGAAGCAGCTGCATGTTGGAGAGATGTGTTGGTGTCATCGCTCGACGGTGATGGCCTCGCTTTGGCAAACAGCACGAAGGCGTCCCACTATTGGCTACAGTATCCCAACTGGGCATTTCCCAGGCGCTAATATCTGGTGTAGACTTCTGAGTACAAAGGTTCGGAATGAGAGGGGTGTACGTGGCAATGAAGACCAGAGACGTTATGGACGATGCAGTCTCTCAGAGTCTTGGCCATGTTTTCAGCATTGTGAGGTGACTAATGACATTAGATGCATCATGCACAACAGAGTCTCCGACCTCCTAGCAAAGTTTCTGCAGCAGAAGGGCTTCGAGATTCATGCTGAGCCTCGAGTCTCGATAACTAAGAACTTCTTGAAGCCAGATCTAGACGCTATTGATTCGAAGTGCACTTACATCCTGGACATGGCGGTTGTCGGCGATGATGGCCTAGATTCTGCTTATAGGGGGAAGGTGGCCAAGTATGACTTCCCCTGTTTAACAGCGGTACGTTGGCTGATGCTAGAGGTCGGCTGTTATTCTCCCGTGAGGTATGTTCCGGTGATTTTCCAATATAAGGGCTTGATTCCCAGCGTGTCATCTCTTAAGGCTCTAAGTCTTTCCAGTCACGATCTGGGAAACTTGGTCGCACTGGTGGTGATCGGGACAGTCAAGTGGTACGACACTGACATGTGTGCCACTTAGTTATCCGATCACCTGCGAAATTCTGGCCGCCGCACGAGGTCACTTCTCGTTGACGGTTACTGGTCTGTATGAAGGGGGCATCCTAAATCTGATGAGTTTACCAGACGGATGCCCCTCGATAAGTTGATTGTGTAGATAAGGCACCTTTTATGCCTGTATTAAGCACCTGTGGTGCCTCTCTTCCCATCTGGTCCCGATGCGATTGGCTGGGTCAAGGAAACTTTTTGTATCTAGCCAAATTCAATTCAGACTAATCAAGAGAACGATTAATAATGGAATGCATAAAAGTAAGCTGGGTAAGAGCACCAGTACAGAGATGATACTCAAGGTAGTCAAATTCAAGTCTCACTTAAAACCTCAAAATACTCTAAAGGCTTTATCCTTAACATTTGTTTTTGTTTTTCCACAGGGGAAAAAAAAAAAAATTCCTTTCTTTTACCCCTACACCCTAGCTTCGAATAAACAGCTTTAACTAAACCATTCAATCCACTTTCCTTACCCTTAAATCTTTTCAAACAGGTACTTCTACTACACAAGCAGTCATTTATATCATACCATGTAGCAAATGCAGCAATCACATTTGTAAAACTCAATTCTGTGCAGAGACCCTTTTGCTAAGAGAACACTATTAAACTCTACAATGTCAAAAATTTGTTTCACACATGCTTGATTTTAATCATAGTTTTAACTTTGCTAACGCCTCAATTATCAAATACACACAACATACAGTTTTGATTGCTTGATGTTATTACGAGCTTGCAATGTCTGGATTTTTTAAAGATTTACAACAAATGTAAACAGAAATGGCAAAGAGCAACAGGATTGTGCAAAAAATAGATACTTCTGAAAGAATATAGAAAAGAAAATGACAAAACTGGAATGCATAACGTTGAAAAGAATTAAGACCTCCAAGAAATTGAAGGAACATAAGTGAATACATGGATTTTTGCATCAAGAAATTTAACGATAGCACACAAACTGAGGAAATGTATAGCACTAGCTGACATACTAGAATTGGTTAACCACATTAACCCAAAAAGACAGATAGAAAATCACAACTACAAACCGATAACCCGCACAACTTAGCAATTAGGTCTACCACTCCATTAATAACCAAGAGATCATACCCAATAAACATAAAAGGGTACCAGAAAGCAACAAGCGCTACTACATAGATCAACCAGAAAATACTGAAGAAAAACATTGTGCGAATCAATTATAAGAAAGCTTATAACATACCCCCAAAATAGGAAAATTGAATGCTGAAAGGTTTAAAATATCAGAAAAATATCACCTTTATGGAGAAAGCAATAGAAAATCCGAGATTAGAATGTCAAGTGTTATCCTCAAACTGTTAAGAGATAAAGATATAGAGAGGTATTTTCCAGGGAGACTTACTCCCACTCCTTTTCGTCATAGGGATGATTGTGCCCACCAATCCAGATTTACAGGCAGGCAAAAAAAAACAAAAGAAAAAATCAAGTTCCTTAATTACTGATCAATTATGAACTGTTCAGTTAAAAAATTTAAATGAATTTAAAAAATATTGGGAATGTATTAAAATTATTAAATTTAAGTTTCATAAAAGTTTAAATTTTAGACAGACTTGTCAACAATTGCAAAATCATGGGACTAGTCATCCATATTAAATGATATTATGTATGATTGAAGAAATAATTTCATAAATGGACAAAACACGAGAACGGTTTTGAGGGCTTGGATAAAAATGAATTATAAGAATAAAAATACTCAATAGGTTATACGAAAAGTGAGAATCAAAATAGGCATCAGCTAATGCTCAAATAAAATAAAAAAAAAAAAAATAAAAAAAAAAATAAAAAAAAAAGTTTCTCTAAATCATTAAAAGCCGTTTTGCACAGAATTTTTAGCAGAGGAAAACGATTCGTTTTCTATACTACAAAGATTATTTCCTATTGATAGAAATAATTACAGTCAAACAAAACAGTTAAAAAGTTATTTGATAGAAGCATCTAGAATCAGAATTGCTCGCAGTGATTTACATGCCCTTTTTAGAAATTAGTACAGACAATAGTAAACTTCATTAAAAGACATTGTTGAAAATCTGTTAAACCAAGCATTTATCAATGTAATAACTGTAAATCAACGTTTATTGCATGCATAAATAGAATTAGGAGTAGAGATGGGCATAAAGAAAATAAGTAAAAACAAGTGATATCTTAATTTGGAATTGGAGATGGGAGCAGGGATTATCCAAAAGGAGGAATTGTTTTCTTTTTGCTTCTTATTCAGATGGATGCTCTGTCGTGAACCTCCAGCCATATGTGTAACATTCAAGATAAGGAGAGATTCCCTAATAAAGTCAAGTGCTTAAGAAAGGGAGTGGGAAGAATACATTTTTCAGCTCAAACATTTTAAAAATACTAAGGACAGGTAGAGTTTTGCAATTTATAAGATTTGCAAAATTATTTTAGTGACCGCATCTCAGATTTATCGAATTCTTTTTCTCGTTGAGTTTGGAGTTTTAGAATAGAGACTGTCCATTTTTGCCTTTGATACTGATATTCAAAAACTTCTAATTGATAAAAATAATTTAACCCTTTTCTGGTTATATCATACAGAGTCCAGTTATTTTGATGAAAGTTTTTATGGTTCAAATCCTTAATATCTTAAGATATTTATTCAAGACAAATGGTTTGGAGAGTAATGGTTTCGTAGACATTTTGAATGATTCTATTTAACCCATAGATGGCACCTTAACAGGTACTACCACTGTGTCAGAATGGAACTGGAGTAAAGGCAACTAAAAAGGGGCGACTAAACTCTCACAAGGTCCCAAAATTTGGGTCTCACTATCGGGTGCAGCTGAAGGTCAGAGCTTTTGGAGTGGGAAATCCAATCTTTCTCAGATTGTTACAAATGAGTTAGCATCAGATTTCAAGTTGCAATGGAGACCAACAATATTAGATTGAAAAGTCCAGCATTCTTCATGGGGCTTGAAGGTTTGGTTTATCTTTTTAATGCATATCAACCATTTTGCAGATTATTTAATTCAGAAACAATAAACACTGGAAACTGTTTATTGAATACAAGTTGCTATTTTACTCATAGCTGGGAGAAATTGACAATCCATATCTTCCTCTGAACATATTCGTGCAACAGGATTTGTACTCCGGAGCCAATTGCACCAGTTAGGCTAATCATAAACCCACAATTCAAGGATTAAATCCAATTTCTTGGGTGGGTCACATTTTTTTTTCAATTAGATTCTCATTTTACTAATAAAAAATTTGTTTCTAAATATAAATTTTAATGAATGTCTTATGAAAATATATCAATTATAATTTGCATTGTGTCTATATAAGAATATTATCTGCCCATTTCATCCAATGCGAGTGTAAAAGCAATACAAATTATAAATAACTTTACCCAGAGGAATGTTTATAACAAAACAAAAAAGATTGGATCAACATATTCCATTGGGGCACTGATATTTTCAATCTGAACACTGAACTCTGACTTTAGAACCAATCAAGAGTAGGCTGAAAGTAGGCTGAAAGTAGGCTGAAAGTCTTGCTTAAAAAAAAAAAAAAAAAAAAAAAAAAAAAAAAGAAGATATTTCTCTAAGATAGTGGATCAAGAAAAAAGGTGATGCAATTCTGAGATGTTGAAGCTAACCAGAGTCTGGGCCACATTATACAGAATCTTAAGTTATTTGTGATGCCCGATGCACTCAATAGGGTCACTGACACTGGTGATGGCAAGCAGGCGTGATGACATGCAGGTTATGTATCCAAATATATGGAACAAAGAACATAGATTCTGCTTAGTGTGATGAAGACTATCTTGGCAGAATATGGGGTTTTGATTAAACCATCTAAATCTATCACTTATCCTGGCCAATAGGGCAGTTAAGCCAGCTTCCTTACGAACTGCTGAAATCAGTTTCTCAGGCCCAAGTTTAATTGGAAGAGAATTTCGATCCTTTCCCCAGTATGAGGTAGTTCACGACTAGTTTGCTAAACTTAATACTGCTCTATTAAAGCTGCAGCAGCTAGATGCACTGTTGTGAGGATATCTGTTGCTCCAGTTACTGCACTCTCAAGTCTTTGATAGCATGCATATAAAGACTTCGGCATTAGATACCACGTAAGAATATGGCTCAAGCTACCTCCCCTCTTACCTGGTTAAAACCTATGCCTCACACTCAAACAGCAATAGCGGTCTATGTCCAAGGTATTTGTTTTACGGCACATCGATCTTAAGTCATTTTATGCCATACAATTTATTTATGAAATGTTAAAGCATTACAAATGACAGACTCAACTGTGTTGGTAACAATGACAATGTCAGATCAGGAGAGTAATGGTCAATATGAGAATCCAAACAACAAAATTCAGTTTTGGAGACCAAGTGCACCAGCAGAAACTGCCATATTTCATATCTATATTATAAAAAATAATATGGAAAAAATTAACTTAGAAACATCACTCAAAAATATCCCAACACCTAACAAGCATGGATACATTATTAGATTAATTAAAAAAACGGACAAACTAATACGCCGAATGCGATGGCGAGCACACTTCTTCCTTAATAAAGATAAACACAAAATAAATACAAGAGTCATACGGATTCAAAGGCCTAAAAAAACGCTAAACCAATAGATCTTATGACGAACTTTGAAAATTACCTCTTAAATGTAATTAAAAACTTTAGAATTTCACAAACAGAATAATTTCCAAAAACAATTACACACCATCGTTAAAAACATAAACAACTCTAACAAAATCTTCGTAAAAGCGTACAAACCTAGAAATTTTTACAAAATAGATAAAGAGTATAACAAACTACTAACAGAAAACATTACGAAAAACTACAAAAAAACAGATACAAACGAACGTAACTACATAGATATAATAAATACTGAAAGTAAACAAATCACCGATAAACTAAAAATTAGTGACAAAGTTAGTAAACTAAAACCTAAAGAAAGCCTATATCCTATTTAAAGACCACAAAAGTAACTTTAACAATAACTCTAGCACTCGCTTAATTAATCCGACCAAACCAGAAATAGGAAGAATCAGCAAAACAATTCTATCTAGAATCAAACAAATTAAAAAAAAAAAGACCTAGAATTAAACCAATGGGTGAATACTGCTGTAGGGAAACGCGGGACTTACCTAACTAGCATGTGTGCATAGTTCAATGGGTCGGTCGTGGAAGTAAATGAATGAAGAAGAAAGAAACAAAAATGGCTGCCTTGTCTCTTTATATGGCTGCAATGTGACCACCTGATATGTAAATGAGATGCTCCTGGTTGGAGATAAAAGAGGGTTGATTTGTTGTTTTGGAGCGACGTTCACTTTGAAGATGGATTTCAAAGAGATAAGTGAGATATACAGAGGTTGGAAGTTATAAGCTATCTCGGCACTTGGTGTGTGGTGACTCGAAAGGCAGAAAATGGACAAATTCGATTTTCGCTTGATACCTGAGTTTGATGGATCTACCGCTGGACCGTCTGTTGTTGAATGGGTTGAAAAGGCTGAGAAGATCTGTACACTGTGCAGAATTAAAGAACCAGCCACAGTCATTCCTCTGAGGTTAATCGGAGGGGCCTATGCAGTCTACCAGCAACTCGGGGATGAACCAGACTGGGATACAATCAAACATGGCCTGTATACAGCATTTGGTACAGATCCGTTTGTTGCATGGCAACAGTTTACGAGCCGGCGACTTCAGGCCAAGGAAACGGTTGACGTGTACCTAGCTGACCTACGAAAGTTGTCGGTACCATTTGGTGGAGTCAGCGATAAGATATTAAGATGTGCATTTTTAGTAGGCTTACCTGAGGAGGGCAGCAGACTGTTGCGGACATCGTCACGAATTGAGGAATTGACAACGGACGAGTTATTAGCCCGAGCTCGAAACATCTGCAAGGAACATGAGCCAATTGCAGCAGCAACTAGTATTCAACATGCAGCAGTCGAACCACATGGAGGCAAGGTAGATTCTCTCCCAGATAGTAATAAGCGTGTAGGCCCAGTGTGCTATAAATGTGGGGAAATCAATCATTTTGCTAAGGAGTGCCGAAGTGATAGGAGGTGTGTATATCCACGAGCACAGAGAACGGTACAGTGCTATCGCTGCAATAAGTTTGGGCACATATCTCGCAACTGTTCGGGAAACGAGGTTGGGGGCAAGGTACTATCGCCACCCTTGCCCCTTGCCAACCAATAAACACAGGATTACCGGTCATTGGCGTTAAAATCGACGATGTGAAGTGTTCAGCACTCATAGACACGGGGTGTTCCCGGTCTATAGTTAGTGCACATTACTGTCGGATGTGGCGGGAGAAATCAGTCGGTATTATGACAATCAATGGTTTATCCCGAGCATGTTGTGGTGAAGGGACAGTCACGATTTGTACTGAGAAGGGTGACACAGCCAAAGTTGATGTTCTGGTGATGCAAGAAAAACCCCTTGGCTATGACATGTTGCTTGGAATTGATGCGATACAAGCACTAGGAGGCGTCATAATTACAGCGACTGGAGGTGTAATGCTTGGAGAAGGGAAAGAAGTCTGTGCAGCCGTGTCTATTGAAGAAAAGGACTTCTGTGCTACGTTTGACGACAACGAAAAGGCGTGGACTGCAAAGTGGAAATGGACTATGAGCCAGGCACCAAATCGACTGTGCAACACCATTCCAGAGTATGAAGTTTCCACAAAGAATAGGGCCGCATATGAAGAAGAACTTCAGATATGGATTGAAAACGGATGGTTAATACCGTACCCACAGGAACGTCTGGGACCACCCAAAGGATTAATTCCGCTCATGGCTGTTGAACAACCTACTAAATACAAAATTCGACCCGTAATGGATTACCGAGAATTGAATCACCACGTTGATGCTTTCACTGGAAATGCAGATGTGTGCGCTGCTAGACTACGAGAGTGGCGTCAGAAAGGGAGTAATGTAGCACTGTTGGATTTGAAGAGAGCCTACCTGCAGATACGTGTCCATAAGTCATTATGGCCATTTCAGACGGTGATAATCAAGGGAAAACGATATTGTTTGACACGTTTAGGTTTTGGCCTGAATGTAGCACCCTTAATAATGACAGCTATTATTAAAACTGTTTTGATGCAGGATGAGACCACAGCAAAAGCTGCTTCAGCTTATATTGATGACATTTACATTGATGAGGATATAATGTCTGCAGATGTGGTTCGAACAAAACTGGAATCGTTTGGGTTAATAAGCAAAGACCCTAAGCACCTAAAGGATGGGGCGCCCGTGTTAGGGCTAGAGGTCTATGAGAAGGGCAATACTTTGCGATGGAAGCGAGGGAGCGCAATTCCAGAGTTACCCAGTGTATTGACAAGACGCATTGTGTTTTCTATTTGCGGTAAATTAGTAGGACATCTACCTGTTTGTGGATGGCTCCGATCGGCAACACGAGTGTTAAAACGACGAGTAACTGCAGTAACCACAGGATGGGATGACATGGTGGATGATAATGCTCTCCGGCAAATGATGGCTGAAACGTTGTCCAGAGTACATAGGAACGATCCTGCCCAGGGTGAGTGGCAAGTATCTGGAAACGAAGTGAATGCATGGGTTGACGCAAGTTCACTGGCTACAGGTGTCGTGTTGGAACAATTAGGAGCTGTCGTGGAAGATGCGTGCTGGCTTCGTCCGAAAAATGATGCCCAGCATATAAATTTGGCAGAACTCGATGCCACGTTAAAAGGGCTTAATCTTGCATTGCAATGGCAGGCCAAGGTTGTGCATCTTCACACTGACTCATTGTGTGTTTACCACTGGTTGACCGACACCTTAACTGGGAAGGCCCGGGTTAAGACTAGAGCGGCAAGTGAGATGTTAGTACGTAGGAGACTGGAAATAATAAAGCGTCTAGTTCACGAATACAGCTTGCAGGTGGACATCACTTTAGTTTTGTCAATGCAGAATTTGGCTGATAGCCTGACGAGAGTACCAAAGAGGTGGATTGATGTAATGAGGCAGGGATCTGATCCTCCACAACAGACATGCACTACCGTAACAGATCAATTGACACCTGACCAGATCCGTACGATACATCAGCAGAGTGGACATCCCGGAATTCGGAGGACAACATATTTTGTCCGAAGAGTGTGTCCTTCAACTACAAGAGCATCAATCAAGGCAGCTATACGCTCGTGTGAAGAGTGTCAGCGAATTGATCCGGCACCATCCCAATGGCAAAAAGGAAAGCTTGAGGTGGAGGACAACTGGTATCGAGTAGGAATGGACATAACGCATTATGAGGGCAAGCACTTTTTGACCATGACAGATTGTGGACCAACACGTTTCACAATATGGCGCCTGTTGACACGACAGGATGCATTTAGCATTATACAACAGTTGAGAGCTGTCTTTTTTGAACGTGGTGCCCCGCTTGAAATTCTGACTGATAACACCACTACATTTCGATGTCAAGAATTTCAGAAATTCACGCAGGAATGGGGGATTAGAATGCGTTACCGATGTGCATATTTTCCCCGAAGGTAACGGTATAGCGGAGCGGTGTCACCGCACCATTAAAAGAATTGCGGCCAGGACACAGTGTTCTATTCCAGAAGCGGTGTACTGGTATAATATGACACCAAAGGACGATGCAACACCAGAAACTGCCCCAGCTAATGGGATTTACCGCTATGAACAGCGTATAAAAGGTATTGATGTCACGCCATCAGAGGTTGGCGTTGTCAATACACCATATCAAGTGGGAGACAGTGTTTGGGTGAAACCCCCAAATGCTAGGTGCACTGAAAAATTTTGCAGAGGAAAAATAGATAAAATCATAAGTCCTCAGACCATGTTGATTGATGGTGTACCACGGCATGTAAAAGATATCCGCCCCTGTTATACCTCTCCTGATTCTGAGGATAACGAGGAAGATCACATACAGTTCAGGGATGATCCTGACTGCCTACTACCCCTACCGGTGAGCGTAGAAACACTACCTACAGAACCAGATGAGGGAATGATGGAACATACTGAGGAAGATGGGACCGAGGAAGTGATGCCTCCGGTTCTTCGAAGGAGTACCCGACAAAGACGGATATTGCCCCCATGCCCTGATTGTGAAACACCGCATAGGGAACCACGAGAGGAGATAATGGAACAGATTGGTGGCAATAACGGTGGTAATGAGGAAGATGGCAATGAGGAAGTGCTGCCCCCGATTCTTCGAAGTACTCGACAACGACGGCCACCCCCCTGCTCTGTGTGTGATCATGAGATCAGGGGGGAGTGTAGGGAAACGCGGGACTTACCTAACTAGCATGTGTGCATAGTTCAATGGGTCGGTCGTGGAAGTAAATGAATGAAGAAGAAAGAAACAAAAATGGCTGCCTTGTCTCTTTATATGCCTGCAATGTGACCACATGATATGTAGATGAGATGCTCCTGGTTGGAGATAAAAGAGGGTTGATTTGTTGTTTTGGAGCGACGTTCACTTTTCAGTTGTTACTGTCTACACATTCACTTTGCGTCGGATTATTGGTTTGTTACGTGCATTACTGTTATTTATTATTGTTGGATTTCCTATTACTTGTTACTTGTTGGATATTTTCGTTATTGAACTTTTACTGTTGAAATTGTTGTTACGTTATTTTTTCTCCCCACTTTCCCCCCCCCACTTTTTTTTCTCTTTTCTAGCCTCTAGTGCTTACAAGCTAGATGGCTGCTGAAACGCCGAATTCGGAAAGTTCTGAGTGGTCTAAACCACCTAAAGTTCAAATTGATGTCCGACAATTTGTGGAGGACGCCAAAAAATGTACCCACATGGTCACAGAGACTGGATTGCTGGTCGATTTGCCGAAACTAGAGGAAATCCAAAAGAGAACGGTGACGCTTTTTGTTATGGATAAGAGAATTAAATCTATCAGAGCCACCCCGGAATTAATTCTCAAACTACTTAACACGGTCGACTTTAAACCTCAACGACTTATTAAATCTAAGGGTTTTAATACTTGGTCGGCCCTTTTCCGGGATGAAGACACCTGCAACAAACTTTCGCTAACTCAGATAATAACGCCGGAATATGTACTAAGAACGGAGTACATGGGAAGAAGGCGTTCTTCCGTATCTTTTTTTAATGTGCCCTTCCATGTTGAGGGGGAGCACATAGGCGCATATTTACTTAAATTTGGCGAAATTACCGACGTCAATCATGAGGAGTTCTCGGGCGTGTGGAACTTTGGAATCTTTGTGGACAAAAAGTCTTACGACGGAATACCCTATTACCTACTCATAGGGGAAGACAAATTACCCATAATACTCACAGGCCGCAGACCTATTTGTTGGTTTTGTGAAGAGGTGGGACACTTAACGGTGGATTGCTCCCCAAAAAAGGAAGCGACAATTAAGACAACTTCTGCTTCAAGTAAAAAGTCGAGAGCAGGAGCTCACATTGATGCACCGTCGGTTATTGGACATCAAATAATCTCCGAAAGCGAAGATTCTGACGAGGAATTCCCGGCACTATCGACAACAAAGAAAAGTGAGGAGAAAAAAAGTGATAAGGAAAGATGGGTCATTGTTCCAGGAAAGAAAACCCCGGGACGTTTAACCTTGGAGGAAATAAGGGAAAAAGAAATGATGAAGCATGACCCCGGAAAAGACTCTTACGTAAAAGCAAAAAAAATATTGAAAAAAGTAAATAATACCCCTAAGCCCACTCCTGACTCTGCCCCTAAAAAAACCCCTAATCCTCAGACCCCCAAATCAATGCCCCCTCCGATAACTGGACCTATAATTGATAAACCCTACAAACTAATTCCCCTGAGTCCCCAAAAAGTCCCTAAAAATCCCCCAGACCTTCGCCTTTTGTGTCCCCTGCTAATACCCCCAGAAGCTCCCCACCTGCATCCCCCTCAAAGCATCCCTCCCCTGCACCTTCTCCGGCGTCTCCCATAGAGCCTAGCCCCCCCTCCCCTTCCCCCATGGAAGACATGTCCCCTCCTAAAAGACATAGGAGTCCTTCCCTAGAGAAAAGGAGATTTAAAAAATCTACTTTTCTCTCGGCAAGAGATATATGTAAATGTACCCAGACCCAAATCGACACAGCTAAGAATATGCGTAGCACCAACCTCATCGGACTATTAAAATTCGATGAGGTTGGTGGCTTATCTATCGAAGACCCCGAAAACTTCCCCAACGCAACAAGAGTGGTAACCGTTATAAGGAAAAGATCAGAAGCAAAGGCTCTATGGGAGATGTTGGAGGAGGCGAACTCGGCCTTCAATTTTGCCCTCCCTCTTGCCATTTTTAAGTCTAGCGAATTGATGGAGATGAGAAACGAGTGTTTTGGAAGGCTACCTATCAAAATTCACCCTTCCCTGTATAGGATAGCTAAACTAACGTATCCTCAGGATATTGGCGGCATCTCCTATGATGGTCTAATTAACGACCAAATGGGTAAACAGTCATTTGGGAGAGCCGTTGGTATCCTGACCTCTTTTATGTTCGTTTCTCAAACTCAACCCTAAGGCATCTTTATGGCTCTCTATCTAGCAAGTCTAAATGTGCGGGGCCTGAGGGCAAATGATCGCAAGTTTCGTGTCGCTACTGACCTTCAGCGCCTCGGAGTGGATGTATGTTGCTTGCAAGAGACCCACCTGATTTCAGGGGACCATTTGGGTGCGTTGGCTAAGCGTTTTCACGTTTATTCAGCGTACTTTAATTCTTCCGCAAGGGGGGTTTCTTGGCTGGTAAGCAAGACTTTAGATGCGTCGTGTGACCCTTGCTACATGGATCCGGAAGGGAGACTATGTGTTTTGGATATTACCATAAAGGGGAAAGCATTTCGACTCGTTGGGGTTTATGCTCCCAATAGACATTTTGAGCTTCGTTCCTTTTTTCGGCGAATCGAGCAGTTCTTGAATACTACTCGGACGGTCATTTTAGCGGGAGACTGGAACGCGGTCCTGGATCCCGATTTAGATCGTAATCGGCCTAGGGGTACTAACACGGATCGGGATGCTAGAATATTTCGGGACTTTCTCGATAAGTTTGATCTTATCGACAAGTTCCGGAATGAAAAGCCCCGTGATAGGGTATGGACTTGTACAGCTAGACGCGGTTCCGATTTGAGACAACTCTCGAGTTATATCGATCGGTTCTTAATTAGGGGAGTCGACGTAGGGGTAGTTGAATGTCCAAGTCTTCATAATATAGTTTACTCGGACCATAGACTTGTTCGGGTCCGTGTGAACTTAGATAGACCTAAGCCTAGATTAGATGGTTACTGGAAACTCAACACTTCGTTGTTCGACGTGAAGGGCTTCCAGGACCAGCTTCTACTAACCTTACAGCGGGAATTGACGGGGGCTGTAATTGGGAATAGGAAGTGGGGCCATTTTAAGAAAGTGATTAGGTCCTTTACTGCCGATTTTAGCAGACGGCTCAACCTATCAACTAGGGCAGTTAAAGTGGCACTAGAGTCTAGATTAGATCGGGCGATTGAGGTGGGGGATAGCTCTAGTGTTACTATAATTAAGGCTAAGCTGAATTCTTTGGCTTTCAAAGAACATCAGGCTTTAGTAATTAGGAATAGGTTAAAAAGAATGTCTGCGAAAGCAACAAACATGGCCGCTGAACTGCGTGCAGAGGAGTTTCGCCATGCAGCTGATCGTCATATCGCTCGTGTCTCATTACCGGATGGGCGGCTCGTGACTACAAACGAAGGTATTCTGGAGGCTTTTTGCTCTCATTTTCAGGAGCTTTTTACTCGGGAACCTGGTCTGTCTTTAGCACAATTCGACCCCTATTTGGCTGACTTTTCTCGCCTTGAGGCGACCGAAGCGGCTAGGTGCGAAGGTTGCATAACAGAGGATGAAGTTCAGGAAGCGTTAAAGCGGGTCGGCCTTAACAAGTCTCCTGGGATTGATGGTTTGCCCTATGAAGTGTATTTGAGGATGTCGCCCATTTTTGTTCCCTTGCTGACAGTTTTGTTTAATTCATGGTTTAGGAACGGGAATATTCCCCAGTACTTGACCATGGGTTTAGTGAAGCTGATACGCAAAAGCAAAAATGGTGGGGATGGGTTAGATAACTTTCGGCCCTTAATGCTTAATGCGGAGTTAAAGATTTTGGCCAAGATCTTAGCTAATCGTCTGCAACTTGTTTTGCCTGGTCTTATTAGCCCTGAACAGACTTGTGCTGTAAAGGGTCGGACCATTCAGGATAACTTGCATTCGATACGCTTGATCATAGATAAAGTCGACACTGAAGCCGCGCTGATCAATTTAGATCAGTCCAAAGCATTTGATAGGGTGGATCATCGGTATTTGGAGGCTGTTTTGTCGGCGGCCGGCTTTGGTCCTCAGTTCCGCTCTTGGATTCGCCTCTTGTATGCGAACCCCGGTGTTAGGGTAGAAGTGAATGGGGTGAGGTCGGAGGCTTTCAGATTATCCAGATCTCTTCGTCAAGGGTGCCCTCTTTCACCGATGCTTTATGTGCTTGTTTTGGAACCCTTCCTTAACAGGCTAAGGGTGAATCCGGTCCTACGTGGAATTACTTTGCCAGGTGCTTGCACCACGTTGAAGTATTCTGCCTATGCCGACGATGTAACAGTGCTTGTAACGAGCAATGCCGAGATTAGTGTCGTCGGCAGAGAAATCAGAACATATGAAACGGTGACAGGGGCCAAAATCAACTGCGTTAAGTCTGTTGGCTTGCGCATCGGTGCCTGGAAGGGTGTTTCCTTGCAGGGACCCTTTGGCTGGACAGATGGACCTTGCAAGCTACTCGGCGTCTGGTTTGGTCCTGATCTTCAGCTGGAGAAAAATTGGTCGGAAGTCCTGAAATCGATAAGGGCTACAGCTGGCCTGTGGACCCGTAGAAATCTTTCATTAAATGGGAGATCGGACGTATCTGCTTCTCACATTTACCCGATTATCCTATATCGTCTTTCAGTACTTCCACTCCCGTCGGATACTCTGCTTGAGTTGCAGAGGGCTCTTTTCCATTTTTTTATGGATTGGAAGGGCCCATATGGTCCGTCGCGAGATTTGTTACCTTCATCCTTCTGAGGGCGGTTTGGGTATGCCGAGCATCGATATTCGATGTCACACACTTCGGCTCTTTTATCTAATCCGAATGAGTACACAATGTGAGGGAAACGGTGTCTTCTGGAATGAAGACGCTAAGAAAGCCTTCCCGGCTTTGAGAAGTGTGCACTTGGACGAGGGGGAGGCACATAGGTTACCCCGAGGTGAGTGCTCCTTCTATCGCGAATGTAGACGCGCATTGAAATTTCTTTTAAGAGTGACAGATGGCCTCTCTGACACTCTGCTGTTGTCCCGTAAGGCATTATATCGGGTAATGGTGAGGGGGACCGTTCGTGAAGATAGGATTGAGGGGCTCGATTTGACGAGGAGGGAGCTTCGCTCAATCTGGCCTTGGGCGCCTGGGTTAAGGTGTCTTGATAACGACGAGGCATCGCTGACCTGGCTGACGATTCAAAATGCACTCTGGGTCGGTAAGAGGCTTCATTCAGCGCGCTTGAGTAATTCTCCGACTTGTGTTAGATGCGGCGACGAGGACGAGACAGTAAGTCACGCCTTCGTTTATTGTCGCATTGTCGTGCCGCTGATTAGGCTTGTTTCAGGCTTCATGGTTCGTATACTTAATGTGTCGTCTTTTGAACTGGAACCCATTAATGTATGTAGCAACTGGGCTCCGGCAACTGATAGTCAAAAACGTTTAACTTTTTAAAGCTTGCTAGCCGTTATGAGAGTTGCGATTTGGAAGACGAGATGCAAGACAGTCTACGGAGCTGAGACCTACACTCCTCTCGACCATATTGCGATTTTCAAATATTATCTGAAAGCTCGCATTAGGGCCGAGAGGGTGAGACTCTCCGGCAGATTTTGGTGAAAGGTGGGTGACTGGTGCGCGACTGTGTAGAACGGCTGGGGCTAGATTAGAGTGGTACTTAGACGTGCCTTAGGCAGAATATTGGGTTCGAAAAACGAACGTAAATTTCAATTAAGTTAGGATTAAGCTGTATAGTTTTATTTATTCATTGTTAGATTTTTTTGTTGAATTTTAAGTTCAACAACTTAGCTAGGGTGTGATTGTTTTCATTACTCCCCCCCTGTTATTTTGTCCTCTTCCCAACCCCTTTTTTATTTTCTACCCCTTATCAAATCCCCCTTCCCTCCCCAATTAGGTGACAGATTGTCGATTTGTCGGGATGCGGGTCACCCTTCGATATTTTCGAAGGAGGTGTGTATAAATAAAGCGTTGGGGCCCGCATCAAATCTTTATTTTTCGAGTTTTCGATTTCGACCGGCAAACCGGCACCTCTGCCACATTGTGATAGCGGGGGGCTTTTTTACTAACAAATTATTCTTTTCATGTAAATATTCTCATTTTATTTTTGTATATATATATATTTTTAGTCCCTCCCCCGTTGCATATTTTCATATGGGTTTTAAGTAGGTTTTCATAGTATGGACTCTTATGGTGATAGCGATGGATGTATAGCATGAATGTGGTATTTTGGTAAATGATGGTCGCGAGTGAAACTAGCTAAGTTGAGACCGTTTTTAAGTTAGAGTTGACCTATCCGCCCCTTCCCCTTTTTGGCCTTGTGCCACATTTTATATACTTTTGCGGGTGTAAATTTATATAAATAAATATTACGTTCACTTTGAAGTTGGATTTCAAAGAGATAAGTGAGATATACAGAGGTTGGAAGTTATAACTGCCGAAGCAATTGCTTGGTTTAACAGTATTGAAAATAAAAACAAATGTACCTTCCTACAATTCGACATAGTGGACTTCTACCCATCTATATCAGAAGAACTCTTCAACATCGCCCTAGAATTTGCTGAGATGTATACCGATATATCCAAGGATGAACTTCACATCATTAAAAAATGTAGGAGATCAATTTTAATCAATAACCTGGACCAATGGATTAACACGAATATGACAAACTCTTTTGATTTGGCCATGGGTGCCTCTGACTCTACGAAGACATCAGATCTTGTGGGGTTATTCATTTTATATACACTCACAAATATATTTGATAATACAGATATCGGCCTTTATAGAGATGATGGATTAGCGATAATAAGAGATTCCAACAAAGTCAAGGGAGAAAACTTCAAGAAAATTATACATATGGAAATGAAAACACTAGGCCTAAAAATAGAAGTACTTGCTAACATAAAAACAACTTACTTTCTAGACGTCACGTTAAACTTAAATAAAAAAAATACTTACGAACCATACCTAAAAGATAACGCCAATCCAATATATGTAAACCCAAAGTCTAATCACCCCCCCTCAATCATAAAACATACCCCGAATTCTATCGAACGTAGGCTTATCAACAATTCTAGTGGTTCTAGTGGTTTCCATAATACCGAAATTAAATATAAAAAACAGGACACTAATAATTACAACAAAATTAAAAGAAAATATAATCTACTATACCCCGCCCTATAACCAGATGCTAAAAACTAAACTGGGCAAAAATTCCTAAATATGATTGAAAAGCACTTCCCTGTAATCAATCCCCTGCATAAAATATTCAATAAAAATAACCTAAAACTATCCTACAGCTGCTGCGAAAACCTAGAAATGATAATTAAGGCACACAACAAAATACTAAAAGGGAACAACAGAGAGGAAAAAAATAATTACATAAAAGAGGAAAATATAACAAAAATAACACTAACAAGGACAAAAATATAAATACTGTTGTAAAGGTCATGATTTGGCATAAATACGAAACTAACAAAGGGAAGTAATCAGGTATTGACTATATACGAAAGTACGTATATAAGACGGGCAGTGATATCTGGACGGCAGTGAAGAATCAACGTCTACGTCCTACCGGATCCCTGTTAAACGCAAACCACTCGGCGTATTCTTAATTTAGTATGGCCTATGTAATTTAGGATATAACAGTGGCGAACGAGGATATTTTTTCTCTCTTAACAGAGATAAATCACCGTACTATTCAAGGATTTTTTTAAAAGAAAATTTGCAAGGACGGCAAGACAAAAACGTCGACACGTGCGTCAAATAAAAGAGAATTTTACTACCTAAAGTAGTAAAAAGTACGGATTTCTTCGGTAAGAACTAATGGGAAAGTAAAGAAAATTGTACTCAACAATTTTAAGGTAAAGTGAACTTTATCTGTATGTTGACGAAAAAATATTTGGGAAGCACAAGCTGAATTCGAAACCTGCACCGTGAGATTACGAATTTCGAAAGAAAAAAAGAACGCTTACGATTTTTTTTTCTTTAAACAATTCAGAAATTGTTATATTTTTTTTCTCTCCCAAGTGCAGCCGTATATTTGTGAAAAATAATTGTTCATTGCTTTGTCTAAAGTAATTGAAACTATTTGTTGTGCGAATTTTGGAAACGTTTTATTGTCTGAAATTATTTTGTGAAAAAGTTTATCTGGTAAAAGACTGTTGCTAAATTGTGTAAACTTTAGCAAGATATTTTGTACTGTAATTAAGCTAAAATGGAGCAATTGGCCGAGTTGACGAAGGCGTTAACTCTAAGTATACAGCAACAACAACAGCTACTGCAGCAGCAAGAATTGACACAAAAAACTTTAGAGGCACAACAGGAGCAAACAAAAATACTTCAACGCCAAATATTAACGCAACAAAAGAATTTTGAAAAATTAATTCAAATGTCGACAGATAGGAAGAAAACTAATTTTTCTGCAGATGGTATTTCAAATTCTTTGTCAGAATGTCACTACTCTCCCGATACTGCCGTTACATTTCCAGCATACTATAGAAGGTACGAAACAGTTTTTACAAAAAGATGTTCGGACTGGACCGACGAAGAAAAAGTTACACTGTTACTACAAAAACTGGGGACGGACGAAAACACCAAGTATGCTAATTTAATTTTACCCAAAAAACCGGAGGAATTGAATTTTAAAGAGACAATTAATACTTTATCTAGAATATTTGATAAAAGAGACAGCCTTTTACATTCTAGATATAAATGTTTAAATTTACAGAAGTCGGAATCCGAAGACTATTTAGAATATGCATGTACTTTAAATTGCTTATGTGAATCATTTAAATTAAATGAAATTTCGGCAGATTTATTTAAATGTTTAATCTATGTACAAGGACTCACAGCACCAAGGCACAAATATGTCAGATCCCGGATCCTGACAATTATGGAGTCGGACCCGAATGTAACTTTACAAAAAGTAACCGAGGAGTGTCAACGTCTCGTTAATATCAAAAGAGACAACACCCGCATTGAAGAAAAAAGCGTTTACAAGATACATGTAAAAAGGCAAAGGACCTCTAGAACATACAAGATCCAGGAACAAAAGACTCCCAGAATGTACAAGGATCAAAGTTGTGAATGCTGCGGAAGTACAAGACACACCAAAAAGATCTGCTGGTTCAGGAATAGGACATGTTCAAATGTGGATTCAAAGGCCACAAGGGAACATATTGTAACCAGAAGAAAAAACGAAGGACCGACAAAGTTAATACGCTTCGCACAAGGAAAGAGAAAAGCTGCGAAAGGCGTAAATATGTCGATGTAAAGATAAATGGACATCCTGTAACATTACTCCTGGATAGTGGTGTGGACATTAGCATCATAGATGAAGATATCTGGAGAAGGATCGGTCGACCTGAACTAAGAGAAACCAGCAATCTGGCGAAGAGTGTGTGCGGCAAAAGGTTGGAATTCAAAGGAGAACTGAGGTGCAATGTGTCATTTGGTGGTCAAACACACAAGTCCAAAGTGTACGTAGTACCAGGAAGGAACACAAGTCTATTTGGAGTGGATTGGATTGTCCTGTTCAACTTATGAGAACGACCGGTTAATTCTTTTTGTAATAGGTTGACCAGAGAAATCAAACCAAATAGAAGGCTTCACGGACGATTTAAATGCAGAATTCCCAAAAGTTTTTGCCGAAAAACTTGGATACTGTGTTAAAACAGAAGCAAAATTTGAGGTGAAGAAAAATGCCACCCCGGTGTTCAAACCTAAAAGAAATGTACCTTTTTCATCGATGGACGCAATAGAGAAGGAGTTGGAGAGACTTCAACAATTAGACGTCATTGAAAAGGTTGACCACACGGATTGGGCAAGTTCGACGGTATATGTGAAGAAAAAGAACAAAATAAGAGTCTGCGCTGACTTTTCGACGGGCCTTAATTATTGTTTGCAGGACCACAATTACCCTCTTCCGTCGGCAGAAGATCTATTCTCAAAACTAAACGGAGGAAAAGATTTTTCCAAAATAGACCTCTCGGATGCATACTTGCAAATCAAAGTCAATGACGAATGTTCAAAGTACCTGTGCATTAACACGCACAAGGGTATTTTTAAACTAAAAAGACTTCCATTCGGATTAAAGGTGGCCCTGCTCTTTTTCAACAGGTTATGGATACGATGCTCGCAGGATTGGAATTTTCAATGGCATACCTTGACGATATCCTGATAAAGAGCAGAAATTTGCATGAACACAAGAAGCACGTTAGAGAAGTATTTAAGAAAATAGGAGTTTGGGTTCAGATTGAGCCCGGAGAAATGCGATTTCTTTATGGAAAGGATCAGATACCTTGGTCAAATAATCGACAAAGAGGGACGAAGACCAGATCCACAACGGGCTGAAGCAATTGAAAAGATGCCTGCTCCAGACTCAGTACCGAAGCTACAATCATTTTTGGGATTGGTTCAATATTACGCGATATACATACCTAATGTGCATAATTTTAGAGCTCCTCTTAACGAGTTACTAAAAAAGGGTAGTAAATGGAGTTGGAATAAGGAATGTGAATCTGCTTTCCAAAAAATTAAGAAATGTCTACTATCAGACTTGGCATTAGCGTATTTTGATCCAGACAAGGAGTTAGTACTAGCAACGGACGCCAGTGATTACGGCGTTGGCGCTGCATTACTCCATAAGTATGAGGATGGAACAACAAAAGCAATCGCTCATGCATCAAGAACTTTGGTTGCAGCTGAGAAAAACTATAGCCAGATTGAAAAGGAGGCTCTGTCGATATTTGGAGTCAAAAAGTATAATCGATTTCTCCATGGACGGACCTTCACATTGCAAACAGACCATAAACCCTTGATTACGATATTTAGATCAAAGAAAGGCATTCCTAAGCATACCGCAAATAGACTACAGCGATGAGCTGTAACTCTCTTAAACTATCAGTTTAAGATGGAGCATGTGTCATCGAAAAAGTTAGGACACGCGGATTCACTATCACGGTTGATTCCAAAAAGAAACGAAAGTTTCGAAGAGACAGTAATTGCTGCTCTTAAAGATGAAAGCGAATGTACAAGTTCAATGTGTAATATGATACGTGAACTTCCAATAACCCTTGAAGAGATTAAAAGAAAAGCTGAAAAAGACATTTTCATTAAGAAAATGAAAACTCAATTAGGACTGAGGGAAAAAGTAACAAAGTAAGACAAACATTTTTTCAATTTGTGAAGGTGTACTTATGTATGCTGATAGAATCGTAATTCCACAGGCATTACGAAGGAAAATATTAATAGAATTCCATACAGGTCATTCTGGCATTTCAAGAATGAAATCCTTAATTAGAGGATACGTATATTGGCCTAGTATGGACAAAGTAGAAAACTGTGTCAAAGCATGCAAAGGATATCAGTTAGCAGCCCGAGATCCGCCAGTGAAAACGACCCCATGGCCGAAAACGGACCTACCCTGGTCACGTCTACATATTGATTATGCCGAACCTCTAAATGTTTTTTTCTACTTAATTTTAGTAGATTCTTTCTCTAAATGGCCAGAGATATTTAAAACCAGACATCCAACTGCAAGGAACACTGTAAATGCACTTAACGAAATCTTTAGCCGTTTTGGTGTACCAAAAACCATAGTAAGTGACAATGGTACAGCATTTACAGGTCACGAATTTAAAGAATTCTGCAAATCGCTGAATATTCAACATATCACGACACCTGTTTACCATCCTAGGTCGAATGTGTTGGCAGAAAAATTTGTGGACACATTTAAACGGACAATAAAGAAAAACCTGAATATGGACACAGATGAGCAAACTATACAAACATTTCTAGCAATCTACAGGGTAACCCCGAACCCAAATAATGTTAATTCATCCCCTGCAGAACTGATGTTTGCTAGAAAAATTAGATCTATCTTCGATTGACTTATACCTGAGAAGAAGAAAAGTTCTAAAGGAGAAAACTTGAAAGTAAAGTGCTATTCCTCAGGGGACAAAGTGTATTTTAAAAATTTTCAGAATGGAAAAAATCATTGGGTGGACGGTTTCATTATGAAAAGAATTGGGAACATGGCTTATACCATTCAAGGCCCAAGTTTTGTCCGTAAAAGACACAAATCAAATCCGTCCCAGAATTTCGCAAAATACAGAAGAAATCCCAATTGAAACATTATGTGATACATTTGATATACCAAAGCCAGTATGTATACCTGAAACCATGAATGTATCCCCTGAACATACCATAGGGGGTGGACAGAATTCCTTACCACAGGTAACGCAGACCAGAAGGAAGAGCACCAGAAAAAGGAAAATCATCAGGCGTTTAAGCCCTGATCCTAAAAGGAAACGGTACTAAAGCTAAACTCGGGAAGATTTCAGCTTCAGGGGAAGGTGTTGTAAAGGTCATGATTTGGCATAAATACGAAACTAACATAAAGGGAAGTAATCAGGTATTGACTATATACGAAAGTACGTATATAAGACGGGCAGTGATATCTGGACGGCAGTGAAGAGTCAACGTCTCTATTTCCTACCGGATCCCTGTTAAACGCAAACCACTCGGCGTATTCTTAATTTAGTATGTCCTATGTAATTTAGGATATAACAAATACAAATAGAAATAAACAAAACACTAATAATAACCACCCGAATAGAAATGAAAAAGTTAACAATGAAGAGAAAAGATGTAACTGCATAAATCGTACACTTTGTCCACTACAAAATAAATGCCTAACCAAAAGTATTGTATACCAAGCAACAATATTTTCCAAGGAGAGACCAAATACCAAGAAATACTATGTGGGTATGACCTCCCTAGATTTTAAAACCAGATATTATGACCGCAAAAGCACATTTAAAAACAGAGAACGTCGAATTAAAACAGCACTAGCAAACCACTATTAGGAGCTCTAAGAAAATGGACGCTCACCAATAATTGAATGGAAAATACGACAGGCCAGTACATGTAGAAATTTAGACGACCCGTGTAGATTATGCCTGAATGAAAGATTTGAAATCCTAAATATTAAAGATCCCCAAAATATATATATGAGTTTAATACTGTAGAAGTAAGGTAGCAAACGGCTGCTTACAGAAAAAAATTACTCTAGGCTAACGATAAATAAAAAAAAATGAGTGAAAATAAAAAAAACTTAAAAACCTAAAATAGAAATACAAGGAACCACGTGTCAAAATAAATTCACCCATTATATTGACATAAAGAAACCAGGATATAGGTAAATCTATAGAAAACAGAACAGGATATAAGTAACACCAACAATACCTTTATTCGCGGGAGGCCCAACGATTGAGTGAGAGAACAACAAAGAATCTTATTGATTAACTAGCTAGCTGTGTAAAAAATAATTCCATGCATTTTAACTTGAAGATCCCCCCGGGGATGTAACACGGTATCCTCTGTGTAGCTTAATCAATGATATATATATATATATATATATATAATGATATATATATATATATATATATATATAATGATATATATATATATATATATATATATAATGATATATATATATATATATATATATATAATGATATATATATATATATATATATATAATGATATATATATATAATATATATATATGATATATATATATATATATATATATATAATGATATATATATATATATATATATATATAATGATATATATATATATATATATATATATAATGATATATATATATATATATATATATAATGATATATATATATATATATATATATAATGATATATATATATATATATATATAATGATATATATATATATATATATATAATGATATATATATATATAATGATATATATATATATATATAAATGATATATATATATATATATATATAATGATATATATATATATATATATAATGATATATATATATAATGATATAATATATATAATGATATATATATATAATGATATATATATATAATGATATATATATATAATGATATATATATATAATGATATATATATATAATGATATATATATAATGATATATATATATAATGATATATATATATAATGATATATATATATAATGATATATATATATAATGATATTATATATAATGATATATATATATAATGATATATATATATAATGATATATATATATAATGATATATATATATAATGATATATATATATAATGATATATATATATAATGATATATATATATAATGATATATATATATAATGATATATATATTCCAGAAAAAGTTTGTAAAATTTCATAACTTTTTCTCCAAAGAAGTCTATTCTTTGATTCGTCCTGTCGGCTCCCAGCGGCCCAGGATGTATGGATTGCCTAAGATCCACAAACCAAATTCGCCCCTCAGACCTATCTTGTCCATGGTCGGTTCTGTCTAACATGGATTAGCTTAATGGCTTGTTGAAATCTTAGATCCTGTTTTAAAATTTTATTCTATTCATTGTATTCCTGACTCTTTCCACTTTGCGTCTTTCATGCGCAGTCTGGGCCCGTCTATTGATACTGAATTTTTCGTTTCTTTTGATGTATCTAGTCTATACACAAATGTCCCTCTTGACGAAACGATAGGCATTTGTGCCGACTTTTTGTATCGTGGGTCTACAGAGACCCCTACATTTCCCGAGAATGTTTTCGTCGAACTGATGGAGTTGGCCACTAAGTCTGTCGCCTTCAGCTTTAATGATTTGATGTATAGACAGATTGACGGTGTCTCGATGGGTAGTCCTCTTGGTCCTAGCATCGCAAACATTTTCGTTGGTTTCCATGAACGTCTACTGTTTGAGAAAGTGTCTAAACCGTGCTGTTATGTACGGTATGTTGATGACACTTTTGCTTCCTTTCGTTCTCGTGATGCGGCTTGTTCTTTTTTTCAACATTTAAATTTGCTCCACCCATCGTTACAATTAACAATGGAGGAAGAAAGGGAGAATATGTTGCCATTCCTCGATGTACTCGTGGAGCGCACTCCCTCTGCTTTTATTACGAGCGTTTATAGGAAGCCCACTTTTACTGGACTTTATCTTAGTTGGGATTCTTTTGCCCCTAAACGTAGAAAGAAGGATCTCATTAGGACTCTTGCCCACCGAGCTCTCATGATTTGTTCTAGTACTAAACTAGTGCCTGAACTTGATAAAAATCAAGGACATTTTTCTTTCTAATGGATACCCCGAGCACGTCGTCTCGCATATCATCCGAAGTAAGGTTGATAACTTCACTAGAACTAAGGTATTTGGTCCTCCTCGATGCCCCATTTATCTTAAACTTCCGTGGTTGGGTCCTTGCATCCAGCCGTTGGTTGATAAGATATCTTCCTCGGTGACACATTGTTTCAATGCTGCCAATATGCGCATTATTTTTTCCACTCGATCCGCTTTCCCCTCCTTCCGCAAAGACGTCTTGCCTACCAATGAGCAAAGTTGCGTAATTTATAATTTTCAATGTCAGTGCGACGCTGACTATGTAGGCAAGACCATTCAGCGATTATCGGTGAGGATGGCTCAACATGTGCCCGGATGCATTCGTCGTCATGAACCCGTCCCGTTAGCCGGGCGGTCACGAGCCCAGGAGTCTGCCATAGGTGACCACCTTTTGGACAAAAGAATCTGTCGTGATCTATATTCTGATGATACATTTACCATTGTGCACAGAGCACGACACCGCTTCCATCTAGATATATTGGAAGCTATCATCATTAATTCAAGACGCCCTACTCTCTGTAGACAAAGGCAATTGAAATATTCGTACAGTTATTTGGCGATTTGTGGTCATCCGCAAGGTGATTTGGGGGAAAAAAAAAAAAAAAAATTATATATATATATATATATATATTCTTTACTTGCGTTTATTTATATATATTTCGCATCTATACAACCTGCTTGCAACTTTATTCTACACCAGTTTATGGTTGTTCGTGTATTTTAATCACTCTACCGACGATTCCCCTGACGAGAGTCGGACGAAAGGCTGCCTTGGGAACTTGAGGCTGTTTTTTTAAAATTTTTATGCTAATGTGAGAACTTTGTTTTTATTCGTGAATTTTTTTATTCGTAAATTCCGAAACCATACAAAACGGTTTTTTTTTTTAAATTTGTCTTATATAAAATTATTTTCTCTTTCATCTTATATAAAGTTTTCCCATATATATCATTATATACATAACGATATATATATATATATCATTATATACATAACGATATATATATATATATCATTATATACATAACGATATATATATATATATCATTATATACATAACGATATATATATATATATCATTATATACATAACGATATATATATATATATCATTATATACATAACGATATATATATATATATCATTATATACATAACGATATATATATATATATCATTATATACATAACGATATATATATATATATCATTATATACATAACGATATATATATATATATCATTATATACATAACGATATATATATATATATCATTATATACATAACGATATATATATATATATCATTATATACATAACGATATATATATATATATCATTATATACATAACGATATATATATATATATCATTATATACATAACGATATATATATATATATCATTATATACATAACGATATATATATATATATCATTATATACATAACGATATATATATATATATCATTATATACATAACGATATATATATATATATCATTATATACATAACGATATATATATATATATCATTATATACATAACGATATATATATATATATCATTATATACATAACGATATATATATATATATCATTATATACATAACGATATATATATATATATCATTATATACATAACGATATATATATATATATCATTATATACATAACGATATATATATATATATCATTATATACATAACGATATATATATATATATCATTATATACATAACGATATATATATATATATCATTATATACATAACGATATATATATATATATCATTATATACATAACGATATATATATATATATCATTATATACATAACGATATATATATATATATCATTATATACATAACTATATATATATATATATCATTATATACATAACGATATATATATATATATCATTATATACATATAACACGATATATATATATATATCATTATATACATAACGATATATATATATATTCATTATATACATAACGATATATATATATATATCATTATATACATAACGATATATATATATATATCATTATATACATAACGATATATATATATATATCATTATATATACATAACGATATATATATATATATCATTATATACATAACGATATATATATATATATCATTATATACATAACGATATATATATATATATCATTATATACATAACGATATATATATATATATCATTATATACATAATATATATATATATCATTATATATATATATATATATATCATTATATACATATATATATATATCATTATATACATATATATATATATCATTATATATATATATATATATATCATTATATATATATATATATATATCATTATATATATATATATATATATCATTATATATATATATATATATCATTATATATATATATATATATATCATTATATATATATATATATATATCATTATATATATATATATATATATCATTATATATATATATATATATTACATTATATATATATATATATATCATTATATATATATATATATATATCATTATATATATATATATATATATCATTATATATATATATATATATATCATTATATATATATATATATATATCATTATATATATATATATATATATCATTATATATATATATATATATATCATTATATATATATATATATATATCATTATATATATATATATATATATCATTATATATATATATATATATATCATTATATATATATATATATATATCATTATATATATATATATATATATCATTATATATATATATATATATATCATTATATATATATATATATATATATATAATAT